>ML677031.1:13698910-14082881 GCA_007922155.1 Mesoclemmys tuberculata
ATTTGGATTTTTAACACTGTATTCCTAAAGTGCTGCACTTAACATTTAAACTTCAATTCAGACTTACTGGCCATGTTGAAGAAGGGTTCAGTCCAGACTTCCTGGTTGTAGAGAAGAATAACACACAAATAAACCACTCTAAGTTCTGAATAGTTTCTAAAGATTAAACTGGAGGGCTTGTCCGGGCTGGTGCTGGGGCCATTTATATCTGCCTTTCCACCTGGCTGTTCTCAGTCTAGCATAAATATGTCCAGATCTCCTTCCATGCTAGTTTGCCCAGCCTGTGTTAAATTAAATTTTAATACTTTTTGGTGAAAGTTAAAGCACTTAGTGCTTGGCTCAGAGAGGTAATAAATTGGTGTGTTGTGTGAACATTTCAAATAGTGACCATTAAAGTGTGTTGAGTCACCTTGGTGATAAGCACAGTGTTTCTGCAAGTTTTCATTTCTCATGCACATTACTCGCACAGGCAAGTAAGAGATCTTCAAATTAATATGAACCAGAAGTGGGTAAAACATCAGTCATATCTGAAAGTAATTAGTGGAGCGTTCTCAGTGTGGGTAATTATCTTCTGCTTAGACTTTACAATATACATAACTTCATTAGAAAGATTTACTTTTATTTTACTTTCAGTTAGAATGCTTGTTGTCCCTTTCAATCAGTTTAATAGAGTGAAGTATTTGTCTTCCTCTATATCTGCTGACAGCAATAGGAAAGGGTTTGGCACCAAAAGAAATACAATGGCAATAATAGTGTGTCTAGAATGCCATTAGGATTCTCTCCTGGCTTAATTGGAACAAATTATCTCTCAGATTTCAAAGTGCTGTTATGCTAAGGGACTTGGGTAGCACTTACAGACCTTTTATTTAGTAAATATCGGACCCTTGATTGGTTGAGGTTAAAAATTATACAAGGGGGAAAAATACACAGAGCTGTAGGCATGAGGCAGTCAGAGAGCTGGATGAGAGGGAGCAGCACTCCGGTAGAGGAAAAAATCTTGGCTGGATCTATGGAAATCTTTTTTTTCTTTTAGAGCAGTGCATGATCTCTAGCCAGCACCAGCTAACTTGAAACAAGTGGGGAGGTGGAAGAGTGTGGGTGGGTGTGGGGGGTGGGGAGGGTGTTATGGTTCATTAGTCTTTGGGATGAGGAAGGGGGTTCAGGGACATAACTATACTTGTTCTTGTTGGCAATTCCAGTCATGTCTGCTCAGTGCATTAAATTAAAGGTGTTTTTGAAGAAGTTAAGGTTAAAGATAAGAAATGACCTGCTTTTTCATAGTACTGTGTAGATAGAATGTATGTTTTCACTCGCCCTCCCTTCCCTCTTCCTGAAGTCTCCAGATGGGCATTCTTACAACCTGAGTATTTGGGGAAAATTCCAGCTTGGTCTTTAGAAGCCTGGATTCCATTGAGCTGCCTTGTGAATTCACTGCTTTTCCTAGTAGCTTAATGCTCTTCCAAGATAAGAGCATAGAAAAGTAGGAATTGCCATCGTATAGTGGATCAGATCCATGATCCATGTGGTCCAGTGTCTTGTCTGACATTGGTCAGCACCAGATGCTTCAGAGGAAGGTTAAGAAATCCTGCAGCAAGTGGCTGTAAGATAGTCTGTCCCACAGGGAAATCTCTTCCTGACCCATAATAGAGAGTGGTCTAAGTCTCAAGCATGAGATTTTCTCTTCCAAAACCATTTTAGTTTATAATTCTGGATATTTTTGTTAAATGTATAAGAATCCAGTCTGTCTTTGAATCTTGCTAAACTTTTGGCTTCAACAGCAAGCAAAGCTTTAATTTAAAAAAAAAATATATGCATGCATATATAAACATAACTCTCATGATTACATAGAAAAATGTAAACTGATGCAGAAATGTCTGCATATTGTCTGAAACAGAAAGGTTTCTGAGAGGTTCCTGTTCATTTTAATGGGTTTTTAACTCTGAAGCCTATTAATGGAATCTAGATGTGGAGGCTGTTAACTGTGTCACTGCATTCTTCCCTTCCCCAACTCCAAAAAAGAGCTATATGATAAAGTTCTGCACAATTTCTTGTGAGTGCATCTTGTAGCCCGTAGGAGTAGACTGCTAGCTTACTATATCATATGTCCTGGCTTTTATTCACCGGTTTGATTATGTTGGCTTATATTTTTGTGTTGAATTATTTCAGTAGACATTAATTCATTTTTTGGCTGTAATGCAAAGAACCTACAGGCCTGTATCCTATATGATCAATTAGAGCAAGTTCGCATGAGTGTTGGCAACCTTTGACATGGATAAAGGGCCTAGTTTTTAGACTTTCTGGAACAGAATGTGTTTACCAAAGTTCTGGGACATACCAGTAACCATAAAATGCAGTGCAAGAACATAGAAACAAAGGTTCAGGCCAAAGGTAACAGGTTTAGAGAATGAGATAATTGGCATTAATATGTGTACCCTAAGATGATGTGAGGAAATGACACATGGGCGTGGAAGATTAGGCACGGACATGCATATTCAGGATAGTGCCAAAACCATTTAAGAGGGCAGACCACCATGTGGAGATGTATCTTTTAGATCTTTAGTTCCCCTTTGTTTTAGTTACCGGTTAGCCTTTTGCAGTATAACTTAGCTACTGAACATTAGATCCTTCTCTCCATCATCTCGGCATTGAGGAACTTGGACTATCAGACTCATTTGGCATGACAGAGATGAGGCTGGTCATTTGTCTCTTATCACCAGGTCCCCAAGGAAAGGTGTGAGTAGCTTTTGTAAGGAACGATACCACAGATACCCCTAGAACTGTATTATCTCTTTTTGATTCTGTGGTTTGGAGCTCTGATAACTTTTTTTCCTTTTATTTTAATAAAAATCTCTGAAGCTTGGCTTTGTCTTTAGTGTGAGTGTCCTCTCTTCCTCCTTCCCCTCCCCCTGGCTCCTTACAAAATACTGAACTCTCTACATTTAATTCTGTAGCCTGATTTCAGGGCAACAACCTGATCATCTTCTGGTCAGATCATCGGCAAGCCTATAATAAATCAGCCCTCTAAAATTCAGGTTAACAATCTTGAAGTTGGCCTTAGGGGTGGATGGAGCTTGGGGGAGGGGGTTGGTCAAATTTGAGTAACACCAGTCTGACCGCCCACTTTGGGCATTGTTGGTAGATAATTTATCAAGAA
Organism: Mesoclemmys tuberculata; assembly: GCA_007922155.1. Classification (NCBI taxonomy): domain Eukaryota; kingdom Metazoa; phylum Chordata; order Testudines; family Chelidae; genus Mesoclemmys; species Mesoclemmys tuberculata. The sequence continues at coordinate 13,702,065 of ML677031.1, forward strand.
AAACCTTTTAATCAGATACGAAAGTAGGTTAAAATAGGTGGGTCCAATAGATTCAAAATTGTTAGTGACCTCACTAACTATGAGAGTAAATGGGCTTACTTTTCTTACATGAACACATGGTGTATCACCTTTTGTTGCTTCACTAATTGGGGACTGTCTCTGTGCTTTGAGTGTGCTCAACACTGTGTGATCTATAAGGAAAGATGCTGTCCCTGCTGCAAGTAAAGCAGAATCTCTAACAGTGATAACACACTACAGATGGATTGTACTTTTAGATGCCTTAAGGCAGCGTTTCTCAACCTTTGATACCAGGGATTGGCTTGCTGCCTTCCTAAATTGTGTCAGGGAGATCTCAGACCGGTTGTTCAGAAAGACTGCTTTAGGGGATGGAAGGTCCACTCTGAAGGCAGTATAGATTTTTTAAGATGTTAATGTTTGATTTGTCACTGAGATAAGTTGAAGACAAAGGGTAAGAGGGGCATAAATGCTTAGAGTAGCTTGTCAGGTGGATATCCTTGATGATAAAGAATGGCAGTGTGTGTGTGAAAGATGTCAAATATAATCTGAAAGACAGTTCAGTTCTATATTGAATTTTTTCCATGCTGCCTCATTTGATAAGTTTTTTTGGTTGTTTTTGTTTCTAATTTTTTTTTTATTTTCAGGGGCATTTAAGATAAATATTTTTGGGAAGGTTAGCTTGCCTGCTTAATTCCCTTACAAGGAAGCAACCAGTCAACTCCAGGTAGGGCTGATTCAAAGACAGATAAATCTAATAGACAGCTAAATTCTGGAGAGGTCTCTACAGGCACTCATTCTGTTTCAAATGCAGAATTACTTGTTATATAACATGGCAGGATTAATGCTGTGCTCTGGAATTTACTGTATTAATGACTGGAGTATATTCAGCCTATAATGTTGCCTCTCTCTTTTCTTTTTAATACAACTGGCCTGTCTGTATAATTGGGCTAAATACAGTCAGTTTCATTGTTGGTTATATATACAAAAGTAATTTGTGACTTGTATTCTTAACAATACTCTGCTGTGGCTTGCCTTGCCCTTGAGATTTTGGTGGACAAATACAATTTCTTTTGCTTAACTAGGGAAGAAAGTGACAGTTTTTTTTGAGTTTTTAGAACAAATTGCCCTGAGAGGCCAGCAGCTGTCACCATAGCTTTTTACAATATTCCAGTCCTTGGCTAAAACAGTAAATTTGAGTCATTGACAATCCAGTGACAGCAGGAGAAGCTGTAAAGTGCATTCTGACAGGAGTGAAGGTAAGGAGCAAAAACTTGGAATTAGTACACTGTCTCCAGTAAGGATTCAGTACTTAAGGCTGCAGGAACTGGCCCCAAGCATATCTGAAGCAAAACACCACTGCAGTTGATCTGAGTAAGGACTGCACAATTAGGCTTGCAGTGGCTTCAGCCACATCCATCATACATGAGGAGGTAATGTTTGACAGGACAGCTTTTCAAGATAAAAGGTGTCTGTGTGGCCCATTCTGTGCACAGCTGTGGCCCTGTGATATCCTCAGGGCCTTACAGGTAGAATTGGATGCAGCCCGCAATGGTAAATAGGTTGAGAACCACTGGCCTGTGGTTTGAGTGGGAGGCAGGATGTAGGACCTGGGGTAGCAGTGTCGCTGTGTGTTTCCAGAAAATACAAGAAGGCATAGATAGCCATCCACTTCCTGCACTTGTCCCCACTCTAGTAGAAGGGATTTCGGTGGGGATGTGAAATTGAGCAATGTAAGGGGTGAGAGGTGTGGGCTGCTAAAAGGAAAGATTTGCGGTTTGTGGAGTAGTTTGAACCCTCTGCAGGTTTGTGGTAGTTTAGCTAAGCATGTGAACTTCTGACTGCTTGTCTGAACCTAGTAGCCTAACCTTCAGAGTAGAGCTAGTGTTGAAATTTTGTTTTTTGTTTTTTTTAACTCTACTGTTTTTCGTCAAAAAATGGCTGAAAAAACAAACAACCCTCCCCGCCCATTTTTTCACAAAATTGTCAAGTTTTTTTGTTTGTTTGAGGGAAAATAAGTTCCTTCTTACTAAAATAAATATACTTTTTGATAATTTAAAATATAATACTGACACTTTTTTTATTTTCATTTATTGTAAGCCAGGTAAACAGAAACATTAATTGGGAGTGGAAGGGAATCAGGAAAATGCTTGGAAAATGTGGGGGGGGGGAGCCACAAGAATGGTTTTGTTTCAGACACTTTGCATTTAAAAACTTCTGTGTGTGTGTGACAAAAATAGGCTTTCAACCTGTTCTTCTTGAGTGCTTCCATGTTTCATAGGTTGCCTTTGCTGTGTTGATGTAGGCTTCATGAATGCTTTTAAATCTATAATACTGGAAATACACCCTAGATAACAAGTGCGTATTGTTAGGAAGCGTGGGCTTATTGACCAGATCTCCTTTGGTTTATGTTGGTGTGGGATGGTTTACTGTAGGCTGGTGTACAGTAGTTGGGTATTTGTAATATTGTATGTGGGAGTTTGTGCTGCTTCTTCCTTTTATAGCCCTAGAAGCAGGGATACAACTATTTAAAGGGGGAAGAGCAGGGTTTGATTTCAGAATTGACGGCTTCATGTTCACATGGGCAGTATGGGGATCAATCCCCATAAAATGTATAAATTCTCCATCTTTTTTCAAATCCCTCCTTGAGACTTGCCTGGCAGTGTTTTAAGCATCATGGCAGAGGAAAGTGGTGAATGGAACCTACTCCTTATTATGCAGAATGAACCTATCTCATTCTCTCCAATCCTTTATCTGTTTTTCCTGCCTGTTGTGTCTTGTCCTGATCCTCAATTATGAGCTCTCTGGGGCAGAGAGTCTATTATTGGTTGATATAGCGCCTAGCACAATGGGTCCTCTGATCCTTGATTGGGATCCCCACCATTACTCTAATATTACTACTAATTAATAATAATAACCTCTTAATTTAACCACAGTTGAAGGAAGTGGCAAAATATGCTAACCTGAAGTTTTGGCAAAATCTTAGGTCAGCCATACGAATCCCTCTCCAGTGATTTGGTTTCAAAGGAAATTTCTGAGTACTAAACCACAGTAACACCGTTGAGCTTGCATTCTCTTTGTTTTTGAACTGCTAACTTATTCCTGCTTGGAGCAATTATCAGTGCAGGATTTAAATTCCATTTTGCAGAGAATTAACGTGAAGTAGCCTTTGACGGTGACACTGCTGGTAGCTAGACATCAAAGAACTTGGAAAAATGACCGTCTCAAACAAGTTTGTAGCCACATACTTAAAAACCTTATCCGTCGGAGACTTATAATCTATCTGGCACATGGTGCTCTTTTCCTGAAGACACGGTTAAAGGTTTATTTAAAAAACCCACAATGATGCAGCTATTTTGAATATCTCTTCCTTTAGTGCACTGGTCACCAAACTCTGGAAGGTGCCCTTGTAGAGGGGTGGGAAGAAACTTTCAGGGAGGTGTAGTGAAGCCTTGGCCAGCCCTCAGAGTGGGTGAGGAGGCAGCTCCGACTCTCAGCCCTGCACTCCTTCCACCAGCTCCTGACCGTGGTTCCTGGCATGGAGGCACAGATTCCTTTATGGGTGGGGAGGGGGGCATTGCAGAAGAAGTTTGAGAACTGCTGCTTTAGTGAGCAGTTAGTGTTCATGGGGACATCTTTGTTTTTTTTCTACTCCATCCAGAGGCTGGTGGTATTTAGGCTTGTGTTCCTTTTGCAGCTTTCAGGCATCATTTGAATATGGGACCCTTATGGAAGCACAGTGACAAATGTCACTTAGTGTTGGCATGGTGAAGGTTAAAGGGGACTTAACACATTTGTATCAATGGTGATTGAACAGTTCAGTTTGGCTAGCTTTTCCATTTTGAAACAGGATATTTCAAAGAGTGCTGTCGAATGATTGTAGCAGGGTACTAGAAGTCAGGATTCCTGGGTTACGTTCTAATCTCTCTGCTAATGAACTGAACACAAGTTACTTAAATCACTTTGTGATTCAAGCTGCCCACCTGGGGAATAGGAGTTATCTCCCACGGTGAGACTTCATGATCATAAAGTGCCTTGTTCTCTTCAGATGCTACCACTAAATTGATGTCTATGAAAGTGAATCATCATTCCACTGGCTTCCCTTCACCCAATATATCAATTTTTAACTTCTTGCCAGTATGGCCCTCCATCACTCCACTTGAGCCAGATTATCTCCTTTTGGTCTTCCAACCAATGTCAGTCCAACACCTTCTTCATTTCCTTTTCCCAATGCTCTCCCAGCCTTCATCCAGGCAGACTGGAAGCAAAGGAGCTCACTACACTTGGAATCATTTATCTATCCCAGTCGTCTTCCCTCACCATGTGGTGCAAAGGGCATCCTCCAGTTTTCACCATTTATTTCGATCTAGTCCTGGTCTCTTTAGCCGTCTTGCTATCATGTGGATATGTTTGGCAGTTGATCACTTGTTTGAGTCTGCTGTGTATTGATTGATAGACTATCTGGTGTTTGTTTTTATGTAATGAGATTACCAGCCCCCTGCACAACCTAAGGTCCATGGCTCCTTATTCATTATTTGGAGCTATCCACATCTGGATGCTTCCTTGCTCACATCCCACCTGGGGGATGTGCTTGGTGCGCTATCCCAGTCTCCTAGACCTCATTCTAATACTTCCACTTCTTTAGAGAGGCCCAGATGAGACAGATGAAAAAATATTAAAAAGGAATGTGAAGAAAAAAATTAAGCTAATTCCTTTTCAATCTCCCACTCTTTTATACTGTAAGGTCTTTGGGGCAGACTGCTTTGTTTTCTACAGCCCTCAGCACATTGACTATAACAAATATTACTAATGGCTGTCAGGAGATGGATGAGTTGACTATGGATAAAACTCTTACTGAATAAATCAGGCTGATTAGGAAGAGATGTTTATTTACAGTCTCCTTCAGTGGGAACTCCAAGGACTGCGACTGATTTAGAAGGGGGAAGAAATAAAGACTAAATATGTACATTGTAACTAGACAATAAGAAAAGGTGAGAACCAATAAATGAAAGGTATAAACATCAAAGATAAAGAAGGAATTACAAGGGTGAATAGCCATTCATAATGGGTTGATATTTAAGGAAAAGAGAACTCACTGGCATGAGTAGTGAGGTCTGGTAATGTCTTTTATTGGACCAACTTCTGTTTGGTGAGAGAAGCCTTCAAGCTCTTCAGGTCTGGGGAAGGTACTTCCAGCGTTACAGATAAATGCAAGGTGGAACAGATTGTTCAGGAGCCACAATTGGGTCACCACAATGTTTCAAAGGGTTGCGTGGCAGCTCCTGTGGGTTCCCATGGCCTGCTGGGTTTACCTCTCTGCTCCACGCACTTCATTTTCTGGGGTCCCAGCAAAACACCTGTTTGGCCCAGTCGCCATGAAAAGGGGGGTCCGGGTACACCAAATTTGAGTGAGTGGCACTGCAATCCCATTACCCAGGCCATAACTCCTCTTACACAGATTTGATCTGGTTGGGGAAGAGACCAAACCTAGGCAGCACTGTAACTAACCCCAGAGATTGCAATGCCTGGAGTGGAGTGCCAAGCCCAGTCAGTCCCCAGTGCAAGAGCTGCCACTGGGTGAGTGCCGGGCACGACCCGACAGAAACTACCCCAGGGCCTCCACCCTCAGACTATTTACTGGGTTGCAATGGGCCATAAATATTTACAAATGGATCCTGAGCCCAAAAAGGCTGAAAACCACTGTTCTAAGGACTGTTCATTGGTCTCTTAGAATATGTGCTAACTGCTTGTGCTAAACAATTTGTTTCATCTTGCATTAGCTGTCATGCTCTGAATGCCGTTCCCAGACCTGAGGAGAGCTGGGTAAGCTTGAAAGCTTGTGTCTCACCAATGGAAGTTGGTCCAATAAATATATTACCTCACCCACTTAGTCTTTCTCAGTAAGTAGTGAAAGACCTATAGATTAGAATAGGCTTTGTAAAACTATGGGGCCGAGAGAGGGAGAGGGAGAGACTGACTCTCTCATATTTGTTTTAGGAGTCTGAACATACAACTGGATGTCTAGATTTTCCTTTGATATTCCTTTTTGGGCTTGTTCCAGCTCCACCTAGAAGTAGAGTGACCAGATAGCAAGTGTGAAAAATCGGGATGGGGCAGGGGGTAATAGGTGCCTATATAAGAAAAAGCCCCAAATATTGGGACTGTCCCTATAAAATCGGCACGTCTGGTCACCCTACCTAGAAGCCTGTGTCACACCCCCTTTGGGATTGCCCAGCCTAACCACTGATTCCTCTGTGGTGACTCTTAGCCAACAGAGGCCCCTGTGGTGCAGCATTGAGGGGGGGAGACTACTCTTGTGCTCCATTCTCAGGGCTTTCCTGCTGATACACTCTCTTCCCTGGCAGGGTATGGGGAGACTACACAGGAGCCAAGGGCTTTACGGGACGTCTGGGGGCTGGCCAAGGGCTTGTGGGCTGAGGGGGGCACGGGATGAGTGATCCAAAGGGGTGGTGGTAGAGGGGATAATGGGAAGTTGGAACAGAATGCATGAGGCAGTTTGAGTCCTCTCCAAACAACCTTGGGAGCTTCGTCACTGACAAGTTCTGTGTGCACGCCCCATCGAATAGCTCTGAAGACACAAGGGCAAGGGTGGCTTTTTGAAGAGGAAAATGGAGATGACTGCTCCTTCCCTCCTCTGCTTGGGGAGGAAGGAGGCTGTAGAAGCTCACATGCCCGCTGCAGCCCCATAGCCTTTGTCTGTAGCCAAGAGAGGCTTGGTAATGTTGTAAACCTTTATGCACTGGTTAAACAAATACTGCTTTTAATAACATAGCTCCTGTAGCAGGTGCGTTATAGTTGCTTTGGGTTTTTTAAGATTGCTTTGTAAACATTGGGCAGAGTTAATACAATAAACTCTCTGATACAGAGAGGAGAAATGGATTGTCTAACCTTTTGATTGGAGTGCTCTTGCCAGCTGTATAAATTACACTTTTAAAAAATTACTTACTTGGCCATGTGTAGTCTTTTGAACCCTTCAGTTATCTGTGGCTGTCATTCTCATGTGCTTATGTAGCTATCTGTATTGTTCATAGATAAGAGTCTGTGTAGCTTTGGAAACAAAAAACAAAAAAAAATTGTCAGCTGGTGAAATCCGAACTACAGCACAGGAAGCTGTGACAGTGAAGTGTTGGGATGCCATAGTGATGGGTATCATAAAAGTCCAGGTAACATTAGCAGTATTTCAAGTCAGAGCTTTCAAATATGTTAATTCAGATGTGTTTTAAATTCTCTGTAACTGATTTTGAGATCACTTAGGTTGGAAAGAGCTGCAAATCCCCTCACTGGGATAGTAGAGGGAAACAGGAGAGGGGTCCTTTCCACATTGCATAGCCCCTCAAAAATATTAAATGGAAATGTGCAAGTGCTACTTCAGCCAACACACCTTAATTAACATGAGAGATCATTTACACAGTTCTGCAGCAGTTAGGATATTTTCATTACAATAAGTACAATAGGATACGGTCAGCAAATCTTATCCTATGGAACAAGATCTCTTTTGAGGTAGGTGAGTATCCCACTGACAAGAGCATTCTCAAATGCAGGATAAAAGTTTGTATAATTTAAGGGGGCTACGATTTACCCCAGTCCAGTGCAATCTAAAGAATTCTTACCTGAACAGATGGATAGTGGCATTGAGACGATAGTGGAAGGAACTATTTCAGATACAAGAAGATACTTTTTTTCCCTAACACTGATTTTGGCCATTGTTTGGATCATTGTTAGTATTACTTATTTGCGTGAACATGCTAACAGGGAAAAAATTAAACTAACAGTGGGTGGGATCATATAGTGGGGTGAGTGCAGGGCTTGACTCAGGACATCTGTTCCTGGCTCAATCAGTGACGTGCTTTGGCCAACTGGCTCAAATTTCCTAAGTTTGTTATCCTGTGTTGTAAAAGAGAGTCAATACCTTCATCGCATGGGATAGCTTGTACAGTAACTTGTACAGCTTTAAAGCACTAAATATTGTATGGGAATTTTGTAGGCGTTTCCGTAACTAGCTTATCTGTTTCCCTAACTGCTAAGGTCTTGTAACGTTTTGAACCATGCCTTAAATGGTGCTTCACCCTGTAGATGCTTGTCTGCTGACGAGAATTGAAGCACAGACCTCAGCCAGAATTGATGTGAACAGAGAAAAATAAAGCATTCAGTTTGAATTGCTGGCTCCATTTTCCATGGTCAGGCATAATATACTATGTGTGTTTTTGTTTGTTTGTTTGTTGTTTTAATGCTGCACATCAGAAATATTTTTTAATGCTGAATCACACAAATTTAGGGTCTCAAAGGTGTTTTTTTTAAACTTGCTCTAATCTTGTACAAGGATGTATCAGTTGAAAAACTTCCTTATTCTTGAACATCTTACTATAAATATTTGTTAATCTGTGTAATACATCTCTCTTGCTATGACACTTCAGTACGAAACAACAGATTTTGAGAGTTCCTAATGTAAGATCAGAAGGCAAAGTATGACCCAAGTCAGGGTTTCCTTTTCTAACTCTTTAAATGAAGCAATCCCTTGGTTTTTATAAAATAATTTGTTTCCAGTGTAGTTTTGTGTTGTATCCTTTTTTTTTTTTTTTTTTTTTGTCTCTCTTTTGCCCTATCTCTTCTCTCTCCTCCTATGGACTAAAAACCCAAAATAGTTGATTAGAACATTATGGTGGTTTTTTAAGTTAGAAGAGAGATACCAATGGCAGGAAAACCCTACAGTGACACAGTAAATAAATAGTGATTTTGGAGTGGAGTATCAACTCAGTATATTTTACATACGATTAGATGTCCACTCTTGTTTTAGGAAAGCTGCTCAGAGTTCATTTTAATGTGATGTTTCTAGTCCTCCAAAGAGTCTATAGCAAAAACATGGAACTTGCATCTCCATATTTTTAATGTGCAGGAAATGTTTTTGAAAAGAAAAATGGCAGTTAATGCTTTTAGGATGTATGAGAAGTTCATGTTCTTGGTATACATGCTCTTGGTATGGCCTGTAGCTCACATTTTAACTTGTGAATTAGTAAAAGAAAAATGAGTTAAAAATGTAGGCCATTTCTTCTGATAACTGCCCGTTCTTTCATGATACTCTCATGGTGCAGCTTTTTAGACTCAGTTTATGAGCACATTGTATCCAGGCATCTTCTTGCTCCTGTAAAAATCCCCAGACTTAAACAACATGCCTACATATTGAAATTCCATGTTAATAATGGATGAACTTCAACGTTTACTCCTTTTGTCACTTAATTTTTGTTTTGGTACATTGAGTACATATCAGTGTCTGTTTTTCTGGAAATAGAATTCTGGTCATAGAATTTAGAGATGAGGAAAACTTAGTAGGATATCCCGTTAATACATCTGGCAATCTTCATGACTGACACTTTGGGCAGTTTTAATATTTATACTCCTGTTTAGATTGAGTTCAATATTAGGACCCTTTCTGTAAACTTATGACTGTCCAAGGTAGCATTGAACATTTAACGCTTACTTTCTGCAGTAATATCTAGAGTGCTTGAAATTATTTCTTGATTTGCATCTATAATCACATGCCTACTCTAGTAATGGTGTAGGTGTTATTCATTAATGCAGCAGGTTACTGGCAAATCTTTTGTTTGTTTGTTTTGATTCTAAAGCATGTAGTGAAGCTGCAGGGGTAACAGGCCAAACATAAATCACATGGCCTTAAAAAAAAAAAAAAAAAAAAAGTCAAAGGCTGACTTGCAGTTTTGACGTTTTTCTTTTAAGTGGGGACATGAATATTCAAAGCATTGTTTCAAACCTCTTGTGGGAGGGCTAGCATCAGATGGTGGCATTTAACATTCTACTAGCTGTCAATGCCAAGAGTTGGGTGTCTTGGTTGTGTTTTTGTTTTTTTTTATGGCAGAGAACAGAAATTGGCACAGTAATGGGTGAAATGATATATCAAATGTCACTGTTGATATAGTCCTGTTGGACTTTAAGCAGGCTTACAAGCGAACAGGAAGGCCTTGATCATTTTTAAACTACTACTTCAACTCTGAAAAACTAGAGGTGGCAAATCCTAGTACGTGAGCACAGTTTGTGTTTTCCAGCTTTTACTTTCTCTTTCAGGGTTTTCTCCATTTCAGGCCATCATAATGCTGCAGTATAAGAAGAATCGTTTTATCTGAACTGCCACTCTTGTATTTTCAAGGTGATCTTCGTAAATCAGTTGTACTAGAGGTAGCAGATGCAGTCTTCTTATATTTAGACTCCCCAGTTGTTTTGAAGGCCGGGTCTTGTGTATAGGTATGACATTCTGCTGGAAGGTGGAATGAACTTGATCTGGATTTGGAGGCAAGAGAATGGAGTGATGGAGGAAAAGCATCCCAAGCTTGAGTTTTCAAGCAGTTACATTCCAAAAGGAGAATTGGATCAAATGAAAGGAGAGCAGGCTATTTGTGTGAAGGGATGGGGAGCATAGAGCTCACTCTATTTTGGAGGCTGAAAGAGATTTTAACTTAATGTGCTGCTCTGAATTGTTGAATGATTGCTGCATCCACCCTCCCAAGGAAGATCACATTCACAGTGCAAAGAGGCTGTCACTGTAAATGCTCCTACAGTGTACTGGTGTTTTCAGAAGTGGTACGGCTGACCTATTGTCTCTTAGCAGCCTATCCATGGTTTCTGAATCCAGTTCTCTTATTTATAATTTGGTGCATTGCCATTATGTCATTGGAGCAGCTGAAAGATCCATTTTAAATAATGGAAACTCCTAATTCTTCTATTCTGTTTAAATTGGGACTAAGGAAGTATGATTAAAATACGGTTAGAACGACTCTGCAGAAAGAAAAATGAATTTAGGTGGATGCGACTTGAGTAAACTCTACCTCCTGTAAGTTTAAGGTGTAAACACAACTGCATAGGTTCATATTTAGCATCCAATCTACCACAATGGTAATAGGTTGAAGATCAAAGGGTAAAGTACAGTGAGTTGTCTCTTTCTATAGAGGATGCATCTGTTCTATGCAATCTTGTTGTCACTTCTGTTCATTATAGTAACGCTGCACAGCAAAAAGAGCAATCAAGAAAGCTTAAAAGAGCAGATTTTTGGTTTCAGCCAATCAGTCTTATACTTAATCCTGCCCACCACTGTTTTTCAGTACTAAGAAAATGGAGGCATAAAACTTTGGTTATTTTTGTATCTCATAGTTAATGTACATGGATGTTCTCCTGTGTATTGTTACTGTTAAGTGGCATCCCATGTATGGATTTCAAATAACACATGAATGTGCAGATCTGAGTGTTTCTGCAGTCTGCAGAAAAGGGTTTGAAATGAACAGAAACGTGTTTACTCACTTCATGTGAGAAGGCAGCAAAAAGTAAGGCTTTTATTTTCAAAGGTTAGCAAACATTATGTTCTTCAAGAAGGCCAATTTGTTTAGGAAATAACCAGCCTGCAGAATAGGGCACATATATTTTGAAAGTGATTATTCCCCTCTATTTGGCATTGGTGAGGCTGCATTTGGAGTATTGTGTCCAGTTTGGGGCCCCCCACTACAAAAAGGATGTGGACAAGTTGGAGAGAGTCCAGCGGAGGGCAACAAAAATGATAAGGGGGCTGGAGCGCAAGACTTATGAGGAGAGACTGAAGGAACTAGGCTTGGTTAGTCTGCAAAAGAGAAGAATTGGGGGGATTTGATAGAAGCCTTTAACTACCTGAAAGGGGGCTCCAGGGGGATGGAGCTAGACAGTTCGCAATGGTGGTAGATGACAGAACAAGGAGCAATGGTCTCAAGTTGCAGTGGGGGGAGGTCTAGGTTGGACATTAGGAAAGAGTTTTTCACTGAGCGGGTGGTGAAACATTGGAATGGGTTACCAGGGAGGTGTGGAATCTCCATCTTTTAGAGGTTTTTAAGCTGCGGCTTGACAACCCCTAGCTGGGATGATTTAACTGAGGTTAGCCCTCCTGAGGTCCCTTCCAACTTTGATTCTGTGAAACTGCTTTGCTTATGCCCGCAGACTTAGTGTGGCTGTTGCTTCCGTAATATCCTGATGGTGTCCTAAAGGATATCATTCCCCTTTCTGATAGATTGAAGGGCTATTGCGTTCTCCTTCATATGCCGCCATGCACTACTACACACTCTTGGTTTTCTGTTTCAACTCCAGAAGATTCAGAGAAATAAGACCAACATTGTCACGTGAATTTGTTGCACTCAGAGAAACCAGTATGCACTTTTGTCCACTTAATTGGACAACGAAGCAAAAAAGAAATTGACTGAAATTTACACATTTACTTCTACACTTCTGCTTAACCCTCTGAATTCTGCATATGATACCGTTGGACCCCATGGCCCGCTTTTATCCTTAACATAATCAGCCGTCATAAGCCCAGGGACCCAAGATACTGCACTGTACAACATACATTGACAAGAAGATCTTAGAGTTAGCGGGGGTGGGGTGGGGGGGAAGTTAGGAAGCAGAATTTTTTCCTAAATTAGGAGGTGAATTTGCTACTAAAAGTGCTCCATGCTGCTAGGATGCGAAACACAGAACTGTATAAAAAACAGTACAGCTCTTGAAACTTGTGTAATAGGATAGCCAGAAGCTGCACGGGAAATGATCAGTCTTGGGCTACGTCTATACTGACATCTGCAAATTCGCCGCTGTCAGATAGATGTCTCTGGATTGACTGAGCAGTCGGTGTGGACCCGCTCAGTCGATCCAGAAATCAACAGAGGAAAACCAACTCCGTAAGTGGTGCAGCGCAGTGTGGACGACGTGTGGAACAGACGCAGGGAAGTCGACAGGAGATAGGCAAGTGATGTAAAAAATGTGTGTATTTCTCGTCGACTGTTGCCGAATTCGGAAGGTAAGGGTAGACCAGCCCTTGGAATGTATTTGAACACTTGCAAGTTGCTCTTTCAAGGCAAGGTGAAACACAGCGAGCAAAGAGAAGAAAATTATCTTCAAGGTCATTGACAGTAAAATTGTTGGTGCTGATCTTGCTTATTCTTTGTGAGATAGCTAACACTTTAGAGGTTCAAAAGCAAAAATGTAGTTTTGACACTTTTTTTCTCTGCCCCTTTGTAGAAAAGAAAATGGAGACTAAAATAAGTTAACAAAGTTTGCTGTCATGTTTAAACAAACAAAAAAACGCCCTAAGAAGTCCCTTGTTTTTAAAAAGTAGGAATTTATTTCCATTTCTGATTTCAATAAGTAACTCTCTTAATCTTGTACCTCCCGTGTCTAGCAGAATTTATGCTATCTTGTGCAACTGTGTCAATGTATGTTAGTCTAGGATGCATGGGTGCATCTTAAACTTTTAGAGCTCACTGCTCTGAAGTGCCGAGCATGCCTGGGAGCTTTTTCCGGGAGTGAGTCCCTGATAACCTCACAGCCCACATGGGAAGATTGATAGATAAGGCTAGAAGGGACCACTGTAGTCATCTAGTTTGACCTCATGTATAACACAAGCTGTGGGCCTTCCCTGGGTTAATTTTTGTTTTGATCTAGAGCATATCTTTCACTTTTTTCAAAACTGTACTTTAATAAAAATGTGGTTTAGGCTCCGGCAGCCTGGGATGAATGCCTTCTGGCCCCTGCTTGGCAGCCCTTGCTTCCGTTCATGGTTTCTCAACATTTGTTCTTCCCATTTGCAATCCACTCTATAAAGCTGGCGTATTCACATTTCTGTTATCCAGCTGTCTGACTTCTCTGAAAGGTACAACATGGGTCTGGTTCTTTCTGGCTTTTAGCTTTCACTTGCCTTATTTGGTAAAGCATTGCTCTTAGTCCCTAAACAGTCCCTTCCACAAACAGCTATTTTCCCACTTTCGTTTTTGATCTCTAAAGCTATAGAATTTATTTCAGCTGGAGTGAGGCCAAAATTTTAACTTTTCATTGCTGCAAAGCTGGGGTACTGTGGATAGTAGGAGTAGTATGAACACATTTTAAGCCTATACCATGTTACTTCAGCTGACACACATAGCAGTGCTGATGTTTCCAGTGAATACCTTTTCATGTAAACTACTTTTTGCACTTTGGAACAGAACAGATTTTTTTAAACTCTAAAACTACGTAGTGGGCGAGGCTGGCTCCACCTTAGTTACTTCCATTCTAATGGACTTTTGGGTGCTCTGTTCCTGAGAAGGGGGTGTCTTGCACCCTTAAGTGATCTTGAGCTGATCTGAGTAGCAGCACCTTATAAGTTTCAGTTGGACTATTTTCTCATGCTCAGCCAAAAGCATGGTTGCTTGACAGAGTGCTGGGCCTTCATAAAGGCTGTGGGAAAACTCAAGGAGAGAATGGGCTCGTGGGAGGGAAGGGGATGGGTGAAGGACAGAAATTTACTCTTCGGTTTTTCTCTCTGTTGCTTTCCCACATCTGACACACAACCCGTTTTAGACTGAAGGTGCAAGTTTTGCTTCTTGCATGGAAGCATAGCACAGCAGAGTCCAGCAGGTTATTGGGTCCCACTCACCTCCAGGCTGTTAACCTCTAATATTAAGTCAAGACTCTCCACATCTGGCACATTCCCTCCTCCATGCTGCTGGCATCTATCAGATGCTGCTGTTTGACTCTGTCCAAGATGACAGGATGTATCTTTTAACATAAACTTGTTGACATCTGTGCTGCACACAGCACTTGCCTGTTGTTGTATTCTCCACTCTGTGGGTACCGTCCTTTGTGGGCTGGGTGGCAGAGAGAAGTGGTGATACAGGAGAGGTGATGTGGTTACCTTTAAAAGAGAAGTAGGAGGGGCGTAGGCCACAAGTATGCAGGGACAGCACAACCATGGACAAGGGAGTTATGTTCTTAGGACACAATGGGGGACACTTTAAACAACTTCTCATGTGGATGTTATTGTGCACCACAGTCACATTAGACTTCCCAGTTACGAATGCATCTGATTCAGTTTCTTCTTCTGTTAAGACGTTCCCCTTTTTAACCCTGATTTCCATAATGAGATGAAATGTTGGGGGGTGGTGTGTGTGTGTGTGTGTGTGGTAATGGCCCGATTTCTTATTTTAAAACCGAGAAATACCAAGCTACTTGTTGAAAACACTGGCCTTTGGTTTTCCACTGTTCTTTTAGTTGTGGAGGTCTATCTTAGTTTCTTATGACTGACAACAAATGGACACAATTTTTATTACTGTACTCAGTCACTTCAGCTCTGACTGTCAGTAACTTAATCAGACTCTTTAAACTGCTTAAAAGGGACTGTTGAAATTTGATTGACTTTTTCTTGCTGTACTTTTAACCTCAGTGTAACAATCCCCCTGTCTTGACCCAGTGTAAACCCTTCTGCTTCAGTGTTTTGCTGCTTTTATTACAGAATTCAGTGCCAGCATGTATGAGCAAAAACTTCCATAGGAGGAAACAGATTTTCAGTTTCACATTTCATACTTTTCTATTTTATTCTACTTTTTCACTTAAAGTAAACTAAACTAATTGGTAAATACCCCTTACTGTCAATATACTCCCCTCCCCCCAAAAAAGGAAGACACAAAACCCTACAGTATGCATTGAGCAAAAGACCTTCAAGTTGGTGAGAGAATAATGTGCTCACTGCAGACTCCAGATTGGAGGGTCTTTGTCCAGCTGGCCAGAAGGAAAGGGTGGTTGTCTTTTTTAAGGTTCCCCTCTCCTCTTCTTCTCCCCCCCCCCTTCTCTCTCTCTCTCTATATATCTATATATAAGAGAAGAAGATTAGGAGGAAGTTCACAGGGATGGACAGACGGGGCAGGAAGCAGCTGAGACCACATCAAGGGAGGCTCACTGCTCCTCTTGCCCACCAGAAGAATGTTGGGGGGGTATTTATATCCTATGCAGCCCCCAAGAGGCCCTCTGATACTGAGATTGGGTTGGCAGCACCTACCCACCCACCCAGGACATTTACAGAAGGATCAGGTTTCTCATGACCACTGTGGACATTAGAAGTCCCCTTTTTCCTTGGGGACTGGGAAGCAATTTTTCACTCACTGCCAGATTGTCTGTCTGTCTGTCTGAGTCAGGGTATTTTTTTTTTTTTTTAATTATTTTTCCCCCCCGCCCCCACACACACGCAGAGCAGATCTGGAACCCAGTGGGGTGGAATAGGGAGCTTTGGTTATAACTTCCCAAGTTAACATATAAAACTCCTGATAGATGTCCTCTGCACATACTCATTTTGTAGGGGATACAGTTATTAGATTAAATGGATTGGAAAAAGATTTGAAGGGAGATGAGGAAGTGGGGCTTTGGAGCTCTTATGTCTGGAAGGGTTCAGAGCCAACTGCCACCCCCTTTATAGCCCCCCCCCCCTTCTTTTTATGCAAGGGGAGGAGGGTGGTGAAGTCCCAGTCATGGGGTGGCTGGGACCCAGTTAGGGATTTTGTGTAAATGATTAAGGAAATGATGGTCTTCATTGTAACATTTAGTGCTGGTTACTCCCAGATATTTTAAATGAATAAGGTTGTGGCCTAATTAAACCACATCCATAGCATCCTGTCTGTCCTTCATTGTGGCGGGCCAGTGTTCAAAGTTTCACATTTAAGACTGGTGTCTTGTGCCTTGGGACAGATTAGTTTATGGAAACTGTTAAGTAGCAGCCTTCTTGACTGCCCAGGTAATAAAGGGCAACATGAATTGTGAAATGGCAAAGTTAAGATGGTGACAGATGCTGAAAACAAAGGAAGGTCAGTTAAAATGATTCTCCAGTGCTTGGGTTCATGAAAGCTGTGGAATCTGTCCATGAAACATCTATTATTCAATTCCTTGTGTTCTCCCAAAAACATACATGGTGTATATTTTTATTGGATACTTCAGTGAATAATTTAGCATAGTGAAGAAGCACAAAAAATGTAAGTTTGTTTTGTGAGCAATTGATGGACAGGAAGAGAGACCAAATTAATGAAATTAGTAATGAATTAGTCTTGGTTTTTTCTTTCAATATTCATCTTTGTTCCTCACTTACACTGGGCATCAGAAGGATTTGTGGTAGTATTTTGGTTGACTTCCCAGATCCCTGAAGATGGTGAGTTAACTTGAATCACTTTCTCTGTTCTAATTTGATTTTTGTATAAACTAACTCCCACTGTTCATAATCTGTGTTCTTAAGGGTATCTGGCATACCCATCATAACATCCTTTGTGCTGGTTCTCAAGAAACAACATGCTGTATTTTTGTTTTCTTTGTCGCTTATGTTCCTCACTATGAAGTCACCAGTCTCAGATAACTTTGCTCTATTTCTCGGTATCCCTTTCAGTGCTATCCCTTGAAAACTGGTTGTCCTTGAGTCTTGTGCTCTCTCAAGTGTTTCCAGTATGAATAGATCAGTACTTGTTCTCTTCTACTGACATTGCATCTACTTATGTGTTGGGTACTGCAAGGATAACCTTCATTTGCTATCTGCCTTTTCCATTTGTGTTTTCTTTTGAGGCTGATGTGAGTTCTCTCCCACCTCATGCGAGATCTGACTACTAAATGATCCTCTGTCTTGTCAAAGTAGAAACCAGCTTGCTTCTTGTATGCCTCATGGGCTTGGTACAAAAATAAAATATTTACACATGATCTGCACCGAATTGCCTTGGGTTCTCCAGTAGCCATTTATTTTTGTGGTTATTTAACGATATCTCGTTTTTGTTGGAATCAGATCAGGGCCAAAGCACTTTCCTAGCACTGTCTTGCAGTGCCTTGTTGCTTAGTAGGCTACCTTAGGCCTGGTCTACACTTACCTTTGCGATTTGGCAGCAGTCGACGGGAGATATGCAAGTGATTTATCTCCCCTCGACTTTGCAGCGTCTCCTCCGTGCGCCGTCCACACTGTGCTGCGTCAACACAGCATTACTCCACTTACCGGGGTGGTTTTCTTGCGTCGCTTGCTGGATCAGCTGAGTGCGTTTACACAGACCGCTCAGTCAATCCAGAGCAATCGATCTGACGGCGACGAATTTGCCGCTGTCACTGTAGACCCAGCCTCAGTGAGCGTTACAGAGTGCGTAGCGCTAGTGTCAAGTAATCACTAACAGTTTACCACTTACCAGCCATTTCCCAGATACGTCAAATTCCCTTACTGTCTGAACTGACTGCTGCTTCTGTCTTGCTTGTCTTTTGGATGGTGTATTGGAGATCAAAGTTACTAAATCTAACAGTGTTGGCTTCGATACCGGTAAGACGTCAGCTTCAGGTGGCAACCATGACTGCATAAACTGTGGGAGAGGAGATTTGGAAGAGGCTGGTTGCCCAGTATCTCATGAGTGTCCACCGTGGATAGTTATCTTTTGCTTAATTGTACAAAAGAATTAAAATGTGTCCAGGACATCTTTTATATGCCCTTTCAGTTGAAATGTGGTGGAGAGGGGTGTATGTTGGTGACATTAATTACTGAGTGGCTTTCTTCATGCTATATACTACCTTTAAAAGGTAGTTGAGAGCTTGAAAGCCATGCAAGGTACTTTGCTGCTACATGCTGTTTAAATAACATGGTTTTCAAAGCAGCATAAACTCCTATATATTGTCGTATAATTTACCGAGCACTGTTGAATTCTGAGGACGTCTATACTTCCGTGGCAGCAGACGTCGATGCAGCAACACTGATTGAGCGGGTCTGTGGAGACCCCCTCAATCGATGGGAGAGCGTCTTCTGTTTACATAGCGTCATGAAGACGCTGTGCTGCATACATGTAAGTATGTCGATGAGGGGTATGCTAATTACATGATCTAACTAGCATATCTCACATTGACCCAGCGTGGCAGCGTAGACCAGGCCTAAATGTTGGGTGACCTGGCAGTGACACATGGAATTAAACTGCAGATCCTCATCATTATACCCTTCCGCTGGCCTGTACCCTACGTTTTTCCAGTCATTGCCTGGCATAGCTATTCCATTTTGAGCATGAGGAAGGTGAGAGAAACTCGAAGGGAATCTTCCCCATAACTCTCCTTCTTTATATCTCAGCTTACTTATAGAATAAGTTCACCTTTCCATTACTGGACTGGGATGCTGAGCCTTTATTTTAATGCACACAATCCCAAATCAGCAAGGGAAAAGACAGATTTTCCCTTCACAAACACAGTGATTCCTTCAATGGAAGCAGATTTTTTTTTCTGCATGGAAATCCATAAAAACTGAATACCTTGCACTTCTCTAGAGCCTTTTTTATGCTGAGTTCTCTGAAGCTCCTTAACTGATACAAAATCATTTCAATTTTAGCAAGGCAGAAGCATACAAAGTAGAGATTTCGTAATCAAATCTGGGGTTTTTGAGAAGATGAAACTGATCAGAGGGTGAATAAGTTTTGATGATTGTTGTCAATGCTCCACAGCTTTAAAAGACTTCACTTTAACTTTTTGAGATCTTCTTTCAGTTTTGAACATAAATGGATCCTAGTATGCTGTATGTGTAGCTAAGTGAGGAAAATTTCACAGATAGGTAGTTTTGAATTTTAGTAACTCTCCATAATAGTTCAAATTGATTTTATCGAGTCATGAGGAAACAGCTGTGTTGATACGAAATGCTCAGCAATTTGTGGCTGATTTATTCAAGTATCTTTGTTTTTTAGACTTCCTTTCGGAAAGGCTTTTGATTTTTTTTTTTGAGGGGGGGATAGTTTTAGTTGCAGCGCTCTTGGGGGGAGGGGCATCTGTTGGTACATAAAGGATCTTTAATAGTTGTGGAGGTACGTAAAAATAGGGAGAAGTAGTAAATATACAGCCAGCCTGAGTCAAACTAAAATATTTCCAGATTCTTCATAGAAGAGATATGGACTTAAACCCAGAGGAGCAGAATCTATGCTGTTGGGCCTAAGAGCACTAAAACCTGACCAATCCTTCACTAACTTAAGTGACGGCAGAAACTTAAAATAGTGAATGTTGTCTGATGACAGATCCCTGTTGTTGTGTCAAGACAGGAAGCATAAAGGCCTGCACTTAAAAGCTCTGGAAATCAACAGTGCAATCTTTGTTAATCACTTTTCAGGCAGCCAGTGCCAATTTTCGAGGAGAATTTTTGCATCCTTCCTCCTTCTCCTCCTCTTCTCCCCCGGCTCGGTGAAGGAGAAGCTTTGCTAAGGGTGAAGGGCAATAACAGAGTCATGTGATAAGTGCACGTGTTGCTATTGTGTGACTGTCATGGCTTTCCAGGGAATGTGCTTGATCAAAATGGCAGGTTTTTAACTTGGCTCTGAGTGTAAACGAGTCCCTTCACTTTACCAGGCCAGTTCTGCCCCCTTATGAAGGTAATGGGTATTTTGCCGTTTAAGTCAATAAATGCAAAATTGGGCACTACATGATATGCTAATGAGGCAGTTCATTATAATGTGCTGTGCCATAATTAAGGTTGTGTCAGAGAATTCAGTTTAACAGGTGCTCCAAACCTTTTTCGTAAACATCTCAATGAAATGCCAAAAACTAAAACCTAAAATATAAATTTAGAGCAGTATTTGAATTTCCGATGGTTTGATTAAACATGAGTTGATACAGAGTTCATAAGAGTTGGAAAAATCATGCCTTGCAATTTTTTCACTCGAATGCCATGCTTTTCTTAGACTTCCTTCCAAAAAAGGTACAAATACACTCTTAAGACCTGTCCTTAGGACACATCCTTTCAGGGGCTAGATAGATAAACTAGGATGAGAAGCCTGAGGATTTGGGACTGGGATGAGGATCCAGAGGTGGGTTAGATATAGAACTGGGACTTGTTGGGATAGAAGGGATTAGACTTGAGGGAAATGGTCAGGAGAGTCTGTGCCCCCTAGAGAGCATGCCTCTCCAGAGACTGGACTGGAACCTGAGATTTGAGTCTCACTGTTCCTCTGCTATCGGTAGGAATCTGTGAAACCCACTGGCCAAGTGTCTCTCGTCCCAATCTAGTGCTGGTCTGCATAGCAGTACTAGGTTATAATCCTCTATCAGTTACTTCATTAGTTCAAGTGGCAGAAGTCTGCATCTTGGATCCAAGGTTTCAATCCTGCTGATGGCCCAGGAGGGTGTCAGTGTGAAGCCATATGATTTAATTTCTGTTTTCGTTTTTTGTTTTTTTCAAAACCCTAGGCGCAAACAATTCCTCTGTTTAAAAGAACATTACTAAGGCTGCAAGTCAAGCGCTCAGAAGTTTGGAAATGCCAGAATTAAGGTTGCCTGCGTAACCTTGCTTCAGCCTCTTTGTGCATGTATGTTGAGAGAATCTCTAATTACATGATGACGTACTATTTTTTTTTTCTCCAGGGCCCCTGCCTTATTCAGTGCACAGGATGCACTTGTTCTCGGGATAAATCAGGGTTAATTAGTGAAGGAGACTGTTGTTAGCTGAAGGACCCTTGCCTCATTTGTTGCAGAATTAGGAAGGTGTGCACCTATTGTGGTTCCAGGAGATGGTGGGTGGAAGCCTGCTCGTAGCTAGAGGCTATTCTTCTCAACCAAGGGGTGGAGGGGGCAGTGAACCCAGGCCACAAGTAATTGCAAGAGACCACAAATGAAAAAAGAGGGCTGGGAGTTAAAGTCGTAGGGTAGAAAATCAGGTAACTAGAAGGGGACATGAAACCGAGAATCACTGACATTGGCTACTGCTCCTCAAAAGCATCTAAGGGGAGTCCATGGACACTGCCCAGAGGAGCTCTGCTTGGAGATATGACTGAACAAGGGAACGGAAATAGGCTTCACAGTTGCAGAGTACACCCGTCCAAGTTCCTCCTCCTGGTATGATGGATGGCCATTGCCAAAGGAGGTTAATGAGGAGGTCCTGCAACTTGGTGGAGTCAGGGATGGGGTGTGCCAGGATCAAAAGATGCAGGGAAAAGTACAGGAAGGACTGTTCTGGAGGAGGGGCTGCCATCTGATGCACTCTACGTAGGTGTGTGCTAGGGTCGTTTTGGAAGATGTGTAGAGGATTGCAGAAAGAGAAGGGATGGTCTCCTACTTAAGACAGTTAACTGCCATCCTGGAGAACTGGATTCTCTCCATGCCTCTGACAAACACTTGATGCTTTAAACCAGTTGTTTCAGAGGTAGTCATTAATTACGCATTCCTCATTTTCTGAGAGCCTGACTTCTGAGTGTTCAGCACTTCTGCCACTGTAACTGAAATCAGTGGGAGCTGTTCTCTGAACACGTAAAGAGCTATATAATGCCAGGTACTCTGAAAAATCAGATCCTAGGCCCTTCAGACTGATGGAGTGAATACTTTTGACTTTAACTCTCGGTACCTCTTTCCACATCTGTAAAATGGAGATGATGATGATGATAAAAATAAATAAATCTTTGGGAAGCACTATAATAAGTGCCACGGAAAATCCTATGAGGAAACTAATTCTGTTTTCAGAGCAGGGATGGTTTAATATGCCTAAAACTTAACAACAAATTGAGCTAGTAGAAAACAAAATACCGAATAACTGATCATTAAATGAGTGCTATCCCTTCCAAGCACTGAATGAGGCAGGGCTCATGTGGAAAAAATAAGATGTGGTCATGTAATTAAAACTGTCATGATGCAGCTGCACAGAGGGGAAGGGGTGAATTAAGATTGCACCGATGAGTTTAATTCTGGCATTTCCTAACTTTTGAGTGCTTGATTTTGCAACCTGATTTGTTCTTTTAATGTAATTTTGGTGTGTATCTGTATTCATCACTAAGGCCGGCACAGTAGTAGAGTGAGAGGAAGTCAATACTGGAAGCATCTGGCAGTGGTAATGAGACCTTCTAGGGACATGGCTAAATAAGGGGGAAACCTCATCAGTGAGTGCAGCAATGCAAAACTTTCACCCATTGCTGCTGCAGTGTTCGTGTCTGCTTTGAAGGCACTTTTGGATACGGTTTTCCAGCAGCTGAAGGGGGAAACGCTCTGTAATCTTGTGCTTTAACCTCTTAGCGTACCCCATTCCACTGAGTCACTCTCTTCTTATTTTGTTTTTTTGTCACCAGCACAGAAAACTATATTTTTGTCAAGTTAGGCTACATTATAGAGGAAAATTATTTTCTTTTCAGAACGACTCCATGTGCGATGACGAATTATCCAAGGGGGGGGAAGGGCTTTTTGTGGCAAGAAACTGGGAACTTCTGCTAAGGATTCTGTTTTGACTTCTGCCATTCACGCAGGCTATGTCCACATCTGTGTGATTCCTAGCTTGCATAGATATACTCAGGTTAGCTTGATGCCGAGCCTGCATGCTAGAAATAGCACTGCAGTCATGGCAGCACGGGTAGAAGCAGCAGTGGCCCGCGTTAGCTGATGTATGTACCAGAGACTTCAGGTGGGTTTGTGTTCAGGGTGGCTAGCATGGTACCACCACTACCCAT
Organism: Mesoclemmys tuberculata; assembly: GCA_007922155.1. NCBI lineage: Eukaryota > Metazoa > Chordata > Testudines > Chelidae > Mesoclemmys > Mesoclemmys tuberculata. Next base: position 13,725,320 of record ML677031.1, read on the forward strand.
GCTGCTGTGGCTACTTGGCAATTTTTAGCACGTGAGCTCAGAGGAGAGGCAGCATGGATATGTCTACGTGAGCTGGGAATCACACTCCTAGCTCATAGTTTCTGCGGAGCTTCATTGTGTCGCTCTTTGTGGCCCCCTTTGTGGACCTTTAAAATGGATATAATAATCTACCTTCCAGGAGTGTTGAGGTCTTAAATTCACGTTTAACACGTGTTTGGAGATCTTTATGTTCCACACTTGTAATGTAGTGGTGAATTGCATTGTGTTGAATACTGACATGATTGTAATTTTTTTTCTGTACTGTTAACTGTGACCAATATACAGTGAAGACATGGATAAATACAAACTTAGCAGGTTCATAGGCTCATGGAATTTAGTGATCGAAGAGCCTGTTGAGTCATAAAATCCATGAAGTTCAGGCTGTAATCCCTACATAAGATATATCCATATTACACGGGTTTTGTGTTTGATTGGTGGATGGCAAATAAGGCTATGTTTATCTCAAGCACTTAAGAATTAGATTTCACAAAGCAAACATTCAAATAGGAAGGTCAATTGCATTTTAATGTTTGCTTTAGATTTCTAACTTTTTAAGTAGAGAGAGAATCTGGACAAAGTCTTGTGCATTATTTTCCCCTCGTTGCATCATGTGTTTCTATTGCAGTGGACAAGGTCAAACATTTCTTTTTAAGAAAAAGAAAACACTACAGAGGAATTTATCTTGCTCATATCCATTTTAAAGTTCAACTTCACTTCAAAATACAACACTTCTGGCTTAAAAAATGCATTTAAACTGTGACCAAAATCAGTGTATGATTAATTCTGCTGTGTGCACCTTGTTCCATCCTAGTTCTGAAAATTGAGCGCATTAGCACCTGTTACCTTCAACTTGTGCTGCTTGTTCTCCTGAGTTTCTTGAATTTTCCTATTAATTTAATCCAGGTGTTGTATCTGTACCATCTATAAAAGATCTCAAATGAAGTTAAATGACTAAAACTTGCAGTTGATTTATTTTCTTGCTCTAGGGGATTAGAATACGTATCCCAGGAGGTTTCCCTGTGGAACTTGTAACGTTACAGAATAGACTTTAAGGTGGATGTTCCCTTAGCTATCTAGCTTTCAATTACATTACTCCTCCATTATTGTATGAATCCAATAGTAGCTTTTAAATTCATTATATAACTAACAGCCTCTAATTTTTTTTCCACATAATTGCTGAAGAGGCGCCTGGAACAGCTGTCTTCGCATTTGCTTATTAAACTTCTGTTACTTCACTTCAGGCACTAAATTTGAATAGCTTAATTTAATTTTTGCATTGTCAGTTGCTTAGCAACTCACAAGAAAAAAGTGCAGCTAATTTAGTTATTTTACTGATAAGTTAACATCTCATTTATATTGAAACTTATTTGTATTACGGCTAATCAACTGTCATACTCAATTTTTGCTAGGCAGAATGTTTTCTAAACAGTAGCTAGGAAAGTGGTAAAAGATCATACTTCTGTATGATCCACAATTTTCTTGCTTTGGTTCCCAGGTGCCAGCTGATGGGTACACTAGAAATGTCCAGATTGACATGTATTTTCCATGCCATGTTCAAGAAGACAAGGCATGGGACTGAGTCTGCTTGGCTCTACTGCTAACTTGCTGTGACCTTGGAAATGTCACTTTCCTTTTCTTTGCATCAGTTACTTCAGCTATACAGTAGGGATAATGAAACTCAGACCTTTTTGGAATGCACTTTGAGATGCCAGGCTCAATACCCCTGTATTAGTGAGAGCGGGTGTTCTTAGTGTGAATGTTTTTAATATGTTGATTCTGAAAACTTGGGTAAATCTTTTCTGCCTATTGGCACGGGAAAAGCTTGAGACAGTTTACCCAGCTAAACTACTGACTGAAATTCCCCCTTCCACATGGGTAGACTTTTTGACAGGAACCAGTTAAGTTTCAGCTTTTTCTGGTCTTGCTTTGGAAGTGTGGCAGCAACACTTAATTAAATTTTTTTTAAACCATTCATGGGGCAACATTGCTGTCACCCAGAAAAAGCATCTCAGTCTTAGACATAGGTTTATAAAACCGATTCTAGGAAAACTCTTTCCCTGTAGTGGAAATTTTTTGGCCAATACTAAAAGTAAAAGGGGGAAACACTGGATAATTGTGAATGGCTAAAGCAGTCTTTCTATTTTGCATATTTTTGTAGATTGCCTGTTTAAGCTATGCCCTATGAACCGGTACTCCGCACAGAAGCAGTTCTGGAAAGCAGCAAAACCAGGAGCTAACAGCACTACAGATGCTGTGCTACTCAATAAATTACATGTAAGTATATACCTTTGTAAATTCCATTGAAGTCAGAGGAGCAATGGTGATTACACCACCTGAGGATCTGGCCTATAAGTTGAGTGGGACTGGTCATGTGGCTATTGCTAGAGAAAGTTTTGTGAGATCCAGTTCTGTGTTGTTAGGCCTCAGATTTCATCTCCCATATGTGTTTGCAAATTTTATCTAATTAATTACCTGTGATGGCTACTCTTCCTGAAACAAGCTTGCATGTATATCCAGCGGTTAAAACCTGGTAAGAGAACAAGTTTCAATTTTTAGATTCTAAGTAATTGCTTGGAGTAATTTAACTACTGTATGTTGACAGCACCAGCTTTAGTGCTAAATAAACTATATTTACCTTTAAAATTGTATGGCTGGAGCACTTCATGTTAAAATTACAAGTCCAAATATTTTTAGTCTGCCAGAGCCTGTGTTAAGCCTACAGTACAATAAACTCAGTACACTAAACTATAGAACTCCCCTGTAGGAAAATATCACTTGCGGAAAGCCATGTGGTGGCCCTACTCCTTTGTTGCACAAAGACCGAGGCTATGTCTACACTGACCGGTGGCAAATTCACCGCTGTCAGATCGATTTATCTGGATCAATTGAGCAGAAGGGGAGACCCACTCAATCGACCAGGAAATTGAAGCTACTAATCCACAGTAACGCTGTGTTGATGGGAGGGCATTTCCCGTCCACGCAGTGAACTGAAAACACCGTGGTAAGAAGAAGTTAGGGAGTCAATGGGAGATATGCAAGGGTTGTCGTCTCTTCCTCCTCCTCCTCCTCCTCCCCCCCCCTCCCCCGTACTGATAGTTTAGGACATGTCCTCTATTCGTTACACTTTTGGGGCTTTAGAAGAATAATCTGCTGCATTAATTACTTGATACTTATAGGTGACTTCTACTCTTGATTATTTAGTTTGGGAGTTGGGCAGGATACTCATAACGTGTTGACTCGACAAATAATCAAGAGTGGAAGTCAGCTGTAAGTATGAAGTAATAATGCTGCAGGTTTTTTTTCTAAAGCCCACAAAGTAACACGAATAGAGGACATGTCCTACACTGTCAGGTGTGTGAGGTGAGTGAGAGAGAGAGAGAGAGTGCGCCTAATCTTTAGGAACAGGCCAAAGTCCCATTGGGGCCCATGTCAATTCCCCTGTCAAGTGTACCAGTTGAGTCTCATGGTGATGAATCACAGTGAAGAAACATTTATACAAAACAGCCAAATTTTACTATTCCAATATAAATGAATGATTTAATGGTTCAGTTTGCGTCACCCTTACAGGGTGTGTGCAAAAGGGTAATCTTTTAAACCCACTCAACTTCAATGAAAGTCGTAGAGGGTAAAATTTGGTCGTGTGCATGTGCATTTGTGTGTGATTCATAGTTCACAACTTGGTTCCCTCCCAGCTGTGTGAAACTCATGGTCATTTGTGTCAATTTATGCATGTACAGATAGCATAGAAGATACTGGAACAATCCTATTGTCTTAATATTGTTGCAGGGCAAAAAATACCTACCATTTCCTACTCCTGTTTTTTTTTGTTCAGTTCATGGTAGTCTTTAAGGAAATGTTAATGATCCAAGATATATTCTTAATCATTTGCCTTTTTTGGCTTGTATTTGTCTACTGTTGGAATTTATCATCAGCTACTGTGGAGCATCCGGTTCTGAGGTCAGGTTATTTTAAATTAATGCCATTTAAGGGATTTAGAAATCTGGGACACTTGACTTTGGCTGGTATCAAACATCAGTGCTGTTTGAAAAGCTGACATCTAGTGGTCAGTAAATAAAATGTATTATTTTCCACTGGGTTGACATGCTCAGGCCTAGTCTACACTTACCTTAAAATTCAGTGGCAGTCAAAAGGAGCTAGGGTGAACTTGCCACTGTCAGTGAAGACATACCCTCCTTGTTGTCTGTTCAGTTTAAGCTTTTGAAATAAACCTGCACTTAACTTGTTTGTTTTTTGTGCCTATACACAATAGATAATTTGGCTCTATTAATATAAAGGTAGGGACCAGTTCTGCATGGAGATGCATGTCCTCCAGTTTCATTGATGTTCTTGGGAGCAGAGGGCACTCAGGGTCTTGCAGAATTGGGCCCAAAGTTAATATCAGATTTCAAGAAACCTTTTTCACTATAGAATAATCTGAAATCAGGAGTCCCAGTGTGAGTTCTTTAAGCATTTTAAATTGTCCTGCATTATATTGTTGGTACTGAAATGTACAGTTACATATGAGAGTCTATGGAGAAACACCGAGTAGGTCAACTGGCTAACTTCTAAAAAGTACATGGAAATTATAAAGAAGCAAAATTATTTTGTACCAACACAGGACTGGCTATTGCTCATAGATAGGCTAATGCCTATTGTTTCACATCTTTATCTCACAAGCATCACCCACAGGTACCTGAGCAGGAGTGAGTTCTAGAGTGGTTGCAGAAGTTTTGAGAATGAAAACAGTTGATGCACAGATTTTTTTTTTTTTTTAAATGTATGCAGTCTAGGTAAAATCACTCTGTGACATCAGATTTCCATGAATCCTTCCCTAACATGTGTTTTCCTCTGGCGTTGGTGTAAGTGAACCCAGTGCACTTTTACAAAACAATGTGCTTTGGAAACAACATGGTGTAAGTTGCTCAAGTCTGAAAATAAAATGAAGAATGAAGAGATATGTTAACAAACTAGGTCATTTGCCAGGTGGTTGCATTAGAGTTCAGATCCTTATGTGAGTAGGTTGTAAATGAAGTTTTGATTTCTTCATATCATCTTAGGGATGCTTCTGTGTGGTCAAAATGTCAATTGGATAAAGAGACCCAGGACTCCATTATCAGGGATACAGCAGGTTGAGATTGAAAGGCATTGCAGCAGAGCATATCCGGGGAAGTCTTTGTGCTGTACCAGACTCTAGGAAGTACTATCCCATTTCTTGCTCTTAGGAACTCAGTTTGAAGTCAAAAAATGGGCTCCTTCAATGAAGTTGCTGCTTCACTTCATTATTGGTGAAATAGTACAGATGGAGTCATTTTCCTTCCCGAAAATTATAAGAGATGAAATATGATCCTCTGCTTCAAATGATTACTTATGTTCCAACTGTATGAAGCACCTCGATGTTTTATTACAGTAAGTAATTTCCAGCACTGTTTATAACAACACTTTCTATCTCCATAATTTCTTTCTTACATGTCAGCATGCAGCAGATTTGGAGAAGAAACAGAATGAGACTGAAAACAGGAAATTGCTGGGAACAGTTATCCAGTATGGCAATGTTATCCAGGTATGCTGTGGCCCTGCTCACACTGTCTACTCTGTAAGACAGCTCCTTAGGGTCTTACCTGAACCACCAACGTACAATTGTACTTCAAAATAGTGGAATTCCAGGATCTGAGTGTGGTGACTTGCATTGCATGGCAGGGTTATCCAGTAGCATGGTACTCTGGAGAAAGAGCTGCTTCATGGCTCGGTGTGCCTTGTGAGATTCTAAAATGGATGTGTTCTTTTCATGCCATAAATCTTAACTTTTTAAGAACACCATCTGAATGGTTTAAACTAGAATACCATTCATTCTTTTGCTTTGCTTTGCGTTTCCCTGGTAATATGGTAGATGGCAAATAGTGTTGTACAATTCTGTAGACCCTCTTTCATTTTAACCCCACTCTATCCCCCAAATGCTTTATAGCACCATATAGTACATCCAGTGCAAAACAGAAAAACCAAAATAATCAATCCATCAGTGCAATGGTAGTCCACCCTGAACAAATAGATTTGGTTCAGTAGATCTCGGGCAAGCCACCCCCACTTGATAAAGATTGATTTCCAACTGATGCAATGAAAGTAACAAATCCCATTATCTTGTTCTTGGCAAAGTGTTGTAGTAGTAGTAATAATCAAAGACAAGCCTTGTCATGCCTTAAATGCAGCCTGTGAGAGACTTAGGACCCCCTAGGACATTGAACAACTCAGGGTTCTCTGTTCCCTTTTGAACACAGGGACTGAAAGCAGGTATACCTCATCTGATCACAACTGCCAGGTGGAAATGTAGAGCAAGAGAACTGTAAGCATTTGGATTCAAAATTATGTAGGGTTTCCTATGCAAATACATTTAAGCTCTGCTATCTTAATCTGCTACTGGTACGGCCAGAGGATACAATTCAAAGTAACAGATTTCCTCTCTCCCCTCTTGTAAGGAGAAGGCAAGCACTCCTGTTCTGCAACTATTCCAGCCTTGGGGATAACTTCAAGAAAAGCCTGATTTAAGAATGCACTAAAATAATCTAACCCAAATGTCACGCTGAAATGATGAAAGTCTGTGGCATGATCCTCATCTGAGAGAGGGATCTGTCAGTTTTTCAGGTGAACCAGAGATTGTAATAGGCCTTGATGAACAATCATAAATTGGATCTCCATGCTGAGAGCAGTTGAGTAGGCTTGGAAGGGTTAGATTTTTATTGTTAAACATTGGCTTCACCATACAGATGCGCGCGCACACGCCGACCAAAAAATATTTCTGTAGATGCTAATCGAAATTTACAGATAGGCCAAAAAAAAAAAAAATATTCTGCCAGAGAGTTGACTAGAATTTGAGTTAAAAGAAATTTAATTTGCTTGTTTTGACAGAAGCTAAAATACGGAAAAAAACAGGCTAACAGTTACTTAGACAGGTTAGATCTCTTCAAATCACCAGGGCCTGATGAAATGCATCTTAAAATACTCAAGGAACTGACTGAGGAGATATCTGAGCCATTAGCAATTACCTTCAAAAAGCCATGAAAGACAGGAGAGATTCCAGAGGATTGGAAAAGGGCAAATATAGTGACAATCTACAAGAAGGGAAATAAGAACAACTTGGGGAATTACAGACCAGTCATCTGAACTTAACAATGAATTTACAAACACGCAGAAGATAAGTAATAGTCAGCATGGATTTGTCAACACCAAATCGTGTCAAACCAACCTGATAGCTTTCTTTAACAGGATAAAGGCCTTGTGGGTGGGTGGCAGTAGTAGATGTGGTATATCTTGACTTTAATAAGGCTTCTCATACTGTTGCACATGACCTCATAAACAAACTAAAGAAATGCAGCCTAGCTGGAACTACTATAAGGTGGGTGCATCACTGGTTGGAAAATCATTTCCAGAGAGGACTTCTCAGTGGTTCACAGTCAATTTGGAAGAGCATATTGCGGGGGGTACCACAGGGATCAGTTCTGGTCCGGTTCTGTTAACTATCTTCAATCATTTAGATAATAACATAGAGTATACTTACAAAGTTTGCAGATGATACCAAGATGGGAGGGATTGCAAGTGCTTTGGAGGTGAGGCTAAAAATTCAAAATGATCTGGAGAAACTAGAATGAAATTCAGTAAGGACTAATGCAAAGTATACCACTTAGGAAGGAACAATCCATTACACACATACAAAATGGGAAATGACTCCCTAGGAATGAGTACTGCAGAAATGAATCTGGGAGCCATAGTGGATCATAAGCTAAATAATGAATCAACAATGTAACATTCTTGCAAAAAAGAAGCAAACATCATTCTGGGATGTGTTAGGAGGAATGTTGTAAGCAAGACACACAAAGTAATTCTTCCACTCTATTCTACTCTGCGCTGATTAGGCTCAACTGGAGTATTGCGTCCAGTTCTAGGTGTCACATTTCAGGAAAGATGTGGACAAATTGGAGACAGACCAGAGAAGAGCAACAAAAGTGATTAAAGGTCTAGAAAACATGACCTATAAGGGAAAATAGAAAAAATTGGGTTGGCTTAATCTGTAGATGGCTGAGGAGGGATCATAACGGTTTTCAAGTACATAAAAGGTTATTACAAGGAGGAGGGAGACGTATTGTTCTCATTAACATCTGAGCATAGGACAAGAAGCAATGGGTTTAAATTACAGCAAAGGCAATTTAGGTTGGAAATTAGGAAAAACTTCCTTACTGTCGGGGTAGTTAAGAACTGAATACATTGCATAGGGAGGTTGTGGAATCTTTGTCATTGGAAATTTTTAAGAGCAGGTTGGACAGACACCTGTCAGGGATGGTCTAGAGATAATAGTTAGTCTTGCCATGAGTGTAGGCAACTGACTAAATGACCTCTCGAGGTTCCAGTTCTATGATGTGTGATGTTGACAACTTTTTATGTTTTTAACGGTTGTAAAGCTTTAATTATTTTGAATCTTAATGTCTGCTGTCATTAAATAGTCTGACCTGCCCCATAGTTCCCCCACTGTGAAAGTTTAAATAGATAAAAATAGAAAGAAATGCTTAAAAATAGAGATTGCAATTATCCATTGATTTTTTTATTTAATTAAAAAAAAAATCCAATTCTGCCCAGCCTAGTTATCAGGGATACCCCAGTTCTGTAGGGGCCTCCTCAGTGGCAGATGTCTTCTGTGAATAATGAGCCTGCTCCAATAGCCAACAGGCATCAAAGGCCTTCCAAACATCCAAAGCAAAAGGTTACAATGCAACCCTGTTACATTTAATCCAAATCAACGGGAGAGCTAGACAACAGGCTACTAAAGAGATGGTCTATTATATCCTATAGGTATGTATCACCGGTATAGTGATGATTATATGTGATGTCTTATGGTGTATTGAAACAAAAGGATAAAACGGCACCTCATAGGGAGAGAAGAAATGTTCATAGCCAACATAATTAGTCTCCCATCTCCAGAATGAGCACAGCCACTTGAGAGCAGTCTCACCCACCCCCATGTGGAAAAACAGTTCTGTCACCAACCTCTCATGGTCCTGGATATCAGACCTCTGAAACATAGAGCATAATTGGTAATGGCTGATCTCTATTGTTCATTAGTGTGATATGGACACTTACACTAACTGAAGCTCTTAAATGCCATGAACCAGTCTAAAGTCTACTAAAAGATGTCTAAAAACAAAAAGTCCGTTTGTCTTTGGATTTGTTATGGCCAGTGTACTATTCAATCGTAGCATCATAAATTAATTTCCATGTATTATGATCAGATTGTCAGACTATTCTATAGTTTGTCAGTGTTTATCAAAGGGAGATAAGGCCAGCTGTTATAGAAGCCAACTCTAATTTTTGTTCTAGTTGCTGCACTTAAAAAGTAACAAATACTTGACAGTAAATAAGAGGCTTCCAGCTCTGCTAGAGAAGAATGCCATGAGGGTGACCCTGGATGAAGCTGGAAACGAGGGTTCCTGGTTCTACATACAGCCTTTCTACAAATTACGTTCCATAGGAGACAGTGTAAGTGCAGATGAGCATGAGAAGAACATACATTATTTGCTGTAAAATGCAAAGAGCTTGTATCGGTAGCTTCCTTACTTCTGACTAATTAAATGCACGGGTCTTATAATGTTACAGCAACAGCCTTTTTCTTGTGCCGAACAGTGTGGGAGGAGAATTGCTATGGTAACTAGTGATTTGCAAACAAGAAGCGATTTAAGATTGAAAGGAATATGAAATGTAAATGCAGTAGCCTTCCAAATACCCACCGAGTTCAAAATGGCACAAAATGTTAAGTCACTTGAATAGCTTTAGAACAAATATAATTACTATCCTGGCTCACGGCATTGCGGTTATGAGTCTTTCAGGTTCCATTATAAATTTCTGTATCAGGATTTTATCAGTCGTAAGACTAAGTGGTTGCCTTGCTTGTGGGAGGTGTGGAAGTTTGGTTGGTTCTGAGTTAATGTCCCAGTTTTTAATCTCAAGAGATCTTCATTCTGTTCCTATGTTGGGTGCACAAGAATTAACTTGGTTATCATTCCACAGCCCCAAGTATGAGATGATCTGCCTCACAAAGCCATGATGAACTTTGGCACAACTCATCAGCCTATACTCAAGAGAAGCCATGGACTTGAATATGCTGTGGAGTACAGCCCAATCTGATAGAGGGCATTGAAACAGAGTAGATTCCATCAAATGCAGCATGGCCATATCCATGTAGACTAGGCAGTTTACTTCAGTATAGTTACCCCACCACTACACATAACATAGTAGGGGAGTTTATTTCAACCCTAACTGAATGTCCTTGCTTTTATTTCATTATTACTGGAAGGTACCTTGAAGATTAATTTGGCTTCTGTTTAGTTAGTTTAAAAAGAAGAAACTTCAGGTAAACTCAAATAATTTCCCCCTTTCTCTGTGTTGAGAGGAATTCAAGTCTCTCACTGAAGATGGTTACGGATTTTTTTGGCTTCAAGTAAGATTGGGAGGCTTTGGCGAAAGAAAATGTCCTGGAAGGATACACGGGACCTTTACCTTCCAAGCTAAAGTGCACTTACCTTATCACACATCTCTGCTGGGTCTACGGATTGGACCTCATTGATGGAGAGTAAACCTTGTACATTAGGACCTATCAACTTCTCTTGTAGGAGGAGGATTTTTTTTGGATGACCTTTGATTTTAGGAACTAATTGTTCATGTCAGACACTGAAATAACAGTATGGAAGACAAAAAAATTAGTCAGAGGAAATTGTAGTTTTCCTTTATATGCCACTCAGCCCAGTTGTGTAGGTGTCTTCAAGACTTAAATAACTGAGCGTTGTAAACATCCATTTTCTTCTAAAGTTGTCAGTGGGTTTTTTTAAGAGACAAATGTCTGTCTTATTTACGTTGCATGAAACCTCTCTCAACGATAAGCAAGTGGACTAACCTCATTGCTTACAACTAGAAAAAAGTATTTCTTGGGACCATTTCTGGATCTGATCACAACATATTTCTCTTCAGGTTGTCATTGGTGACAAGGTGGTCCTGAATCCTGTTAATGCTGGCCAACCGCTTCATGCGAGTAGTCACCAACTGGTTGATAATCCTGGGTGCAATGAGGTAATTGTAAAATAAATCAAAAGCCTGGCCTATGAGTGCAGTGGTGGCCCAGAAATTTGGTGTAAATGGAATTCTCAGCTAAACTGAGCACATGTTGTGGAAACAAAGTTCCCTGTTACCATGTTGGAGAGCGTGTACTGCACTGCTATATAGCACATCTTCTGACCCTGTTAGTGAGGTAACAATACTCTTAACCCTGGAGACAGTATTTCTGTCTTTCCTGGTGGTAAACAGCTGGGCAGTGCTCAGTAAGAGCAGGTCTGTTAGGTAAAAAGCAAGCCATGGAACAAAGATATGAGCTTGGCCTATTCTGCTGAAATGCTTGGCCGTAAGAATAGAAAATAACTGAAATGTACTTTTCTGCAAAATCGGCCATCCTCATGTCTGGAGCTGGGCAAATAACTGGTTTTTGTTTTGTCAGGTGGGTGGCAGTTCTGAAACATTCAGAAAAAAATTTAGTTTTGGGTCGAACTTAGTCTGAAAATTCTTAAATGAACTCTGTTGGTTCAATCTGAAACAATATTGAGAGCTGAGACCTGGGTTCAAATAGCTGTTGAGAACTGATTCAAACCTGGGTCTCTCTCACCCCAGGAGTGCCCTAACCACCAAGCTAGGATATTCTCTCAAACTCCTCCATTGGAGCTGCTTCACTGGTCCTTAGTCAGAGAGAGAGTGTGAGAGTGTCTATGTAGCTTGGTGGCTAGGGCACTCGCATGGGATGAGGGAGACCCAAATTCAAGTCCTTGCTCCCGTAAGTGATTGATTAAATAGAGCGTAAGAGATTCAATAGGACAGACTGAGAAATCTACCTGAGAAAAGCCTATAGTATGGTGGTTAAGGCATTCACCTGGGAAGCAAGAGATCAGGGATCAAATCTATCCCAGAGCACGGATTTGAGCCTGGATCTCTCAGATCCCGGGTGAGTGGGCTAGTCAGTGGATTAAAAGTTTGTTAGGGGGAATCATTCCCACCTCTCCATTTTGTGAATCTAGCCTGATTTATTTATTTTTTTTTCCTGGACAAAACTATTTGGTGTCAGATTTATGAATAGTTTTGGGTAAATCAAGACTGACTTTTTTGGTGGATAAATGTTCTGAAAAGTGTCACCCAGCTCTGCTCATGACCTAGCCAGAGGAGGTATCCATGTAACAAGTTAGGTACTAACATGAACTATAACTATTGTGGTTTACTGCAGGTTAGAAAGATTGTGGCCTGCATTCAGGGCTCCTGTTCACTTTCATGCAGTAGTAAACAAGGATTGCAATCTTCTGTTCAAATTCTCTTTCCACTGTAAAGAAAAAAGGCAGTACTTTGCAGTGTTTTATCTAGCTGTCCACATACTCCTAGTGATACTAGTTTTTGTTTTAGGTCAACTCTGTAAACTGCAACACAAGCTGGAAAATAGTCCTTTTCATGAAATGGAGCGATAACAAAGATGATATTTTAAAAGGGGTAAGCTCAGAAACCCATTTTGCTCTGGCTTTTTAATGAGTAGTGTCTGTATTGATCATTCTGTCTTCCCTTGCATAGGGAGATGTTGTAAGGTTGTTTCATGCAGAGCAGGAGAAGTTTCTGACTTGTGATGAGCACAGAAAGAAGCAACACGTCTTCCTGAGAACCACGGGGAGACAGTCGGCCACTTCTGCAACTAGTTCAAAAGCACTGTGGGAAGTAGAGGTAAGGAAGGCATCGTGGTTTTACTCTGATTGGTGCTTGCTTGTATTTAAAACCTTGTGTCACAAGATTTGTTAGGTAAGACTTTTTTCTAGGTTTCAAGACAAAAAAAAAATCCATTGTTTACTAGCATGGCTGGATTTTTTTTCTTTACTTTGCATATTTTGTTTAAAAAAAAAAAAAAACCCAAAAACATGGTTCTGACTTTAAACGCTTCGGCCAGGTGCTTTCCAGCTACCAGTTTTTCACAATGTAGAAAAAAGAAATGAGGCATCAATGACAGTTTTGTTTTCTCCCCAACCACTACTATTCTAATGCAGTACTAAACATGTTTGCTGCCTTGCTGGATGTGCTGAACATGTCCAAGTTCAGAGTGGGATACTGTAGGTATACATGGCCTCCTTTGATGGGAGATTAAACCCTTTTGTCAGTCTCTGTCTCTGTCTCTGTTTCTGTGTCTGTGTGGAATTGAATCATCTCATTAGAGTCTTAATTTTTTTAAAAAGAGAGTTACTCCAATGTCTTGGCCAACATTTCACCTCTGAGAAACAAAACAAACCAACCAACCTTTGAGATGCTTAGGTTCTGGAAGTAGATATATAAGATTAGGATAATTATTTTCTTTTAAAATGTAACTTTAAATGACATGCAGCCTGCATGTGTGAACGCTAAGGGTCCCTTTTAGTGGAGGACAGTTGTTTTTCCCAGCAGTACAGCCACTTAATTCAAAAGTTCTTTCACCTATGCTTTCAATTGGCAACCTGTCTAGAGTACTAGTTCCATTCTTTTTCTTGAGAGGATTTGAGGGCAAATAGAAATTTCTAGAAAACTCCCCTCTTTGGGATATATGGTTAAGTTTGAAACATTTCTACTGTTGGTTTTTGGGGGTTTTCTCTCTTGAGACTAAAGTGAATGTCAGGGAAAACAAGAGAATCTTAACAGACTTTCAGTAAGTTTGTTCAATCCTCCTAGTTGGCCCAACACATGCTTCCAAAAACATCATCTTAAACTACCTTTCTGCCAACATATCTCTTTAGCCTTTTGTCTTCATTCTCAGGAGGCTCAACATACAGCCCAAAACAATGGTTGGTTTGTTACCCAGCAAATTCAGCCACTTGGAGAAACCCATTAAAGTAAACTTCAAAAATCCAGGTATGCATCAGTGGCTGTTTTGGACATGCCCATTTTGGATGCATCCTTGGTGGTGACCACCATACCTGATTGGTTAGACTGTGTCTTTTTTTTCTTATGAGCTCTGTCACATTCTGCCAACACATGGTTGAAGGCGAAATACAAAAGTACTGACCTGAGGGGCAAGTCACGGAAATTTAGAATTTAACTTTTTTCTCTTTGCAGGTGGTGCAACATGACCCTTGTCGAGGTGGTGCAGGATACTGGAATAGCCTTTTCCGGTTCAAACATCTTGCTACTGGACACTACTTAGCAGCTGAGGTAAGTACGATGGGAGGACCCACGAACTCTGCCTTTTCTTCTCACAGTGCTGTCTTCCTTTATCCCTTTCCAAAAAATTGTGGTGGCCTAACTAACTAAGGATTGGGAATAGTGCAGAAATGAAGTGTTGGAAGATATGCTATTACTAAGGATCAAATTATGTAAGTGTAGATAGCATCAGAGTGCCAGATCCATGAATCCAGATATTTTCTCAAAAGATGCTTGGAAAAAACATTGCACTAAAGGTTTGACCATGCATTTTCTGTTCGGAATAGGTGATGACTTTTTTTTTAACAGAAAAAAGACAATAAATGACATGATTTTATGTAAACAATCAAAATCAAGATGAGATCCCCTTTTAACTCTTCGTAACTCTGCTTTGGACTTAATTATCTTGAGTAGTTTTGCATCATCTGCAGATTTTGCCACCTCACTCTTTACTCCTTTTTCCAGATCATTTATGAATATGTTGAAAAGTAGTAATCCTACCAAACCTATGGGGGACAAAACTATTTACCTTTCTCCATTCTGAAAACTGACCATTTTTTCCTACTCTGTTTCCTATCTTTTAACCAGTTACTGATGCAGGAGGAGACCTTCCCTATTTTCCCATGACCGCTTACTTTGTGTAAGAGCCTCTGGTGAAGGACCTTGTCAAAGGCTTTCTGAAAATCTAAGTTCACTATATCCACTGGATCACCCTTGTCCACATGTGTATTGACCTTCTTGAATTCTAGTAGATTGGTGAGGTGGGATTTCCCTTTACAAAAACCATGTTGACTCTTCCTCACCAAATCATGTTAATCTGTGTCTGATCATTCTTTCCTTTACTATAGTTTCAACCAATTTGCCTGGTACTGAAGTTAGGCTTACTGGCCTATAATTGCTAGGGATAGCCTCTGGAGCCTTTTTAAAAAAAATTGGCGTCACATTAAGTATCCTCCAGTCATCTGGTACAGAAGGTGATTTAAATGGTAGGTTGCATACCACAGTTCTGCAGTTTCACATCTGAGTTCCTTCGGATCTCTTGGGTGAATACCATCTGGTCCTGGTGACTTATTACTGTTAAATTTATCGGTTTGTTCCAAAACCTCCTCTGACACCTCAATCTAGGACAGTTCCACATATCTGTCACTTAAAAAGAATGGCTCAGGTTTGGGAATCTCCCTCACATCCTCAGCCATGAAGCCAATGCAAATAATTCCTTTAGTTTTTCCATGATGGCCTTGAGAGTTCCTTTAGCATGTCAATTGTCCAGTGTGGCCCACTGGTTGTTTAGCAGGCTTCCTGATGTACTTAACTGATGTACTTAACATTTTTTTTGCTGTTACTTTTTGACTCTTTTGGATAGTTGTTCCTCAAATTATTCTTTGGCTTTCCTAATTATATTTTTACACTTCACTTGCCAGAGTTTATGCTCCTTTCTATTTTCCTCTAGAGGATTTAACTTCCATTTTTTTGAGCCTTTTTGGCTCTGACTGCTTTTTTTTTACTTCGTTTAGCCACAGTGGCACTTTTTTTTGGAGCTCTTACTATGTTTTTTTTTAATTTGGGGTATCCATTTAAATTGAGCCTCTTATGGTGTCTTTACAAAGTTTTCATGCAGCTTGCAGAAATTTAATTTTTGGCATTGGAACTTCTAATGTTGGTTTAACCAGCTTCCTTATTTTTGTGTAGTTCTTTCTGAAATTAAATGCTACTGTGGGGGGCTGCTTTGGTGTCTTCCCCCCCACCTCTAGGGATGTTAAATTATATTATGTTATGGTGAATGTTACCAAGCGGTTCAGCTATATTTCCCTCTTGGACTAGATCCTGTGTTTCACTTCAGACTAAATCAAGAACTGCTTTTCCTCTTGTGGGTTCCAGGGCTAGCTGCTTCAAGAATCAGTCATTTAAGGTGTCAAAAAACTTTCTCTGCATCCCGTCCTGAGGTGTCATGTGCCCAGTCAGTATAGGGATAGTTGAAATCTCCCACCATTATTTATTGAAGTTTTTTATTTTTATAACTTCTCTAATCTTCCTGAGCATTTCAGTCACTATCTCCTTTCTGGTCAGGTGGTCAATAGTATATTGCTACTGCTATATTCTTATTATTCAAGCATGGAATTACTATCAACAATGAATCTGTGGTACAGTTTGGTTCATTTTGAGGTTATTACTTCATTGGATGCTACACATTCTTTTACATGTAGTGCCACTCCCCTGCAAGTACGATCTGTTCTCTCCTTCCAGTATATTTTGTACCCTGGTACTACTGTGTCCCATTGATTATCCTCTTTCGACCAAGTTTCTGTGATGCCTATTAGGTTAATATCCTCATTTAATATGAGGCACTCAAGTTCATCCATCTTAGTATTTAGACGTTTAGCCTTTGTATATAAGCGCTTAAAAATTGTCACTTTGTAGCTGTCTGCCATATTTTCCATCGTCTCTTCCTTCCTAGGATACAGAGAATCTCCATTAGGGAGATAAGGGATCTCTCTGACTGAACTACATGCTCCTCTACACCTGTTAGCTTTCCCCCAACCCTTAGTTTAAAAACTGCTCTGTGATCTTTTTAATTTTATGAGAAGGGAAAAATGGCTTTATTTAGAAATAAGGAAGAAATGTTTACATCCTTGGCAAAGAGTGTTTCTTGATGCATGGATGTGAGAAAAGCTCAAGCTTTCTTTATAGGTGTATTAGTTCTGCTTGTCACCTTGTCTACGTATGAAGTGGATCTAAGTGGTAGCTATTAAAAGGCCAACATTTGCCACCAGCTACTCAAAAGTTACTTCAGTTATTTCCTGTTTTAACTCCTTTTCTTACATCACTTTGTAGCAAATCCTGACTTCATGTCAATATACTGTATGTTTAGTACATATTCTGAATAGTGAAAACCAAACTATGTTTTAACTTTTCAGGAAAACCCTAATGATTTTTTTATTTGGTTGCTAGTACCTTTTGAAAGTCAGCAAAGGCTTTCATTTTTAGCATTCTGATTATACACAGTACCTTTACTCCAAAATTGGCTCAGGTGTTGATGGAATCCCGATTAAAATCTGTTGTTTCTGGTTTTCTGATTATATCTCTTCACCACCAGGTGGCGAAAATAGACCATAAACTGTCATATACGCATAATCTCTCTATCATACAAATATAGTTTAAACCTCTTTAATTTAGAGATGGTGTGCCAAGTCTAATCTTATTTGGGTACAGTGATTTTATTCAAGCCTGAATCATTCTCAAGACAGCAAGTTTCTATGCACAGTATCTGCCCTGGCTTTTTTTTTTTTTTCCCTTACTACTCAATTAATTATGAGTTGAGAGGCTTGATTCGAATGAGCATGAATAATATGTTCCAAATTGCACCCTTCAATTATATTATAAGGCACCCATTGACTGCAAAATTGATACATGCTTTTGTAGCTGAAACTTTAGTTCTGCATGGATATAATATTCTTATCTAAGATATCTCTCCCTGTTATTTGCAGCTCCCTAGTTTGTAGCTTTGTCATAATCTTTATAATTGGCTAGTTTATTGACTCAATTGTGAGAAGTAATTAATTGTATGAAGTTTCAGCGTCTACCATCTTTGGGGATGAGCAAGAGGTTTGGTGAAAACAACTGAAGGTCTTGAGAATTCAGTAAAAGAGTCGAGGAGATGGCATCTCAACTGAATAATAATAAATGGATGGAGTATATAGCTACATGTTTTTTAAAACGTGAATAAACAGTTGGCATGTCTGTTCCATATATTTAGATTTGTCATCCAGTAATAGAATGGTAAACTGTAAACATCTCCACTTTGCAGCCAAATGCTTGCTTGCAACAAAAGTAATCATCACAGAATATCCTGAAATATATATCTCACATGTATCTACATTCTTAGCTCTTTCAACTCGTCAAGCTAAGACTTTCAAAGATAGATGCTTTTAAGTTTAGGCTCCTAAATCAGTATCAAGATTCCTTACTAAGTGGTCTGACATTCAGTGATACTGAGATTCCCAACATTTCCCACTGAAGTTCATAGTAGATGCTGGTTACTCAGGTGGTGGTGTTTTTTTTAAAAATCAGGCCTCCGATATTAGTGTTTAAATATAGACCTTGGACACTTGTGCTTCGGAAGTCTTGATCTTTACCTTTTTGATAGGCAATTCCTGCTGGTGTTCCCAGGAAAGATCTCGGAGGAAGAGTGAACCACAGCTTTCTTTCCTCCCCCCGCCCCAGCTTCAGTTTTTCTGACTGCTGCTTTTTACTGTAGTCATTCAAGTTCTTGTTCATTTAGCAAATGTTGGGGATTTCACTTGTATATTCATTAATAAAGCTGAATTCATGAATAAAAGCATTAACCTGGTCAGCGTGCAGTATTATGCCAGTTGATATTGTTGCCTGGTCTTTTGTTGTGCATTGGACACATATGAATAGGCAAACATAAATGCCAAGAACTGAGGTGAAAACTACTGGCTAGCTAACTTCTTGGTTACCTTTCATTTTTTTCATCAGTGACTGACAACTATAATTCCATTTCTGCTGTTGGAATCTATTAGATACTGTTGATACTGATAACATCACTGGGAAATAGAATTGCCAGCTGTCATTTTTGCTGCGAACAATGTATTTATTTAAGGTTATAGTTGTGACTTGTCAAGTAGACTTCTAGAATGTTTTACCAGCTGTCTCTCTAGGGTGGGAATGTTGCAAGACATGGATCATCTGCAGCAGTCTGATGCTCCTCTGAGTTTTTTCAGTGCATTGTGAGGTGAATGTCTTGGCAATTAGAGTGTATTCTCTGGCGTTTAATGTAAAAAGACATAAAGACAGTGTTACCCAGGAATTATTACATTATTATCCAGAGATGCCCAAAAGTTACCAACAGCAAAGTGAAGAAATGTGTTTGGCAAAAGCACTTAATTGTCAGTTTTATGTCTGCCCTACAGCACAGCTGGAGCTTCTGTCAGTACCGGCACTGGAGTGGCTGATATTTGTGTGCACAAATTATGGAACACATTTATATAATACTTGGCTTTTCACGCTGATCTGACAGTTCTTGGGATAGCATTTCCGACTTCTTTTGATTGGATTCTCACTGTAGACGGATCCTGACCAGGATGCATCCAGAAGAGGGTTGCATAATGCTCAGGAGAAGATGGCTTTCTCTTTGGTGTCTGTACCTGAAGGAAACGATATCTCCTCTATCTTTGAGCTGGACCCCACCACTTTGCGAGGGGGAGATAGCCTTGTTCCAAGGTATGATGTTAAATACAGCAAGTTCTCATTTCTGACAGGCTTATAATAGTACCTCATTTGAGTTGAATATCGTCCTTGGGAGTTACTAATACTTGAAGCACTAACTGTTGAAAGACCGATACACCATAGCATTTATTTTTAAGGTAACAGTACAATTTTTTACTGTTTGTTTCTCTTATAAGCTAATTAAAGGTGGTAATACCTAGCAGTTATATAGCACCACAACAGCACATCTCCAAGCAGTCTATAAAGGGGATAGCAATATCATTATCCCCTTTTATGGATGGGGAAACTGAGGCACAGAGCTGAAGTGACTTGCTCAAGGTCCCGCAACAGGCCAGTGTCAGCCAGGGACAGAATCCAGGTCTCCTGAGTTCATGTTCACACACTATCCATATTGCTAAGGGGTTAAGATGTGTATGTTCTGAATATTGCTCCTCATGCTCAACAGTGTTACTTTCTACTAATCAAATGTTTTAATGGCACGATTTATTCACTATATGCATTACAAACTTAGTGAAGATTCATTGCATGATCTTTGGAGCATATCTACTTGTTTTAAAAAAATAATTTGCTTTGTGTCTAAACTGATTTGATTGATTACCGACTTGGACAATGAACTCTACATGCCCTGTTTATGAAACTAAACTGAGTTCCTTTAAGTGAGTGTCTTCTATGGCTTTCAGCAGTTGTGCAGGTGCAAATATGTGATGGTTAATACTTCCTTTGTAACCACGTCCTTGCATTGTACTATATGTGGTAAATGCAAAGCTTAGCTCTAGAGGAAACCATAAGGATACCGAAGCCAACCCTATGGATAAAATTATTACATGATGATCATCAGTTGTACAGACAAGTAGAGGTTAAAAACTGGAACTATATCAACTTTGTTTTATATTTAGGCTTAACCTCCCCTGTGGAGGTTTCTTGTGAGACAGTGTTAAAACTATTGTCTGTTCCTTTTAAGCCTAAAACTCTTAGGGTATGTCTACACTGCAACTAGGGAGGTTAGATTCCTAGCACAGGCAGGCAGACTCACGCTAGCTTTGCTTGAGCGAGTGTTCTAAAAACAGCAGTGTGGACATTGTGACATGGGCAGCGGTTTGGGCTAGCCATCCATGTCCAAACCTGTGTGATTTCCCCCGAGCCCCTGGATCTGAGGTTGGGTGGCTAGCCCAAACCGCTGCCTGTCTCACAATGTCCCCACTGCTGTTTTTAATGTGGTAGCTTAAGAAGAGCTAGCTCAAGTCTGCCTACCTCTGCTGGGAATCACACCTCCAAACTGCAGCGTAGTCATGCTCTTAAAATTTGTATGTGGAAACTTGAACTTGCTTATTTTATTGCAAATGATCACAACATGAGTGTTAGTCACTAAATGTGTGTCGTCTTAACAGAGCTTGAGTTGTAAGTAAAATTTTGTGGCTAAGCTGAAATTTCAGCTTGAAAACAAAGGGGACAAGAAAACTGTTCATGTGTATGCCTGATTCCATGGGTGTTGTGGATGCTTCCTACAGGCACAAATCAATGCTATTATATCTTAATCCTTCCTGTTTGCCCTTACTATTCTACTTGTTCATCTGTCCGTAGATTGGCATGATGCCCCTGGTTGTGGTTTTTTATCTGAGCTGTGGACTAAGTTGAGACCACCAAATGTGTGGCAACTTTGGGCCCACTAGAAATTTAAACTGTCTTCTGAAAGGACTACTAACTCTTCGCTTGTCCTTGCTGCTTCATACTATTAAACATAATTGGTATCCTGCATGCGTGCGTCCGAGAAATAAATGTAACCTGTGGCTACTTTTTTTGTTTTTGATGGAAACAGTTTCGTTTCTGTGATATTTGAACAGGTTATGATGGGTGCATGGTAAGTAGTCAGACAGTTTCCTATTACTCTGTTGTAGGAATTCCTATGTCAGGCTTAGACATCTGTGTACTAACACCTGGGTTCATAGCACAAATATCCCAATTGATAAAGAAGAAGAAAAACCTGTGATGCTTAAAGTAAGTCCTGTAATTTTAACAAATACATCCTTTGTCTTCTGTTTCATAAAAGTACTTGTGATATTAAAAATTTCAAGCCCATGAGGCTTATTATTCTGCTAGGTTAGTCAAATAACAACGAACAATGCAATATTAATGAAGACTAGCTGTGCAGAGTGTTTTAATGAAAAAATTAAGCACTAACACTAGCTGAATCACTGAGTTTTTCAGGTTCCTTTTGTGTAATTATCAAGTGCAGCATGTCTTTTGGGTGTTCGTGGCAATGTTTTTGCGGTCTCATCTGATTTGAGACTGCAAAAGATTTGAATTGGAGAACTATAGATTTGCATTGAAGTGTTTTTGTTCTTAAACTTGGTGTTCTAGCAAAAATTTCATGCTGCTGTTTCTAGTCTTAGCTGTGGTTAAGACTCTGGTTTTCTTATGTATCTTAATCTTACTGAGTTACTTTACTGCAGCTTTGCTCCTTTGTTTTTTAGTGTGATACTAAAATTACCTTGGGTTTTAGATTGGTACCTCTCCAGTAAAAGAGGACAAGGAAGCTTTTGCTATAGTACCAGTTTCTCCTGCAGAAGTTCGGGACTTGGACTTTGCAAACGATGCAAGCAAGGTGTTGGGTTCCATTGCTGGCAAGCTTGAAAAGGGAACGATAACCCAGAACGAAAGAAGGTAAGGACTCAGGAAGCAAGCGTCTTGTAGAGTTAGGGCTGCTTCAAAGTAAATCTGTGATAATCCCTATTGTGAAGTGAATTTACCTTCTCCCCCTCCTTCCCTTCCCTCCCCCGCATTTGAAAGAGCAAAGAGGACCCAGGGAATTATAGACCAGTTTCCAGTTTGCTGTTGATCCACTCCTATGAGTTCCTACCTTACCTCTGGGTTAGCTCCTGGGTTAAGCTTTCTTAACACAACATTTGAATTACCACAGTCTTTTCGTTAATTCTTTTTACAACTGACGGCAACTATTCTGAGTTGACGTGTCTGGGTTCTATATAGGTCTGTTACCAAGCTGCTGGAGGATTTGGTTTACTTTGTTACCGGTGGAACTAATTCTGGGCAAGATGTGCTTGAAGTGGTATTTTCCAAACCAAACCGTGAGCGGCAAAAGCTGATGAGAGAGCAAAATATCCTAAAGCAGGTAAGAGGTGTTTTTGTTTTTTTTATAGGAGAGAATAGGTGCTCAGAATACAGAACAGTACAAGTTGCTGGGGTAAGGCAACTCATGCCTTACTAGCTTTCAGCAATCTCCTGACAGTGTGGGTCAGAGTGTAACTCTGGGTGTCCCATTGCTGGAAGATACCACAAGAGGCAGATCCAGAGGATAAAAGGTGGAGATGCTAAGGTTGGACATGACTGATCAGCTGCATCCTCTTCAGAGGCCCTGTCTATACTTAACTTTGCAATTCGGCGGCAGTGACGTAAATCACTTTGCGTATCTCCTGTTGATTTTGCAGTGTCTCCTCCACGCGGCGTCCACGCTGCGCTGCATCGAAGGGAACAGCGTTCCCCTCAACGCAGCGCTACGCCAGTTACCGGCGTGGTTTTCCTGCGTTGCTTCCTGGATCGTCTGAGCGGGTCTACACAGACCACTCGGTCGATCCAGAGCAATCGTGACCGCGGCAAATTTGCTGCTGTCAGTGTGGACCCAGCCAGAGACAGCTGTTTTGGCCAGAGTGAGGAGCTATAGGAAGCTTTATGGAAGCCCATCTGGGAGACACTGATTGCCTTCCAAACTGACATGTGACTGTCGTTTGTGTGTGGCAAGATTAAAACTAT
The DNA here is from genome assembly GCA_007922155.1 of Mesoclemmys tuberculata. NCBI lineage: Eukaryota > Metazoa > Chordata > Testudines > Chelidae > Mesoclemmys > Mesoclemmys tuberculata. The sequence goes on from ML677031.1 coordinate 13,748,588, forward strand.
GCTCGGATGCTGATGAGGAGAAGGCCATGAAGTGGCAGCAAAGCGGGATGTGGGGTGCAGGTACTCTCACTCATCTTCATTAAGCTTAGATAGCACTTCTCAATCTCGGTTTTCTAAAATAACCGTTTAGATTTTCAAGCTGTTACAAGCACCATTTACGGACTGTGGAGATGGCCCAATGTTGAGGCTGGAGGAACTTGGGGACCAGCGTCATGCTCCTTTCAGACATATTTGCCGGCTGTGCTACAGGGTGCTGAGGCACTCGCAGCAAGATTACAGAAAGAATCAGGTTAGTTATGTGTTAGAACCTGTCTAAAAGGTTGGTGGTGTGTTTTCTCCAAATATTCCAAAGCAAAACTGCAGGGGGGAGGTGTGATTGCTTGGGTTTGTACTAGCTGGCAGCCTGTCACTTCATCAAAGATTTGGTACAGTTTAAGAGTCATTACTTCCAGGAACTTGTGGTTAATTGTCAAATTGAACGGTCAAATTGAGACGGTCATGAACGGTCTCTAATCCAGGAGAAGACGGAGGCTTTCTTTGTCCTTGAATTTAAATTTTGAAGGCATATTGAGACTTTAATACGTTCTACAACTTTTACCATACCATCAACCTGTTTTAAAATCGTATCTGTTCTGAAAGTTTATGAGCAGAGGAAAGGAGATAAGGCTGGGCATGTGTCCTTCCCAGTAGCGGCAGAGGCATAAAAGCTGTCCATTGCTGTTTTACGTTAGTGTTTTTCCCCTGTTTTTCAGTGTCGTCTTAAATCACAGGAACAATAGAACCTAACCATGTTGTTCCTTTAGGATTCTGATCTAATCAGCTATTTTTTCCTCTAAATTTCAAGTGAGATGAGAATACCTTCTCCCTCTTCTTTCTCAGGAATACATAGCCAAACAGTTCGGCTTCATGCAGAAACAAATTGGTTATGACGTTTTGGCAGAGGACACTATTACAGCATTACTTCATAACAATCGCAAACTGCTGGAGAAGCACATTACAGCTGCTGAGATTGATACCTTTGTTAGTCTTGTGAGGAAAAACAGGGAGCCCAGGTGAGACAAATTGGTACTGGGATATCGTTACCTTTTTCTCTTATTCATCATCTGAAACAGATCTGTAACTTGTTTCTGTGTTCAGGAAGCATGGTTAATACACTCGGTCTCTGAGACTGACCATGACATTACACCAAAGCAATGGACTCACTTATTTTGCAGTGTAACTTTGTTTTCCAACTATTTTTCTCTTTATAAATGTAGAATGATTCAACTGAAGGACCTTAACAGCGATTTAATGTGCTCTGTCTTTTTATTTCCCAATAGGTTTTTGGATTATCTTTCAGATTTGTGTGTTTCCATGAACAAGTCTATTCCAGTGACACAGGAACTGATTTGCAAAGCTGTGTTGAATCCAGCCAATGCAGACATACTCATTGAGACTAAGTAAGCTGAGCATTTTTATAAATCGCTTTCTAGCTTGGCCTATAAGGAAGGTGGCTCAGAGTGTTGAAAACACTCTCTACACACAGGACTATAGAGAATACCAAGTTTAGAGTGTGGTAGGGCCTTTCTAAATACATGATAGAGGAATGTTGGAGGCAGCATAATGACTGCCACATGGCTCCTTAGATTTCTGTACCCCAGACCTTTTTCAGATTCCTGACATTTTAGTCAGGCAACCTGATGACACTGAGGGAAGCTGCAGTCTTATGTAACTTGTTTTAAATCTTGAACCCTTTTAATCTTAGCAATGTTCTAAGATGCTTCCCTGCTCTTACTAATTTCTTCCCAGAATGCTCTCATTTGTGAAATTAATAAAATTAACAAAAGCCTTCCACCCTGGCCTTTAGCTCTCCAGTTGCAGCTCTAAGAGCCAGACAGGATGAGAGCCTGCTTCCTGTTGCAACTCCAGAAGTTGGACAGGCAGAGAACATAGACACACCGCTCCCCATCTTCCCCCCCATCCCCTTCTCCATGTGGCAGAGAGGAAGAGCATCAGCCTGGGAAGTCCTCCAGGGAAGCTTTTGCCATTTCCCATAGGGAACATGAAATTAATGAGAGCCTGTCAGGTGGGGAGTCGTCATTTTGATTTTCCTCACAGAAAATCAGGTGTTTTTTTTTTTTTGTGCCAGAAATGAAATTTTCTCACAGGAAATCTGTTTTGTGAAAAGGGCATTTTTCATCAGAAGAATCACTTTGATGAAGAATTTTCAGCCAGCTCTCATGCCCACAGCACTGTCACAGCTGGTATTTCTGTAGTATCCCATTACACCTCTTGGGTCAAAATTTCAATACCTCTTGGGTATTACATCTCTTGGGTCAAAATTTCAATTTTTATTTCTTGGGAACACCAGACAATGCATGTGCTTCCATAACAGTCAGCAAATTTCAATTAGCTTCAATAAAACTGGCTTTATTTAGCATATGGAATTGAGAGGAAGTTAATATTCAAAGAAGAATAAAATTGTGTCTTTGCTAAGTAATAAATGAAACCTGGGTAAAGAGGAGAAATATGGCAGATACTGTTTCCAGGTTTGGCGAGATTCAAAAGTATTGTACCTTGATGTTGGTTTGTCTCTCTACCAGAGCTCTGCCAGGTTTCAGGGTCTCTTGTGGATCATTCTACATTCTAGCTTCTCTGTTTAATTTATGGCCCGTGTTCAGGTAGTTCGTTATCTTTCTTTTGGCCAGATGCTAAGCGCCCTGGTTACCATTTTAGATATGAGGTCATTCTTTTAAGTAATTGTTTCTGACACCCAAAGCAAATGAAGTTCTGTTCCATTTTGCATTTGTAGGATAATGAATAGATCAAAGTTTAGGAGCTCAGATCAAAGGGCTTGGATGAATACATAAATTTATTGATAATATCTTCCTAGATAATGTTTGAATCAGTGCTTCCTATATAGAAGTCTTTTTGGTTGTTAATTAGTCTTGCCCTAATCATCGTGTTTTTTTCAGGCATATAGTTGGCCAGTCTGAAATTACATCCACAAAATTAAATTCCTTTTACAACCAATTAAAAATACCATCTGTCCTCTGAGGATTATTGTTCACATTGGATATTCAGAGATTAGCTTTAACTAGGTTTTAATACCGTGCTCATAACAGTAGTAGCTGTATCTGCGCACCTAAGGTCATCATGTAGTACAAAGAAATACTTTGTCTATTTTACCTACTTGAATGGGATTTTTTTGTTGCCATGCTGAGAAATAAAACTGTTTTCTACCGTTAATGCAAGTCTCCTGAGTGACCGTGCAGATCGCTGTTACTATGCCCCAGCACAGCTAAGCAGTTGCCCTAAACCAAAATGTTTTAAGATCTCATGGACTGCAGTATTTTGTAGTCTAATCCCTTTCATTCTGCCAGGTTGGTTCTCTCTCGGTTTGAGTTTGAAGAGGTATCAAGTGGAGAAAACACCTTGGAGGTTGGAGAAGATGAGGAAGAAGTTTGGCTCTTCTGGAGAGACAGCAACAAGGAAATCCGCAGTAAGAGTGTCAGAGAGTTGGCTCAGGATGCTAAGGAAGGGCAGAAGGAAGATCGGGATATACTCAGCTACTACAGGTTAACACTGTGCATAGTAGTTGGTTTTGACAGAGTAACAAGAACTGTATGGGTGAAGGCCTTTTCAATATAAAACCAGTTAATTAGTTCCAAATAATGACTTAAAACCCGGGACTCAATATGCAATAGAAAATGAGGTAAAATGGGTAAATTCACTAGAAGCAAGAGATGATTGATGTAAGATAGAAGTCAAGTAATCAGAATGAGCACAATGAGTAAATATAAGTGTAAATAAAGAATAAGTGGGGTTTGATGTGCTTTAGAGTTAGCATACATCTGTGGTGAGTCTCCTCCAGAGACACTTCTGAGTTGGACTTTCTCCACAACAGTTCCAATTTCTTCATGAGGCTCTTAACCTTAGCTCTTAAAATCTAATAGGGGTGATGAAAGGAAGGTGAGCCAGCACTCCAAGGACAGGAAAGGGTTGTGGACTGCAAACGGCTGTTTCTCTAAGATGCCACTACAATTCTATATCACTTCTAGAGCTTTTTTTTATTTGTGAGTTCCAGTCTTAGTAGATGTCCTGAAGTTCTCACCGGGACACCGGATGAATTGCAAAAACCCCATGAGAAGTTTGGGTTGATGAAAATAGAGGGTTTTTTGCACTACTAAGCTATGTTTCTAATATGAGGCAGTGCTTCCAGATGAGTTGGCTAGACAGCAGTTTCTTGGCGCACTGTAATTCCAAGTTCCATCTCAGACCAAATTCCTGTGTCTGGGTTATAAACTTTTGAGAATATTTTGACAGACTATTGGCTATTGTGGTGCACAAAGTACCACCAGAATTCCTTTTTAACTACTTATCACTTTTTTTGTCTTGCGTATTGTGTTTAAAAATTTGAAATAGTTCATCTGGTAAACTTGCTAAAAGGGATTTAAAAAGCCAGATTTGGGCTTCCTTAGGCGTTCAGGCCCGAAGTGGACTGTTATAACGTTTTTCTCCCTCTTATCTGTTTTGCAAAGTCCATGTAATTCTTTTGAGGTTTTCCCCCAAAAGAATTGTCTCAGTGCTCTTAACAAGAATTTTATTTAACCTTCCAATAACAAACCAATGTATAATGAAGAGAGTAGGAAGCAATTCAGTAAGAAAAAAATTCCATGGATTACAATTTAAAGGAATAAGATTCAATTAAATGGCTTGTCTTTATTGAAAAACCACCTTCAGAGTTAAAATCAGCAAGGACTACATAAACTTTCAGTATGTCCACACTGATTACACTGTCGGGCTCCATGGATGGACGCAGTGGGATTGAGTGAGCAGCCAGTTGCGACCCACTCAAATGATCCCCTGAAGTGCTTTCTGTTTGATGCAGTAACTTTGCTTCCTTGAAAAGAGTAATGCTGCATTGACTGGAGGGCTTTTCCCATCGGTGCAGTGCAGTAAATACGCCATGGTAAGGGAGCATAAGTCGGTCAATGGGAGATATGCGTTCTGTAGTACATAGCTCGTGTATCTCCTGTCGACCCAGTGTGGCAGTGTAGATGAGGCCTCTCACTCCGTATGTTGGATGTGTGCTTTATTGTAATCCAACATCTAACAGTTAATTATGAGAGTCTGTTGTATGTTCACTAATTTCAATGCTAGGTGCCTGTTGTGTTCCTGTTGGCTAGATATTTTGGGAGCAGAAAAATAAGGTACATGAACTCAGTTGTTAAATCTACCTGTGACTAATTGGCATGGAGATGGATGCCTCAATTCAGCAGGATACTTAAGCACATGTCCAACTTCAGTTGGTTTAATACTGTCATTGACTGCATTGCCTAAGCAATCAAGAGCTGCTAATGAGAAGTATGCCAGCTTCTAAAATGACCAGCCTGTGATAGTCTTTCATGAGCAAATATAACAGTGTGCTGCTTAATTCTTGAAAATATGACACTATAAGAAACTAGGTGACTTTTGGAAAGCTGTTGTCCTGACCTGAATGTGCCAATTGTGTTACTTTTATTTGTGTTTAAAAATAGAATAAATCATTTTCCGAGCATTCTGTACCCATTTATTAATAGAAGTAACAGTTATTGCTAAACATGATTGTCATTTTTGGGTGTTTTCCTTATATTGACTTCTGAAAACTAAGGTGTAAGTTTCTTCTTTGACAGGTACCAGCTGAATCTTTTTGCTAGAATGTGCCTTGATCGACAGTACTTGGCCATAAATGAAATATCTGGCCAGCTGGATGTGGATCTCATTCTTCGTTGTATGTCTGACGAAAACTTGCCATATGATCTGCGAGCATCTTTCTGCCGGCTGATGCTGCACATGCATGTTGACCGTGACCCCCAAGAACAAGTAACGCCGGTGAAGTATGCTCGCCTGTGGTCTGAGATACCTTCTGAAATTGCTATTGATGAGTAAGTATTTGATGGAGAGGAGTAAAAGAAAAGGAAATTTAAATAATTTCTTAACTTAAAAACTAGCAAACCTGAAGCTAAAAAGTCATCTTTGCTACTTTAAAATAACCCTATCCTTTTACTGGTGTTATCTTGCTAGCCTATTACTGGTACAGAAGCTTTGTTAAAATATCTCTATGGAGATACTTGCTGAAGAAGAACTTCCTTGAATAGAAAAGCTCAGTTGTTTTTGTGTGGTTGCTGCATTTTCTTTTCCTTTAGAGGCAACATGGTCCAGTGGATAGTGCACTGGACTGGTATTTGAGAGATCTGTTCTATTCCTGGCTTTCTTAGAATATGCTGTGAGACCTGGAAAAGTCATTTAAAAGTTTCCCCCTCACACCTTGTCCAATCAGTGTGGTAAGCTCTTCAGGGCAGGGTACAGGACCTTTTGAACCTAGCACAGGGGGATTCTGATCTCTCAGTCATGGCCTTTAGTTACTATTGTAATACAAATAATTTAAAAAATACTATTATGTGTTTGGATGTTCCTAGCAATATATTATTTTAAAAGATCAACACTAACTTGATTTTTATTAGTTTTTCCAGTCACAAGGATTAAGCAGTTTACGTTCTGTTCAGTTGGGGTCTCTAAATCTCTACTGCTTCATTGCACTACTTCATTATTAAACTTTCCTCCCCTTAGTTTAATTTTCTGAAGGAAATCCAGTAGAGCATCGTCAGATTTAAAAGGGAAAAATAAATGCTCAGGCCAGGAAAACTATTTCCAAAAATGCATAAATTAAAGAAATTCCACTCCCACCCATATTCTTAATTGGGGATTTTTGTTCAAAAACCGGTTTAGAATGTGTAATATTTTTAAAATGTAAAATAGTTTTGAATGTTTTTGCTTACAGAAAAAATCCAGTTTTTATCTAGAGTTAGCACTTCATGGTCACATCTGCACTCTTGCTGTTGTATGTCACTTGTCACCATTTACATTAGAAACATGTTTTTCCCCCCTTCCTTTCTTTTTATTGGTACAAAACTTGCTTTTTCGCCTGTTTTAAAATGAGTGTAAAGTAAGCATATGGGACAAAGCAGTAAAAGCCAGGAAATTATGGTCTCAGCCTCCTGTCTCCTTGGTTTGGGATAAATTGTTTAAGATCCTTAACCTTATTTAGATCTTGACAAACTTGGATTAAAAAACCATCTATCGTGTTTAATTTTTTTCCCCTTCAGCTATGACAGCAGTGGAACTTCCAAAGATGAAATTAAGGAGAGATTTGCACAAACCATGGAATTTGTGGAGGAGTATTTAAGAGATGTGGTGTGCCAGAGGTTCCCTTTCTCTGATAAAGAGAAAAACAAACTCACTTTTGAGGTAATTATCCCATTTTAATTTCTTTATCTGTGCTTCTAAAGTAAAACAAGGTTGCAATTTTACCTTTAAGATAAAGTGAATTGGAGGTGCTGCCATATGATTATTAAACTTCAGCAAATCCCTGCTCCTTGTGAGTAATCCTTACTGATGTAAGCAATCTGTTGAAGTCAGTAACTGTTTGCGAGAACAGGTGTTAATGTGGGTCTAATACTCACTTATATTTTTAAATAATTTGCGGCAACTAGGTTCACTTTTGTGCATCCTTTGTAACATCAAATTTTACTGGCACAAATGTATGAACCCAAACTTTGTTTGCATGCACAAGTCTTTTGTTCCAGAAATGGGTGCACGCTCAATTCAGTAAGAGAGCAGTAGAATATCAATAAGATAATTTACCTTACAAATTACAACAAACCACTTGAATAACATGTCACGAATACACAGGGCAATGTCTCATAAATAATCCATAGCTAAAGAAAAATCACTCAGTACTTCTGAATGACAAATACATTTGTCGGATTCACTTTCTACTTGAAAAGAAAGAGGCTACTTTAGGCATAGAAATTATTGGGTACAAATTATTTGCACAGTTCAAGAAACCATATATTTTTGGGTCTAGTGGGGAAATTCTAGTTCTTCTCAACATGAAGGATTTAACTAGAATATCTGTTGTTCTGAAAACTTTCTTGTGAGAATCTGTTTTAATGGTTACCAATTGATGTAATAATGGTTGTGTAAAATGTGCATTTATATAACTTTTTGGGGCTTGACTTACCTTGATTTGCTGCTATGCTTCAACAAATATGATCATGCTTTTTGGTATAGAATAGCTATCAGTAGGTGTTGCAATCCTAAGCATTAAAATATACCTGTAGATGAGTAACACACTTATTTTGATCACTAGAATAAAGAACTATAAAATATAACGGAATCCGCTTATAGAGAGTGGATCAGACAAATGGCCTATTAAGGTCTTCCCTGCAACCTAATCAAGAAACAGAGTTTTTGTGTCAAAAAAGGATGTTGCTCAATGCTTTTGTTTATAATAGGTTGTGAATTTAGCCAGAAATCTGATATATTTTGGTTTCTACAACTTCTGTGACCTCCTAAGACTAACCAAAATCCTCCTGGCTATATTAGACTGCGTGCATATTGCTACCATCTTCCCCATTACGAAAATGGCAAAAGGAGAAGAAAGTAAAGGTAAGTCTGAAAAAAATGATATGGGGAGCTCCTGAGGAGGTGTGGAGGATTCCTTGGCCACACTACTTTTATCTGAATACATGAAATGGGCATCAACTTTTTCCCTTTTATCCATAGAATTCATGGTGATTTGCTTCTAAAAGCTAAGCTGTCATTGGGAGGCTAATCTAAGGGGAAGACTTCCAAAGGCACAAAAGCAGGTTAGATGTTAACCTGCCCTTTGTGTCTTTGAAAATATTCCCCTTATTTCATATTAAGACAGTTTTTCTTTCTGAGATGTGAAAGGCTGCTTATCCTCTGAACTTCACTTTGAATGCACCATCGTTGTCTTTTTTTTTTTTTTTTTTTACCTGCCTCTCTGAAGGGAGCAACGTGATGAGATCAATTCATGGGGTTGGAGAGCTGATGACCCAGGTTGTACTCAGAGGTGGTGGCTTCTTGCCTATTACTCCACTTGCTACTGCTCCTGAGGGTAACGTCAAACAGAGTGAACCAGAGAAAGAAGACATCCTGGTAATGGACACCAAGCTGAAAATCATCGAAATACTTCAGGTAGTAGAGATGCAATAGAATAGAAAAGCTAGGTGGGGTCCTAAATCCTGTCTTGTGGTGCTTATGTTGGATACTACATTTTAACTAGCTGTTAGGGAGTACTTAGAAGGAGACAGTCCCTTTCAGTCGATAGCTGCCTGGATATCTTCTCATGGTTGGGAGGTGTTGCAATGGCAAACACTTATTCCTGTGAAACACTTTTTGCACACCACTCTGGCAGAGATTATTTTCTGGATGGTAGTTGCCAATTGTGCACACGGGTGAGTCGCAACTGAAATAATATGATGGAACTTTTTATCTTTAGAAACTGTCTTTCTGGCACAGCAGGTCGTCAGACACTTATTGTGCTATTTATCAGTTACTAATTTTTTTAAGGGCTGGCTGCCTCAAGAGAATAGTTTTATATTGCCCTGGCCTACCTCGTCAAGCAACTTGTTTTAATTTTCTGGGGTGTCTTATTGTGGGTGATTAGGTAGAGTGCCTTAGTTCAGTAACTCTACAACAGAGGAAATGTCCTGAATATAGAGTAAAATACACTGAGGCTAATCCATCTTCTTTACCCTGACATTCTCTGCACACATCCTTCCCCCTCCCTCTTTGTGTCTGACTCTCTTGGACTGATCACTATATTTTCCTAACACTCTTGATTTATAAGTCACTGATGCCATGAAATCATAAGACTTGGCTTAGTTGATTTCAGCCTCCCTTCCCCAGGCATAATGTGGCAATGGTCATGCTCCAAAAGTGAGTAAATGCCCTTTATAGAAAGAAAGAACAGCCCCCCCCATGTTGATTTTACAGTCAAATTCACATAGCCTAAATGGTGTTGGTAACTTCTGGGTAAAAGTAGGCCAAACAGCAGTAAAGCCACACAAAGAGTTTTTGCTGAGTTTGCTTGAGCTCCTGGTGGTCCCCTATGCAGCTAGCTGAAGGACTGGTTTTGTGTTTATATGGAAGAAACAAACAGTGTATACGGAAGGCTTGTTTCATTTTATCCCACTGAATCAAAAGTTATAAAGCTGATTGAAAATAAGTACCATTTTTATGGGCTGGAATGGGGTGTTCAATGGTAGATTCTTCTGTTACTTTAGACAACATGATTGAAAAAGATGGATGACAAAATTTGACACCAATTTTGCAAGAATTGTTAAAGCAGCGTAATCTATTGGACATGATGAGAAAGACATAATGGAACAGGGAAATTATAAACTGAGTTAAATTTAATAGCACTCTTCAATAAAACATATGATTATCTCAGAAAGTAGATGACTTGTAATTCAAATCTTGGCATAGAAAGTTTAGATGTTCAAACTCAAAACTAGTGTAATTTATGGGAGTTAATTTTTAAAAGGAGGGGTTTTCTTTTTGAGAGAACAATTTTATCAAGTGATGGAGGGCTTAAAATATTTAAAAAGGTAGAAGGAGAGATTTTGTCTTTTATTACTTACTTTCCCCTAAAGTATAACTGTAAAAAGAGGAGGGAAAAATCAAGAAAATGTGTCCATGCCTTTACAGATTTATTGATGACTAAACAATTGAGAGGACGTACATGTAAAGTTTCAAAACCAGAATTTATTAAACATAGGGCAAATGTAATATTAATCCCAGCCAAAATACATGATTGATAGTGAAAATAAATAATCTTCTTATGTTGGGATGATGTGAGACATTCTTCAAGTGGTACATCTCTCCCCAAGAGAGCAGTACCATTATAATGTTGAAAAACTGAATATCAAAGTTAATGTTTCCCTGAGATTCCATTAGTACCAACTAAGCATTTAACCAATGACTGGGTTATAGTATAAATTTTATTATCATGCTATGACATGTCTGTAGAGGAAAGATGGCACATGGATTAGGACTGTATCCTGAGTCTCAGAAGAACTGGATTCAATCCCCTGTTCTGCTTTAAGCTTCCAGTATGACCTTTGGCAAGTCAATTAGGTCCAGATTTTTAAAGCTCTTTCAGCGTTGTTTTGCCCAGAACTGATTTAGGAGACGAAATCTCATTTTCAAAAGGGATTTCTGTACTTAGGAGTCTGAATTCCATTGACTTTTGATGAGACTATGATGTATCATAGGGGTGTTGTGAAGATAAATACATTAGATTGTCAAGCACTCAGAGATCCTGTGGGTATCTCAGAGATGCCTATGTGGGGCATAGAAGTACTTATTACATCTTTCTTAATTAGATATTTTTGCATTCATGGTTCTTTAAATTGACCTTATACATGTGGTTATGTTTGTACTAGAATCTTTTAAAATAAAAAAACGCCAAAGTACTGAATTTTGGATTATTTTAAGAGTAGTTTAGTTCCTTTCTCTCCCTTCATAGTAAAGCCTGCAGTTTTCTGAATATTTGGATCACGGATATTTGTTTACACAGAGCTCGCAGTTAAACTCTTGAAGTATAGAGATGTGATCTTGTTTTAACGTGTCTATTTTCATTTTTTTAAACTTTGAATCATCAGTTCATTTTGAATGTGAGGTTGGATTACAGAATCTCGTGCCTACTGTGTATATTTAAACGCGAGTTTGATGAAAGCAATGCTCAGACGTCTGAGTCACCCACTGGAAGCAGTAACCAAGAGGTGTCGACTAATGTACCAGGTTAGTTATTTCATAAAGAGGTGTGTTTGGTTTTTTTTAAACAACTGGTGGGGAGTGTGTTAATGGCTGAAGGCCTGATTCAGTAATGTACGCGAGCTCATGCTTGATTTTAGGCACATGAATGTTCCTACTGAAGTCAGGAGCGTTGTTAAATCAAGGTCTAAGTGTGATAACATCGCTGATTATTTTTTCCACAAGGTGCAAAAACTAGAATTATTGTCACTCCCTCTTGTTGCCTGTGTTAATTGTACCCATCTCACTCTCTAAGAATGTTACAAAATTCCTTTGTTTTATCATGGCCCCAAACAAGGACTTGTCCTGTTACTTTCAAAGTTAAAATAACGTGCAATCTACCTGACTACACCCTTCTCTCCCAGCAAAATGGTCTCCAACCCAATCTATCTCCTCCCAAAACACATTTCTGGGAAAACCAGGTGAGTGTTGCGGCTTTTACTGGAGGTCTGTAGATCTGAATTTTGGTAGACCAAGATGGGAGAGAAGTTACACAACCCTGGGCACCTCACCAGGAACATTTTGCTACCACGTCACTTCTGATTAAAACCAGGATGCTGAAAACTTTTGCCCCGCGGATGTTGCTAACTGCTGTGATACTCCTGGGGGAGAGATGATACCGTGTAGCTAGGATGTGAATCACTTAGGGCTTTCGAAGTCTTAAACTAAGAATTGGTTTGATCTGTGTGACGACTTGTGCTGAGAATGGGATGTTTTTAAATTAACCTGAGCCTCTATTCTCTAGATGTCAAAGGGGTTTTTAGGTGTGTAACTTCTCTGCATCTCAAGAGGAGAATATTTTAGAGAGCATGTCAACAATATTTTCATTTCCACTCCCAGGTGGGTCTGTGTAGTGTCTCTTGCTCTTGGACTATCTTGCCTAAGGACTGGAAGGACAGGTGTCAGGTCTGGGCTTTTGGACTCAGGCTATTCAAAGCTCCCCTAGAGTTGAATCAGTGCACATCTCCCCCTTGGTGTGCCCCCTGCTCGCAATAGAGAGTGATTTCAGGATCCTGTTGTTCTGCAGAACATAAATCTGGGGGCCAGAATTAAAATAAGAGGTCAAGGGTCCATCTTTCAAGACGTTGAGTTCCTTCCATTCCTACTGACTTCAAGGAGAGTTAGTAGTGCATAGCACTTCATAAATCCAGCCCCATGTGAACAAATGGTTACTTGCGATGAGGCTTGACCAGCCTCTGCAGGCAGTGGGGTGTTCTAATTGACACATCCTCCAATTACTATGATTTTAGCCAAAATTTTCTAGTTACTTCAGTGGGTTGGGGCCAAAAAGCAGGGACTGCCATTTACTTTGTGTCTGTACCATGACTAGCACAATGGGAGCTAGACCTGACCGAGCCTTGCAGGTACTCTGGGTCAGAAAAAGTAAGATTGGGGAACAGCAGAGGGGGAGAAAAAATCTTAAATATTTATTTCCCAGGAAGCAGCATCCAACTGAGAAACTTACAAAGAATATAACACATTATTTGCCCCTCATATTTTTTTCTTCTGGAACTGTAATTATTGTTAACCTGCTAGCATATACCTCTTGCTGTGAAGGGCGAAGGCATTGGTGTCTATTGTTCCATGATGATGATGGTGTTAGAAAGTGACTCCTATCATCAACATGGTCATTTAATAAAGGAAGTGCGGAGCATTTGCTGGGGTTGCTGGTGGCCCATCAAATCAGACGTGAATTCCTATCAATGTCCTTGCAGTTATTGAAAGTATAAGCTAAATTTGGTAATGGAGGAAGAAACATGGATATCTGTGAAGTGGTTCTGTAGTTTAACTGGTGACTAGAGAACATATTAAGAAATGTATTGCCTTATGTTAATTTCTCAGACAGCATCAGTCAACTCTCAACATCCTTTTCAGTTCATACTGGTCTACTCTGCTACATTTGTGTTACCACTTATTATTTAAGATCTTTTGGCTGCAAAAACAGCTACAGTTTGTATCTCTGACACAATAATCTTACCTGCCTATTTCTACTTTTCAGGAGCCCTAGACTTTGAACATATTGAAGAACAAGCTGAAGGGATCTTTGGTGGAAGGAAAGTGTCTCTTCATTATACTTCTGTGGTCATAGTTGCTTGAAAAACTTTGTTTTGACAGAATATCTCTGATGGAACTTAATGCTCTTATCCAAAGAGGAATTTTTAAATATAGTTCACTAACAGAAGTACAACCAGTCAACCACACACCTCATTTGGAACCGGATGTACATGATCAGGCAGCAGTAGAGACTAAAAAAGAGGGCAAATACAGTACACTACTGTGTTTTAAATGTAAACTACTTTAAAAAAAAAAGCAGTATTTTTCTTCTGCATAGTAAAGTTTCAAAGCTGTAGTAAGTCCATGTTCAGTTATAAATGTTTGAAAGAACAACCATAATCTTCTGTTCAGAGTTATGAACATTTCAGAGTTGCAAACAACCTCCATTCCTGAGGGGTTTGTAACTTTGAGGTTCTACTGTAAACGTTTACATTTCTGTTTTTTACATTTTAATTGCATCTAGGCTTAGCAGTTTCTGGAATTCTATCAGACTCTCAAAGTAATCATACTTGTTCCCTATATATTATCCACCAAGCCCACTTCCTTATGGTTTGTGTTCTTGAAGTAAGGCTCTTTTGTTTGTTATAGCCTGGAGTTTAAGTGCCAGTGTTCTCAGCAGTATAAAGCTTAAGGTTTTGTAGCTTTGTGTCCCCAGTAACCGAATGAGTGTTCCTGTCACCATTTAAAACCTAAGTTTGTACACTTGATGGAGTACAAAATCCATTGAATATAAAGGAGCACTCTTGAGTTAACAGTAAAGCCCTCTAGTATTAAGAGCCAAGAAGAAGTAATCAAGCTAAAGCTTTTCCTCAGCTAGGAAAGTAAAGAAATAAAAAGCCAGGGATCTCTCAAAGTAAAAGATTTCATGCAAGTACATGACTTCATGATTCAGTTCTGTGTGTGCATGTATGAGAGAACGTTGAGTACTGATGTGAAGATCTGAGATAATTTTGCTTACAGGCTAGATCAATCTCACAGGTCTTGGCTGTGAAACTTCTGGTTCTATTGATATTTTGGCCAGGATCAACTAATTGCATGTGTGCAGCATTCAGAACAGAATACGCAGGACTTCAGTACCTCGTGTTTCATTTACCAGTGACTAGTAATATTGCTTTTATCCTCTCTTCAAGCCTCCTGCTGCTTGAGGGCAGATCAGTGATAAACTCGAACACTTGAGCAGATCTGACATACCAATAGAGGACAGTGCCACACAAACCACTGTTGTCCATAACTTCTTCAAAGCCAACAGGAAATGGGAGCCCAAGTTTGCTCTCATTTTTATGTGGTTTCCATAGCAAAATTACAATGGGAGTAAAATGCAGTTGTGATGATATCCTGTCTACCAAAATATGGCTGTTTTATTAAGGTAGGGGAGAAAGTAGTTTACTCTGCATTTTGTTCTTCTCAGTGAGGAGAATACCCCATTAGATTTGGATGATCATGGCGGCAGGACTTTCCTTAGAGTTTTGCTTCACTTAACAATGCACGATTACCCTCCACTGGTGTCTGGGGCACTTCAGCTATTATTCAGGCATTTTAGTCAGAGACAAGAAGTTCTTCAAGCTTTTAAACAGGTATGTGTGGCTGTTACATATTTTTCCCCTTTTTGCATGCCTGGATTGCAAGTTTAAAATCTCTGTTCAACTAATGGATTGCATTCATGTAAGGTTCAACTGCTTGTTACCAGCCAAGACGTTGACAACTACAAGCAGATAAAACAAGATTTGGACCAACTGAGGTCTATTGTGGAAAAATCAGAACTTTGGGTATACAAAGGCCAGGGTCCTGATGAGACTGTGGATGGAGCACCGGGTGAAAATGAGCACAAGAAAAAGGAGGCAAGTGCTTGCATCTTGGTAGTCAATTATGTAAACTATTGAAATATCCATTAGTGTAAATAATGTCCACCATATACAAGAAGCATCATGTTGTAGTTCTTGTAAATACATGCTTGGGAACATACTGCACGGCTCTATGTGCTCCTCTTTTGAGCCATTTAATTTTGTGTTTTTCTGGCACTTCTGTTAAATGTTTTTGCAAGTGTAATGTAAGGTTTTTCTTTTAAATAATAGTACACTGTATTCATACTAACATTCATTAGTGAATTAGTGAGCAACTACTAAACAAATGTAAGATTTGTGAAAATGTCTTATTGACAGCACAAACTATTGCATTGTGAAAAGATGATGTGAAAATTCCCAGAATACATTTTCAGTTTGCCACGAAAGTTTTTGAGAATTCCCTGTGAGCTGTTGAGCTTTTCAGAGTTAACTGACAGAACAATATTCAACAAACCTAATGTATTTAGGTGCTTTAGCTATGCCTAAAGTGGTTATGCTTTCTTGGTGAGTGTCTGTCGACTTCAGGCATTTAACAGCACTCTAAGATGCAACCAGGTGGTGGTGATGGTGGTAGCTGCAGGTGGATGCGAATAGCTATTGTTAATGGTCAGTGAGAATAACTCACTCCTTGTCTTTCATGAGTAACAAATATGAAATATGCTTTACAGAATTAATATAAGTACAGTTAAATACTAGCAGAGAGAGAATTTAAGAGATCTGTTGTGAGGAGTGGATGATTGCAGACAGCATGCGACAACAGATAGAGGGGCTAGGATGTTACTGTCAGTAAAAACATCCTACCTCTGTACGTTGGCAGAGGGGTTAGTGTGACTTGGCAGAAAAACACTGTTTAATACCTTCAATCTTGTCATACCCTACAACTGTAATTTTGGTCTTTGTAGATTCAGTTTAATACCCGTATTTCTGAGTCATAGGAGCTATCAAAAATACTCTAAGCAATTAATAGATAATTGTTTTTGCCACTAGGAAGGCCACAGCAAGTCACAAAAACATGAAAGTACTAGCAGCTATAATTACCGGGTGGTGAAGGAGGTAAGACTTGGTTTCTTGCTAATTAAATTGAAGTATAAACTAATGGTGCAACTCAAATTTTAATTTGAATTAGAAAAACAGGAAAAACTGAGTCAGATTTACACTGTGAAAACTACTTGCAGAGCACTAATTTTCTGAGTAGTGTATCTCTAATCCAATGAAGCATCTGGAATATAACCGGCATGCAGTGTTGTGAGTATTTTCCACAAGGACAGATTTTGAAATTTAGTATTAATGCCTCTTATTTCAATAAAAACAAAATATTTTATGGTTAAAAGCTATAAAGGAAGCAGTAAAGTCTGGAAAGCTCATTTAAATCTGCCCCCGTTTCTTGAGGGACTTGTGCTTCAATACTCTTACAATGAGAAGCCCAAGTGTGGTGTCTTGTAAATCCTAGATTAAATGCTTTCTGTAGTAGTGCATTCTTAAGCAAATGCCTGAATCAGTTTTAAATGGATTAGTTCATGTTCTGTTTCCCATTCACCCAGTGTCTGTCTGCTTGTCTGATATTAGACTGTGAGTTGCTCAGTTCAGGACAGTTTCCATCTTCTCTGTGTGTAAAGCACCTAGCATGTAAGGTAATTTTAAATAAAAACAAAAAGTTGCAAATCCTAAAGCAAATTCCTTCTCCCAGATTTTGCTTCGGCTTAGCAAGCTCTGTGTTCAGGAAAGTGCTTCGGTCAGGAAAAGCCGGAAACAGCAGCAGAGATTGCTGCGGAACATGGGAGCTCATACTGTGGTTCTGGAGCTGCTGCAGATTCCATATGAGAAGGTAGGTTTTGCTCACAGATATTTCCTTACTTTACAGTTTTGCTGACCAATATTAATAGCTCCCCGAGATTGCCCTAAACCTTAGTTCTTTCAGTTACCTTTGGCATCAAAGAAGCTATTGTAAATATTCATGGCTCTACAGGAAAAAAATTAGGGCTTAGATAAGAATATGGTTAAATGTGAAACTTCTGATGAGAACAGAAAGCTAAACTAATTGCTGAAGCACCAACTTTGTCTTTGTAGTTATCAGACTGAAGGCTTATCTGCACTGGGGCACTCAAGAAACTTCATCCACATTGGAAATGGATTAGTTAAACTGAATTAAACCCTTGTGTGGACACTCTCATTAAGAATTAGTGTCCTGAATTTGGTTTATCCTTAATTCTGAATGTGTGTGTCCACATCGGGGTTTAATGCAGTTTAATTAATCCACTTAAAATTCATATGTTTAGTTAATTCAGATTAATTTTCCTGGGTAGCCAAGCTGTGTGGCATTGACTTCACTGCCAAAATCAGGTAGGTGTTCACCACAGGATAACTAACATGCATTAGATTCCACTGTAAAATGCCAATGGAGGCAAGGAGATGTAGTTCTTGTAGTTAAGTGAGGTCAGCCATGGAGAGGAATAGTGTTGATCTCACCTCGCTATCTTGCGGTAAAAACTACAGCAACTAGTCTCCAGTGGGATTTGCAGCCAGATTGCTAACAAACGATAGTTATCCCATGGTAAAAAACCAAACAAATACCTTTCTAGAAGTGAAGACATAGCCTTAGGATTGCAAGCGGTTCCCTCAGACAGTACGGGTACTTTTAGCACACATTGTAAATAGCAGTTTGCTTTGTAGTGCAACAGTGAGTATAGAGCAGCTCCGCCTCAGCCGTCTGCACAGTCAAGAAGGTGACTGGAGTTCTGTTCACAGCGTAAGGCAGCCTCATGAACACTGTAACTTCCCATCACATTCAGCCACTCAGCTTAACTGCTGGCTAAAATATTTTTGCCTGGCTCTTCCCAGTGACTGGGGGTCTGACAGGAATTCATGCCATGGTTTGAGGCATTTCTTGATATTAGAAGATGACACATTGCCAGAGAGAGGTGTGAATGGCTTCTGAGAGATGGGAGATATAGAATGGAAGTGGGATTGCAAATCTTGCCCAGTTTGGGGGTTATTTTGTTTACATTTTCCCTTAAAAAAATGAGAGCATTAACTACGTGACTTGTGAGACAAGCTGGAGAATGAGAAGTATTAGGGATGAAACCCCCTTTGCTCAGAGCAGCATGAGTACTAGCATTTTAACTTTCCCTACTATCATAGAACCATAGAAATGTACTTCTACTCAACCTGATTGAGGAAATAAGTTGGTGTCCTGAGCCTCTCTGCTCAGCCTGCTTTTTATGCTGAGGATAGGGGTTTGTGAGATGAACCATGACCTCCAATTGCAAACCTTTCAGGCAGGGCACTGACCACCTGTTGGGTGCCAAATGCTTTTATCAAAGAAAGCTGGCTCATTTTATTTCATTGACTGTCCGTTACTCACCGCTGAGGTGCATTTACGTGTCAGTTAAGTCAGACACAGCTGCACCTTCTCAGCTCTTCTGCTACTCTGACTCTGGATCCAGTTCTGATGCAAGCCTAATTCTAAACTCTGAAGAAAAACTGCCAAGAACCACCATTTCTGTGTAACCGCGCTAAACTAGATTCATCTGATTTTGCCGCCTTTTTGTGCTTCATAGCCTTCTAATAAAACAAAACCAAAAAAAGCCTCCTTAACAGTGACCATAAATGTTAACTCACATTACAGTTTGAAGCTGGTGCTGTAGGACAGTGTTTCTCAACCTTTCCAGAATACTGCACCCCTTTCAGGAGTCTACATTATCTTGCATAGCCCCAGTTTATCTGACTTAAAAACTACTTACTTACAACATCAGACATAAAAATACAAAAGTGTCATAGCACACTGACTGAAAAATGGCTTACTTTCTCATTTTTTGCCATATGATTATGAAATAAATCAATTGGAATATAAACGTGGTACTTAGATTTCAGCATAGAGTATTTAGAGCAGTATAAACACGTCATTATCTGTCTCAAATTTTAGTTTGTGTTGACACCACTAATGCTTTTTGCCTGTTATAAAACTAGGCAAATATCTAGATGAGTTGATGTACCTCTGAAAGACCTCTCTGTACCGCTAGAGTTGTGTGTACCCCTGGCTGAGAACCACTACTTTAGGACACAGGGCCGTGACGTCACACTGGCCAAATCCACACTGCATCTGAGAGCAAGCCTCCCAGCCCAGGTCCCCTTTAGTAGGGCTCACACTAGCATGCTAAAAATAGCTGAGTACACATTGCTCTGATGTTGAGTCTCAGCTCCACTCTGAGCCGCAAGCCGATCCTCCCCCCACCCTTCCCCAGTTCCCTCTACCAGGGGCTTAAGAGCCTGAGGCACAATGCCTTCACAGCTATTTTTTAGCACATTCGTGTGAGTCCTGCTGTCAGAGTCTGTGGACCTGGGCTGGGAAACTAACTCCCAGATGCAGTGTAGACCTATCCACAGGTGCATCTCGCTTGAAAATACGTGAAATCATCTTAGAAGCATAAGGAGACAGTTTCCTAGCCTCATTTATACCAGCAAAGAATTAACACCATAGAACTGAGTATACTAGCTTCTTATTTCCACCTGCTTTGGAGGACTTGCTGTAGTATTCTTAAGAGACACTTCAGGTCATAGACAGCGAGAGTACTTGCTCCTGTGAACAGAGACTGAATTTTGTTCTTGCATCAATATCTTTGTTTCTTCTTCACTATCACCCTAAGCCCCTTAGTGCTAAATTCCACTGTGATGCACCATGGCAGTTCTCCTTCGAGTGATTGCTCAGATGCATTCCACTTAGGAGTGTGCGCACCCATGTGCACAGATCTGCGGAGAACTTTTCTAGCAGCCCCTGCAGGGGCCGGTCCCAGCGCCCCCTGGAGTCCCGCCCTTATGCGGCAGTACATATAGCGCGTCCGGTCCCTCCCCTCCTCAGTTCCTTCTTTCCGCCCGTGACGGTCGGTTGAGAACTACCCCTGCTCTTCGAACAGGCTTCATTTCTCCTTAAAGTGAGTAGTTAGCTCAATAGTTCACCCCGAACTCAGTTAGTTTACAGTTAGTGAGGGTTGTTAGTTAGTTTAGGGAGCCTTCGGGCTCACGGCGACCCGGCCATGCCGGGCTCGCCGGGCTTTAAGCCATGTGCTGGCTGCGGTAAGGCCTTCCCAGCCAGCGACCCCCATGACCGTTGCTTGCGGTGCCTGGGGGAGCTGCACCGTACCGATCGGTGCAGCATCTGTAGGTCCTTTAAGCCTCGGACTCAGAAGGAGAGGGAGGTGAGGCTTAGGACCCTTTTAATGGAGTCCGCCTTGAGTCCGGCTTCAGAGCCTTCGCGGACTACTCTGACACCGAGTGTCTCGTCGGTGCGGAGTGCGCCTCCGGCACCGGGGGCCTCGGTGCCGAGCAAGAAGAAGCGCTGCCCGCGCTTGCAGCGCTCCCCCGCACCGCAGGAGCGGCCGGGGTCGAGCTCGGAGGTGATCCTCCTGACCGACGTGCCGCCGGCCCCTGCTTCGGCACCGGGCCCGGCACCGGCACCGACCAGGGAGGTTCCCCCGACTCCTGTGAGTGGGGGACCCCCTGCACAGGTTCCTTCGACGCCGGAGGCGTTCGAGGCGGCACAGGCCTTGCTGGCTTTGCCCACGCCTCCAGCACTCTCTCGCCAGAGAGAGTCAGGACCTGTTTCCCGGGGCAAACCCGCGATGGGGGGCCCCGAAGGGTGGGCGGCCCCGACGGGGGATAGGCCGCCCACCACCCAACGCCGGAGAGTCGAGCTGGGAAGCTCCTCTCCATCTTCGTCTTCGGACGACGCGTCGCGGCACCGTTCCCGGCACCGCTCCAGGTCCCGGCACCGTTCCGAGTCCCGACACCGCTCCTCTTCGTCGTCGAGTTCCGACTCGGCACTGAGACGGCGTTCTCGGCACCGCTCCCCAGCACCATCCAAGAGGCGTCGGAAATCATCTCCTCGGTACCGCTCGTCGTCTTCGGAGTCGCCTCGTCGGCACCGTAGACGCAGCCGCTCTTCGGGATCGTCGCGTGGCGGGTCCTGGAGCGCTTCTGCTCGACGTCGTCGTCGCAGATGTTGTTCTGACTCGGGTTCAGCCCGGCTTCAGGAACAGGCACCGCAGCCGGCACCGCAGATGGCACCGGAGTTTCAGTCGGCACCGGCTCTTCCTACAGTGGCGCCGACATCGACTCTTGCGGCACCGGCTTGGCCTCCGGCACCGGTGCCGCCTCTGAGCTGGCCACAGGCGCCCTGGCAGTGGCCGATGTGGGCCCAGTGGGCGGCTCAGTTGGGGCAGGGAACTACGTCGGCCCCTGCCTCTGTCACCCAGACACAACAAGCACCCTCGGTGCAGGAGGGTGACCTTCCCTCTGGGGAGGAAGAGGAGGAGGACCCTGGGGAGGGCCCCTCCTCGGGACCCCGCCACCCATCCTATTCGTCCTCACCAGACGAGGCGGCTGTAAGGGACCAAGGGGCCCCATTGGTTGACTTCAAAGCTCACCAGGAGCTGATGAAGCGGGTGGCTTCGAACCTTAGCCTTGAGGTCAAGGTCTTAGAGGAAGAGGTGGACCCCCTCTTTGTGTGGGGTCACAAGGTCCGGCTAGGGTTGCCCTCCCGGTCCACGAAAGGGTTCTGCGCCTGGCTAAGGCAGTCTGGCAGACCCCCGCCTCGGTTGCCCCTACCTCTAAGGGCGCCGAGAAAAAGTATTACGTGCCGACCGAAGGGCACGAATACATGTATGCGCACCCTGCAACAGGTACTTTGGTGGTCGATGCCGCCAATCAAAAAGACAAGCAGGGTGCCCAAAGCGCCTCTCCCAAGAACAAGGAGGGCAGGAGGTTAGACCTGTACGGGAGAAAGGTCTATTCCACTGGGGCGCTTCAGTTTAGAGTGGCCAACCATCAGGCCCTCTTAGGTAGATACAATTTAAACCTATGGGACTCTTTGAGGCTTTAACGTTGTCCTGGAGGAGGGTATCAAGGTGGCTAGCGCAGCGCTGCAATCTGCCTCAGACGCTGCGGACACAGCAGGCAGGGCTATGGCCTCCGCCGTGGCCATGCGGCGGGCAGCGTGGCTACAGTCCACGGACTTATCCTCAGAGGTGCAGCACTCCATCCAGGACCTGCCCTTCGATGGAGCTGCCCTGTTCTCAGACAAAACTGATGAGAAACTGCATGCCCTTAAAGATTCCAGGGCGACCCTGCGTTCGCTGGGCCTCTACACGCCCCAAGTGACCAGGTTGCAGAGCCGCCAACAGCCGCAGCAGCCGCCTCAGCGTCAGCGGCAGCAATCGAGGCCGCAGCCCAGACCCTTCCCTCCCGCAAGGGGAAGGGATAGGAGTAGGGGCTCTGGACGGCGCGACCGCACAACATCGTCCGCCTCCTCTTCTAAAGGACCCTCCCAAGACCCTAAGGGCAAGGGTCGGTTTTGACGGTGTCTCCGAGGGTGGCACCGTCTTATGTTCCCTGGGTGGTCCCCCGCCTTTCAAGGACAGGCTAAGGCCTTACCTCGGCCTGTGGCGGGAAATAACATCGGACCAATGGGTCCTAAACATTGTGCGCTGGGGCTACGCCCTTCAGCTTCTGGCCTTTCCTCCCCACTCCCCCCCCCCCGTCCCTCTTCAGGGACCCCTCTCACGAGCAATTACTCCTTCAGGAGGTTCATTCCCTCCTGCTCAAAGGAGCCGTAGAAGCGGTTCCGCCGCTCGAGGTGGGGACGGGATTCTACTCCAGGTACTTCCTCGTCCCCAAGGCCAAGGGAGGCCTCAGGCCTATACTGGACCTGCGCAGGCTCAACAGGTTCATGAGAAAGCTGAAGTTCCGCATGGTGTCCCTAGCGTCCATCATTCCCGTACTAAACCCAGGGGACTGGTTCGCCGCCCTCGACCTGAAGGATGCGTACTTTCACGTCTCCATCCTTCCCGCCCATCGGCGGTTCCTAAGGTTTATGGTAGCTGGTGCCCACTACCAATTTACGGCCTTGCCCTTTGGCCTGTCTTCCTCCCCCAGAGTGTTCACCAAGTGGATGGCGGTGGTGGCGGCCTTCCTGCGGCGCAGGGGGGTCCAGATTTTTCCTTACCATAACGACTGGTTGATCAGGGGCAAGACCAAGTCGCAGGTTCGCGAGGCGGTCTCCTTCGTCCAGACCACCTGCCAAGCTCTGGGGCTGCTCATAAACGAGCAGCAGTCCACGCTGTGTCCGGTGCAGCGTCTAGACTTTATAGGGGCCTACCTAAACTCGGTGCGGGCCATAGCCTCCCTCCCACGCTCGAGGTTCGAGGCAATGACGGCGATAATATCGCAACTTCAGAGGTGCCCTACGACAACAGCCAGGCAGTGCCTGCAGCTGTTAGGCCACATGGCCTCGTGCACCTACGTAGTGAGGAGGTTGGCCCGCCTCAGGCTCAGGCCCCTCCAAGGTTGGTTGTCCAAGGTGTACATGCCCAGCAGGCATGCTCTGAACAAGGTGGTAACGGTGCCCCCTGCGGTGTTGGGGTCACTGAACTGGTGGCTGGACCCCGGGACTGTGTTGGAAGGGATCCCCTTCAGGGCTCCCACCCCCTCGGTCACGCTGATCATGGACGCATCAGACCTGGGGTGGGGAGCCCATATCACCGGTGGTCTGACCACGCAGGGACTTTGGTCCCAGGGAGAGGCTGCCCTCCATATCAATGTCAGGGAGCTGAGGGTAGTCAGACTAGCTTGCGAAGTGTTTCGCCACTCTTTATTGGGGAGAATGGTGCAGGTGTTAACAGACAATACCACTGCAATGTACTATATCTACTGCTGTGCCAGGAAGCGCTTCGACTTTGGGACTTGGCGGTGAAGTTCAACTTTTGTTTAACCGCCTCTCACCTG
Source organism: Mesoclemmys tuberculata (assembly GCA_007922155.1). NCBI lineage: Eukaryota > Metazoa > Chordata > Testudines > Chelidae > Mesoclemmys > Mesoclemmys tuberculata. Next base: position 13,772,905 of record ML677031.1, read on the forward strand.
CCGGGGGTCAGGAACGACGAGGCGGACCGCCTCAGCAGGTCGTTTCTACCCCAGCACGATTGGTCTCTCCACCCGGAGGTGGCGGACAGGATCTTCCATCTGTGGGGTGTTCCCCGTCTGGACCTGTTTGCATCGGCCTGGAACACGAAGTGCCCGCAGTTTTGCTCGCTAAGGGGTTGCGAGCCGGGCTCTGTTTCAGACGCTTTTCTCCTCCAATGGACAGGGGCGCTCCTGTACGCGTTTTCCCCCCTTCCCGCTCTTGCCCAGGGTCCTCTTGAAAATCAAGAGGGACAGAGCGGAGGTCATCCTGATTGCCCCAGCGTGGCCGAGGCAGTACTGGTTTTGCCTGCTTCAGGACCTGTCGGTCGCTCCCCCGATCGAGCTCCCGAGGAGACCGGACCTGCTTTCCCAGGACCACGGTCGCCTGCTGCATCCCAACCTCGACTCCCTGCACCTGACAGCCTGGAGGCTCTCTGGTTAACGGAGGAGGAGAGAACCTGCTCGGAGCAGGTCCAACGCGTGCTGTTGGGAAGCAGGAGGCCCTCCACGCAGCTCGCCTACAGGGCCAAGTGGAGGAGGTTCACCTGCTGGGCGGAGTCGCGGGGCGTAACCCCCGGTACGTCCCCCGTGCAGGCTGTCCTGGATTACCTGCTGCAGCTTAGGCTACAGGGGTTAGCATTGGCCTCCCTCAGGGTACACCTGGCGGCCATCTCGGCGTTCCATCAGCCAATGGGGGGACGGTCCCTGTTCTCCCACCCCATTTTGGTGAGGTTCCTCAGGGGAGTTGAGAGGCTTTACCTGCAGGTCCGTGACCCAGTGCCTCCCTGGGATTTGAACCTGGTCTTAGATAGGCTAACGGATCCCCCCTTTGAGCCCTTAGCCACCTGTCCAATGATGATCCTTTCCTGGAAGGTGGCTTTTCTCGTGGCCATTACCTCGGCCAGGAGGGTCTCTGAGCTAAGGGCCTTAACCTCGGAGCCCCCCTATACCGTGTTCTACAAGGACAAGGTTCAGCTTAGGCCTCACCCGGCGTTCCTTCCTAAGGTAGTCTCCAGGTTCCATTGTAACCAAGATATTTTCCTCCCCGTGTTTTTTCCTAAACCGCACGGGTCCGAGGACGAGAGGAGACTGCACACCCTCGACGTGAGGAGGGCGCTGGCGTTCTACCTAGACAGGACGAGGCCGCTCCGAAAGACCACGCAGCTCTTCGTCGTGGTGGCAGAGAGGATGAGAGGCTCCCCGGTCTCCGCCCAGTGCATCGCCAAGTGGATCACCGCCTGCATCCGGCTCTGCTACGAGTGTGCAGGCGTCCGGCTCCCAGGAGTGGTGACGGCTCACTCGACGAGGGCCCAGGCCGCGTCGGCAGCCTTCCTGGAAAGGGTCCCCCTGGATGACATCTGCAGGGCTGCCACCTGGTCCTCGGTGCACACCTTTGCTGCGCACTACGCTGTCGTCCAGCAGTCCAGGGACGATGCTCGCGTGGGCAGAGCCGTGCTGAGGGCAGCTCGCCATTGACTCTTACCCACCTCCAAGGTATGGCTCGCGAATCACCTAAGTGGAATGCATCTGAGCAATCACTCGAAGGAGAAAACGTAGTTACTTACCAGTAACTGTTGTTCTTCGAGATGTGTTGCTCAGATCCATTCCACACCCACCCTCCGTCCCCGCTGTCGGAGTCGGCAGAAAGAAGGGACTGAGGAGGGGAGGGGCCGGTCGTGCTATATATACCGCTGCATAATGGCGGTACTCCAGGGGGCGCTGGGACCAGCCCCTGCAGGGGCTGCTAGAAAAGTTCTCGCAGATCTGTGCACGTGGGCGCGCACACACCTAAGTGGAATGGATCTGAGCAACACATCTCGAAGAACAACAGTTACTGGTAAGTAACTACGTTTTCTCCTATGAACTCCCAAGGTATGGGGAAGAACCTGGTGTGCGGTTTGCCCTATGTACTAGGTATGTTTGGCAGCATACAAGTGGTTAGAGTGTGTTGTTGGCAGGCTTGAATGTTGTATTCGGATCTGGAAGATGTAATTGATTTGTGTTGTCTTTTGTTCTCCACAACTTTTAAAATCATAAAGGGGGTCAAGTCCCTATCTGGTGTTAGTGGATTAATTTGGTTGGAGGTCTGTAGTGGAAGGAGGTTTGTTGTTCTGCTGGGAAGGACGTGATTGAGAATTCTGTTGGGCAGATGGTGGTATTGTCCACCCAGAGCTCAGCAGAAAGTGAACTTTTGGATTGTTTTTAACCCCATCTTATTTGTGTCATGCAATCACAGGCTGAAGATACAAGGATGCAGGAGATAATGAAACTTGCACATGCGTTTTTACAGAATTTCTGTGCTGGGAACCAACAGAACCAGGCATTGCTGCACAAGCACATAAATCTGTTCCTTAACCCAGGGGTAAGAAGTGATTAACTTTAATACCATATTTTTGGTAGTAAGAAAACAGAACAACCTGATCTCAGTCATTGCCTCTGGGCCAGTTCTGATGCAAGACCAGTTAAATGGATAGCACTTCGTTCTCATTTAATGTTGGCAGGAGCAGCGTCTGGTTAGTGTACTCAGTTCTAATGAAAGGGGTTGAGGTGAGTGGAGAAATATCCCTAGTGGATACAAGTCTCTGTACTGGAATGCTGAATCCCCTAAGAAGTTCTTTTTATATTCTCATGTTCCATGCAAATGCATTGACATCCTGCTTGTGTGTGTGAATTTTTTTTTCTTTTTCTTCCCTCCTCATTAGATCCTGGAGGCCGTAACAATGCAACATATTTTCATGAACAATTTTCAGCTCTGTAGTGAAATTAATGAACGAGTCGTTCAGCATTTTGTCCACTGTATTGAAACTCATGGCAGAAATGTCCAGTACATAAAGTTCCTGCAGACAATTGTCAAGGCGGAAGGGAAGTTCATTAAGAAGTGCCAGGATATGGTTATGGCTGAGGTGAGAGTGCATGTTTCTGTAAGGTCCTAGGCAAAAAACACATCTGGTGTTCAGTAGGAAGTGACACATTGATTCTCTTACTAGTGAGGATGCTGAGGAAGTCCTGTTCTCAACTGGGATAACGTACAAGTGATGTGCAGCTACCACGCAGCATAAGGTCTGGTTAGGAGCACAAGCGTCTTCATCTTGCCCTTCCCCCTTGGATGGGAAGAATAATATTTTGTGTGTCCTAGAAGTTATGCTCATTGGTGCTACAAAGAAAAGTGTACTTGTATCACAGCCCGAGCCAGGCTCCCCCTGCCACATTCTAACCAGGCTGCTGTGTTTGGACCCTCAGGCTGAGCCCATGCACTTCTACACGTCCATTAGTCTGGATAGGCTGTGTCCTCTCTGCAGAATTTTTTGGGCGTAGAGTTTCCATCTGGAAGACTGACTCGGTAGCTCAGTTGCCTTACATCCCCAGGACCAGTGCTGACACCCAAAACACTCTAGTAGCTTAAGTATGCCATTTCTCAGAGTTCCTTCCTTCTGGGTAGTTGACCCCCTTCAGGGACACGTATACTTTCAGGAAATAGAAACAGACTTGGCAGAAGGCTTTCTCAGAACAATCACTCTGTACTGTAGAGTTAGGACACTTACAGATCTATGCAGGATAAGAAACTCTTAGATGCTCTTCCCTGCCTCAGTTACTTTACCCCTCTTGAGTGTTCTTAGGTGTTTGGATCAGTGTCCTTTCAGGGTTCAAAGTCCCTGTGCTGGGCTGTACTTCTCCAGCATATGGCTGCTTCTCTGAATCCTGGATTCTCTCTCTGACTTGAGTAATCAGCTTCCTTTAGCTTTGTCTGGTCTCTCAGTCCATAGGTCCCATCTCCTTCTTAAAGCCTGTCCCTTTTTTTGTTTCCCTCTGTTGGGGTCCCTCTGTTTTTAAGGGGATGTACCAACCCCTCCGTCTCTTTGTTCCCCTTCTAGGGAAATTGCATTGCTCCCTACAGCCAAGCTGGGTCAAACTGGGATTCCTAAGGTTGAACCATCCCACTGTTTGAAGGCGTTCCATTTGAATGAGGGCCGTTCAGATTAATAGCTCTCCATTGTCCCTGACTTGGGAGAGACATGTCACCAGGCCTGATAGAAGATGACAGATTCCACATACACTGAGGCATTCCGTGATCCAGCAAATTGATAAAACCAACCAGAATTCATAAGTTGAACATAAGCTCCCCAACCTGTCACAATGGGTTTGAGTCAAGGGAAGGACTGTCTTTCTCCAGTAAAATCACTTACAGAAAACAAGAGAGGAGGGGAGGAGACAGGGAGGAAAAGCATTCGTTCCCTTTTGTTAAACTTTTCTCATTCAGCCTCTTGGGGGACTTGCTCAGATGGGGTGTCTCTTTAGTCTTAATCATCTGAAAGAGAAAGAGCCTTGATGGGTGTTGAAGTAGGAGAAGATTGTGCATCCCCAGCAATTTGTCAGAGCTGTAGTGAACTCAGCGAGGGCAGTTGTGAGAAATGCTGGAACAAATTCTCTTTAAATTAGGTTTCAAAGGATCCCTCTGTTCAAAAGTGCATGTGCCTGTTTGATGATAGGATATTAATTAGGTTCCTCAGCAGGAGGCGCCATGGGATCAGAAGTTTTGGGGGGGTGGGGATGGTTTTATTTTTTAGCTTCTGGCCGTAAGGTATCCTTTTCACTGGGCGGTTTGACTCTGGATCTTGTTCCGTATGCTGTAGTTAAACTGAAAGCAGTGTCAGCCTTTTATTGTGGACTTAGCCCCGCAACCTTCACTTCTGTTGAAGTCAGTGTGAGTTGAGAGAACTCTGTCCGTTGCAGAGTCCAGACCTATGAAAGTATGCTTTGCATGGGAGTTCTGCTCTGTGCATTGTATTTGTGATAGATGCCCAGGTGTCTCTGAAATCTGTAGGGCAGATTTTTAAAAGTGCTCAGCAGCTCTCTTGTTTCTCAGTTGCTGTCCATCTTACTGCTCTCAATAGAGGCTGATGAACAGCTGTTTTGACAATGTGGCCCCCAGAAGTCCTATGATGTCGATGGAGTTTGTCTCCTGTGGCCTAGCTATGCCTCTAACTGTCCTTTGAAAGCCACTGATGGCCTTGTGTGAGGAATGTGGAATTACCCAGCCTTGTGGTCTTAAAGGACTTGGATCTGAACAGAATACTGTGCCATATGCTAACACTACAGGAGGATCAGCTGAGGCAAGCAATCTTCATGACATAACCTGTGGAAAAAGCACACAGAAAAGTCCAGAAGCTTCTTGCAAGAACCTTTATCTAACTAATGAGGAGCCAGTTAAACTGATTTTGCTGCTGTTAAAGATTTTAATGGGTAGATTTCTAGGGCATAACAGACTTAAAATACAGGACTAGGGAGAGATGTCCTACTGGGTAGAGACCATCTACAGCTGCAAAAAGAGAGTGCAAGGTATAGAGCCTCAGAGGATCTGGGGAGCTGCAGTTTCATTGAACTCATAAGTAATTATTATTAATCCTGACAGAGAGAGTAATATTCCAATACACAGGAAAAAATGTAGTTCTAGATAATGGGAGGTCCTTCAGCCTACTGATACGTTTTGAGCAGTGGTTCTCAGCCTTTCCAGACTACTGTATCACTTTGAGGAGTCTGATTTCTCTTGTGTACCCTCAAGTTTCACATCACTTAAAACTACCTGCTTACAAAATCAGAAATAAATGTACAAAAGGGTCATAACACACTATTAATGAAAAATTGCTTACTTTCTCATTTTACCATATAATTATAAAATAAATCAATTGGAATTTAAATATTGTACTTTAATTTTGGCGTATAGTGTATATAGAGCCATATAAACAAGTCATGAAACTTTAGTTTGTAGTGACTTCGCTAGTGCTTTTTATTTAGCCTGTTGTAACACTAGGCAAATATCTAGATGACTTGGTGTCCCCCCTGGAAGACCTCTGCGTACCCACAGAGGTACGTGTACCCCTGGTTGAGAACCTCCCGTTTAGAGGATGAGATTTGAGATGCTCTGAAGAAAAGTGCTGTGTAAGTGGAAGGTATGCATGCATATGCATGTACCGGAAGTGATCTGATTCCTGTAGAATCTCTAAGTTGTGATATAACTGAATGGAACCCAAAAGACAGCTGTTCTTTTTTTGTAGCTGGTCAATGCGGGAGAAGATGTCCTTGTGTTCTACAATGACCGAGCCTCTTTCCAGACCCTGGTCCAAATGATGAGATCAGAGCGAGACAGGATGGATGAAAACAGCCCTCTGATGTACCATATCCATTTAGTAGAACTGCTTGCTGTATGCACTGAAGGCAAAAATGTCTACACAGAAATCAAATGCAACTCCCTCCTCCCATTGGATGATATTGTTAGAGTAGTAACTCATGAGGATTGCATACCTGAGGTGAAGTCTGATATTAAACATTGCCTGCCTGCATGTGTAATATATTAAGTTAGTGAGTGAGGTTTGTTTTTAATCACTCAGTTTAGCCTGGAAAGTATGGCCTTGTGGGTAAGCAACAGGGCTATGTGCTGCGAGAACTGGGATATTTTTCTGGATCTGCTGCAGACTTTGTGATTTTTGGTGCAAGTAACTAAATTCCTCCATGCTTATTTTTAAAATGGGGATGGTTACTCTGTATGTCCCTACTTCCCAGAGTGTTTGAAGCTGAGCTCACTAATATATGTAAGGTACTCTGCCAATCTTGAACAGAAGTGCAAATTATTAACGTTGCGCTGAATTCTGGCTGCAGTATTTCTGGCTCTTACCTTCTCATTGCAGATGTCTTGCTATTGATGGGATTGGATTTCACCAATATTTAAACAAAAACAATAGCTGGTGTAAATTCAACTACAAATTTTTAAAGCTATTTTAATGTAGTGATCTTACATTGACTCAAAATGCCTGTTTTTAAGCTCTTTTTTTTTTTAATGAAACATTTTGTTTTCTCCATATGTAGGTTAAAATTGCCTACATCAACTTCCTAAATCATTGCTATGTGGACACAGAAGTGGAAATGAAAGAGATTTACACCAGTAATCACATGTGGAAACTGTTTGAGAATTTCCTCGTTGACATCTGTCGGGTAAGGATTTCCATAGATAGCAATGTAAATCCAAAAGAGTAAACGGACACATTTGTGGTGAGCATTAGTAGTGGCTCTGAACAGTGTATCATAAAGTACTAGTCAGGAAGCTCCCTACTGGCTCCTCTTATTTCAGATTTATATTTACCTACTTTTCCATTCCAGCAATTGTGGGCTTTTAGTCATGTTCCATGGCTTTTTGTCTTAAAACAAAACGAACAGAAAAAACCCCTTGCTTCTGCTTCATATGTTTCTTTCTACTCTGCCACTGGTTTGTTCAACTCTGGCCAGGTTGTATGGACCCTTCCTCAACAGTATTGGATGTATTCTAGCAGGTTTAGGGCAAATTTCCTGTGCTTGGTATTTATTTTGGCAGATGACTCTGTTTGGGATATCAAGTATTTCCCCCCCAGAAAAACATTACACCTCATTCTTATCTGTCATGCCATATTCTCTGCTCGCAGGTGTCCAGTTTTTTCCCCCCTCCACGTATGCTATATGATGCACATTTAAAAATTATAGTATAAGGCTTTGTGTGTTGCAACTATAGGAGTGATTTTGACCTACACAGGTGTAGTTAAGGTCGCGCAAGATGTTGCCATGTGTTAGAGATAGTGATACCACGAGTCTAGTCAAAGCCAGTTAAGTAGTAAATAAGTTACACAAGTTGTTTTGTAGCTTGTTGTCCACTTGCATTTGCTACCAAGGAAAGCAGAAGTGTGAGCTTAGTTATTTGTTGTGTATATAAGCCAATTCCTGCTGTTCCCGAGAGCATAAAAGCTTGAAATTATTGTAATTGCTTAGAGACTCAGCCATGAACCCCACTTAGAGTGTCTGGCCCTTCCCCTGCAGCTGCTTCGCAGAGATTCATTAGGGTCTCCCTCTGCTGTTTGGAGCGTAAGCCGTGATTAAAGCGAAGTGTACCTAATTGCTGTGGGCGTGTTTTTATTCCTCACCTGGTATCCGGAACCTGAAGGTATAAGTGACTGGCATAACTACAGACTACTGGGACAGGTAGTCCATTCAGAATGAATGCCCCAAATCTCAGCAGTTGCATGTTCATATTTTTCAGTGGAACTTATATTTTCTAACAGAATGAATTATTTTGCAGGCGTGTAACAACACCAGTGATCGAAAGCATGCTGACTCTATACTGGAGAAATATGTCACAGAAATAGTCATGAGTATAGTCACCACCTTCTTCAGCTCCCCATTCTCTGATCAGAGCACCACTTTGCAGGTAGGGAACTGTACAACCGGTTAAGCTACTTTATTCATGAAACCACAGTAATCAGACTAAAAAAAAACAAGGGGAGAGGGTAGATGAGAAAGAGGGAGAAAATAGTTAAAATGGCACAGAAGTATATATGAATGTCCTCCTAGTGTGTTACAGATGAACACTGGCTTTCCTGTAGAAGGGTTACTGTGCTCTGCAATGTACAGAATTCTTTCCAATGTGTTCTATAGATGGTAAAATAATATTGGTATTCAGTGCTGTTCCTATCTCTCCATATTCGGCTTTCTGGAGAGAAATGATAAACAGCATTGCTGTGGCTATGGAATGGAGCTACACTGCAAGTTGAGAGATGGTGGCAGGGGTTGGTTCATGATGATTATTCTTAATTTGTATTGCAGTAGTGTTTGTTAGCCCCAGTCATCTTTGAGGAACCCATTGTTCTAGGTAATGCATGACCAGAACAAGAGGATACTTACTGCCCCAAAGAGCTTATTGTCAAAGTACAAAAGAGATGGAAAAAGAGACTGAGTAGAAGGGAACATTGAGACAGTGTTGATCAGATGGTAGCCTGTGCTCTCAATACACCAGCCTCCTAACCGTTGTTGGGTATCTTCTAGCCTCACCGTTTAAAAAAAAAAAAAAAAAAGTTCTAAGAAAAGTGTTGAGACATACAATGAGGAGGTTTTTCAGGTGTTTATGGTGAGCATGGGAGAAAGCACAGAGATGCTTGTTTGAAAATGTAATAGGTGGATATTTGCCAGAATCTAAGAATGGATACCAGGATGGATCACCTGACTACCTGTTCTGTTCATTCCCTCTGAAGCACCTGGCATTGGCCACTATCAGAAAACAGGATACTGGGATGGAAGGGCCATTGATCTGACCCCAGTCTGGCCGTTCTTATATTCTTAGGATGATAAAAGCTGGCACCATGGGCCAGTTCGATTCAATCCTTGCTTTAGATAAACTGCATTTTAAAGACACTTTTTTATAATGTTAGATTCGTTTTAGAGAAATTGAAGTAAAACATCTCCAACTGTGTGTTCTTTCATCCTGATTTAAATCTCTGGATTTGTGTGGACTTGGAGAAAGGTAGAGTATGAGACTCAATACCTTTGTAAAGTGAAAAGGAGATGGCTGTTCTTCTCTTCCATTCCCATTTCCTCCCAGCCGCTCCCTTACAGGACACAAGGCAATAGTAGCATGAGAATAGCACAAACAGCAGTGCCAAGACACCTGTCGGGATAATATCTGGATCACTGCTGCAGTGACACCATGATAAAAGAGACATCCTCTTAAATAGTAATAATTCTTTATGAAAGTTATAAATAGCCTTTTGGGAGGAGCATCGGTGGTGGTGGTGGTGAGCGTCCCATTCCAAAGAAAGTTGACATAAAACCCCACTGCCTGACCTTGCAATAAGTAAAGCCTTAAGATTCTGAGCTGTCCAATTACTTCCCCTCTTGCACTTAAACATCAGCAGTAGCCCTCACACACTGCTGTGTTAGATCAACTCTCGATCCACATCACTCACAGTAAAAGGGAACCTGCATTCCTTGAGTCTGGAAGTGTCTTCAGCACATGGCAGAATGACCAGTTGTCAGCCTGACAGTTCGCAATATTTTGTATTAAACAACGAGCTTGGTCCTGTAATGCTTACTGAGGCAAGATGTCTTTAGTTAGGCAAGAAAAGTAGTCCTATCGGAGATGCTCTCATGAGTGAAATGGTTTACAGGATCATTTCAGATACGGTAAACTTGCCACCTATGTGTATGGCCTATGAGGGACCAGTGGCAGCAGCACAGTAATTGGCCTGATTAGGCATCTGAACCTTAACCCACTTCAGTGCAGGACTGAGTAAGCAGCTGTAAACACTAATATTCACTGCCTAATACTATTTGATCTGCTTATCATGTGACTGGGAAGTGAAAGTTGCTATTTTAATACCAGCTTCAATGCAAATTTGTCAAAACCTTATCATGCAAAATAAGAGTTAGATTAATGATTAACCCTCTCCCGTAGGTCTCTGTCCTCCACCCTCTCTTCCATTCTCTCTGTGCCTTATCCCTGTGTGACCTTACTTGTCATGCCTTTAATTGCCCTCTCTCTGCTGGCAACTTTTGAATCTACTTCTTTACCTCAAGACTTTCACTGTCTCTTAACTCTTGCATCTACTGTTGACCTTCCAGCATCTCTAACTGTCTAAACACAGCAAGACAAAGCACCTCATTTCATTGTCCCTTCTCCATTATGGGGGTGATGGTTCCGCCATTCTCTGAGATGTTCTAGGTTCCTTTCTCCTCAACCCCTCACATCCAGTCTGTTGCCATATCATCTTTTTCGCTGGATTCATCTCCAGAATCTAACTTTTCTGTCAGTTGAGACTCTTCTCCATATCCTCAGGCTCCCCCACCTTAAGTACTGTAACCTCTTCAGTTTGCAGCCCTCCAGCCTATAAAAATTGCCGCTGTGAAAATGATTTAAATCTTTGGCGGTATATACACCCCGTCCCCACCGCTGTTCGCTTTTGAATCTCCTCACTGCTGTTGAACCTCTTGCGTCAGACTTGGTTTTTGTTTTCACCTGCAGTGCTCTACGGAGCTCTGCAGCTTCCTACATCTGATCTCCCATCACTGCTCCACTCTGTTCTGCATTGCCATTGTGTTCTCCCCCTAATGTCTCCAGGCTTTTCTCATACACCTATTATCTTTTCCACTGTGTAAACTTCAACCCACAGCTTTCCATCTCAACCGCCTCATTGCCTGATGCCCTCTTCCATGTCTCGACTTAAATTGTACCTCCCTTGGAGCAGGTCCCTTCCTTGTGTGTCGATGAAGGGCCATGTGCATTTATTGCACAGAGCACATAACACAGAATTAGATTAATTGGTTCCTTCTGGCCTTGGAATCTTTGTGCTGATCTAGGCTGACCTGCTCTGTAATGCAGGCTATAGAACTGCCCTCCCTGTAAAATTCCTAGACTCTATCTTTCAGAAAAACATTCAATCTTGATTTGAAAATTGCTAGTGATGGAGAATTCACCACGACCTGTAGTAAATTGTTCCACTGGTCAATAACCCTCATAGTTAAAAATGTTCTCTTTTCCAGTCTGAATGTCTCTAGCATCACTTGTACTGATCTTGCATCTTTCTCTGCTACATTGAGGAGTCCATTAACAAATATTTGTTCCCCGTCTCGGTACTTGCAGACTATAATGAAATCACCCTTTAACCGGAGGGTAATATACAGATTCCTTTCCAAACAAGAACACTCCAAATAAATGCTGCTTTATTATATTTATCTTGGCTTCCTTGCTTCCTAAGGGCACTACTAACCCAATCCTTATTTTATAAAGTTTTTAGAATGTGTCTGATTTATTGATGTAGTTTAAGCAAATGGAACATCGTTGAAGTTTTCAGACAGATAAGTCTTCAAACATGAACTGTAAGGAATGTGGGTGGCTGGAGTCCAGGAATACAGGTAGCTTTATGTATCTAGAGTACCAATTTCCACAATATTTGATATTGGCTGTGCTGCTGGAAAGGCTGATGGGCATTTGCTGTTGTGCTACTCTAAGTAAACTCTGATCCTCTTTGTCAGCACATGGAAATATTTCACAATTTGACTAAAATTAAGGAAAATTCTTTCCTTTTCTCTAACTCCACCTTTTTTCCCCTTTATAACAGTCATCAGTCTTGACCAGAATAAAAGAGGTATTTTCAGTAGTTCCTAAATCCACTGTGGGCTTTTCACTGAGGTGTGGTTTACTTAAACTAAGAATTATGTACAGAATAGAAACAAAGGGACATGGGTGTTGCCTCTCAAGAAAGGTAGGCTTCTTAGTGTTTGAAAAAAAATACTGTCAATGAACAGTTTAAAAAAAAATTAAATTCTTACACTAAAATCTGCTTACCTAAAGCAAAATGGTGATTTGGTTTTGAAAACATTTAGATGGAGTTGCAGAGACAGCAGAGTTCTCGTGTGAGAATTTTGTATCTTTAAGGTGTAGGCCTACTTATAGTGGAAAATCTTGCAAAACGTAGTTTAGAGGTCATGCCTGACTTTATTGAGTAATCCGCAGCAGCTGTAGTGTTGGCAAACAAACTGTGATCCATGTTCAAAATTACAGCTATTCAGAACACGGTATCCTGGTTTACATGCACTTCAGTAAATCAGAAGCTAGCAAATGCTTCAGAAGAGGTCCAGTTGATGATTATGGACCTGAGCTGTAGTTTAGCAAAAGCAGAACCCCATTTTCCTATTGATTTTAGCGCTACCTTCTGGTCACTACTAAATGTGCAATTTCTGTATTCTGGGCTGCTGAAAACCCTGCTTCAGGCCTTGTCTACGCTACGGAGCTTTGTTGACACAAGTTATGGTGGCTGTAATTAAACCGCTTTTTCGTGTCCTCATTGTGCTCCTTGTGTCACGGGTGCATTCACACAAGGAGCTGTGTACTATGGGTAGCTGTCCCACTGTGCAACTGCACACAGGGTGCTTTGGGAAGGTTTTGCAATGCCTCCTGGGGCAGGCACAGCATCACATGATTACCGTTTCTGAATCCCGTCATTCCATGGGCATCTTACTAGATTGACAGCCACTTTTCACCTGCCCTATTGGCCGGACTGCCATAGCTGAACACAAACGCAAGAAGCCCACAGAGGTGGGGGTGGGTGGGGATGGGAGAGCATGTGACAGAGAGCTTGTGTTTGGGGGCAGTGAGTGTGTCTGCATGCTGTTCCTTTAAATTCGACAGCAGCTGGAAGCAACTAATCCTGAGACAGAAGCTGATGCACAGACAGCTGATGTCGCCCTACCCAAGCTCAGGGAAGACTTGCACACTGGCGGGGAGAGGAACACCCCAACTCTAGGCCCCGCCTTCTTCCCAGCACATCAGGAGTCTCTTCCCCGCATCCTTTCCCAGCAGCAGCACGCGCCATCTGCATGCCTGCCTGCCGGAGGATTGAATCCCACGGCGTTCTCCTATAGCCTCATCTCCCCAGAGATCCAGAATGATGCACGCTGTCCCCTGGAGTCCTGGCAGGAGTGCATTTGCTGCCTGGAGCCCGTGTGCTCAGCAGCTGTTTGAGCTGTCCATGTCAAGCAATTTCAAAATTTCCTGGGGCTTTGAAAGGGGAGGGGTGCACGCCTGTGTAGGGAATGCAGGGCAGTGCAGCAGAGTTCAAAACTGTGAGCAGAGCAGTCAGGGTGGGCATTGCGGTTAGCTCCTGGAGCCTGGCTATGGCACACAACATTTACACTGATGCTTTGTCTCTCTAACTTTGGCCGCAAAGAGCTCTACGCTGCTCATCGAGGTGGTTTGGTTTTCTTGCCGAAACAGGAGTTTTGATGGTGGGGGGAGCATAGCTGTGTGAGCATCACCACAGTTGGGTCAGCCAAAGCTGATTTTTGTCAACAAAACTCTAGTGTAGATCAGCCCTCATACAAACTAAAGATTACCGCTTATATCTTTTGCTTCATCCAACTGCATTTAGTGAGACTTCATGCTCTAGGAGCTGTCTAGTTGACACTTCCCTGTCTGCCCTGATACCCACCTCTTCTATTAAACTGCTGTGTATGTAGTAGACGTGCTGCCCAGAATGTAAATGTTGCCTTATGGGTGGATTAAACTGGTAACACACAGTTGGTCTGCAAAGAATAATGGCTGATTTAGTACAGGAATAGCGGACCTCCTAATTTCAAACAGGAAATGATGTTTTTGATCTGGTTCTTTTCATGTGTTCTAGACTCGCCAGCCTGTATTTGTACAACTGTTGCAAGGAGTGTTCAGGGTATATCACTGCAATTGGCTAATGCCAAGCCAGAAAGCGTCGGTGGAAAGCTGTATTAGGGTGCTCTCCGATGTAGGTAAGAAATCTAGAGAATAAAGCTAAATTTAACATGCACAAAATGTTTCTGTCCCATGTTTCACACTTATATCCCAGGTGTCCAAAAGCAACATGTATACTACCTCCAGAAGGCGGTAGGATGTAGCTAACTGATGGCTAAGGCATAGGGCAAATCCAGAGTTTCATCACTGAAGTCTGTTCTGTGGTTGCTCAACAGATGTTTTCAGTTTAAATGTGAGGTAAAACTGTAAATTGTTCGACAAGGGTCAGAAGCCGTAAGTTCTTAAAGACCATGGCATCTGAAGTAAAGGGCTTGTGCTTACCTAAATTTACCCTCTGTGGTTTCTGTTGAATGTGATGGTAGTACTCCAGTCTTAAACAATGTGCTGTTAGATGGCAGTTGTGTTCTTTCCAGAAGTTCCTGTATTTTTGGGGTGAGGAAAGTGAGTCTCGTGTGTGCTGGACATAGGGCCAAATTCTTCCCTAAGTTGGATGTGCACATCCTGTTAACTTTAATGGGAGTTACAAAGGTGTATGTGAGGGCATCGTCTTGCTCATCCATGGTGAAGTTAGGAAAGCTTTGAGTATGAAAGATGCTGTCTTAAACTTAAGATGTTATGATTGCCCCAATGGGCATCAAAACAGCATCATAGAAGAGGTGTTAAAAGAGCATGAAAGAAACACAATTTGAGATTCCCCATGTTCCCTTATTGCTTGCATGTATGGGCTAAAGGAGTCAATTCTTATTACCTTTTGCCTGTTGCAGCAAAAAGCCGAGCAATTGCAATACCTGTGGATTTGGACAGCCAGGTCAACAACCTCTTCCTGAAATCACACAACATAGTACAGAAAACTGCAATGAACTGGAGAATGACTGCGAGGAATGCTGCCCGTAGAGACTCTGTGCTAGCTGCTTCCAGGGACTATCGAAACATCATTGAAAGATTGCAGGTGACTACACTACTGCATTAACAACTGATTCCTGCCATCTTGGTAGCCATTTATTTGCATGTTGGCACAAATAGACAAACTTACTAATTGAATTCAGAGCATCAAAGTAAAAAGTGCCTGTCAGGGGGCAAGTATGCCATGTCACCCCTTGGGGACCCTATGGGCCAGGTAGCTTAATGGTCAAGGTCAATATGGCAGCCCTCATGTGGGGCTGTGCAGCCTATTGGCCAGAATCAATGGGGCTGTCACTTGGTTGGGGGAGTGGGGAAGACGGCCATGGTAGCGGGACCCAGGCCCGCCTTTCTCCACCAGGTCCTGGCCCAGGGCCCTAACAGTGAGGGAGGGTTCCGCCACTGACTTAGTGGGGCTCCATCGGAAACATACTGACTTCCCTCTGGTCTATGACTAGTCGTGTCGTTCCCCCTCTCCAGCCCGGCCCGGGCCACTTCCTACTATGTCTCTTGAGGCAAGAATGGGTTCATCTTGGACTCCTCAGCATATACGGTTCTCAGGGACTCCAGTCAGGCATGAGTAGGTAATTGGACACTGAACTGGCTCTCGGGGCTTTAGTGATCTGAAGTTCCAGCTGCTCCTTGGCTGGAGCACATCTTTCCTCCTCAGCGGTCTGCCAGGAACGAGCTGAGCTATTCCCTTTTAAAACTGAAGTAGCAGTTGAAGCATGCCCAACAGGGTCAAAGGGGTGTGGGTTCCTCTACTAAGAGTAAGGGATTAACACTTGCCTGGCCAGTGGGTAGGGGAAGGACACCCCATCACAGTGCCCCATGCGATAATCACTGCTGAAGTTAACTTAATACTGTATGTAAAATCAAATGTAAACCATTTACCAAGAAAGGTAATGGAACGTGCACAGGTAATACTTGTGGCAGTTTTATGGCCCTAAGAAAAGATATTTCAAAGCACGTTTTTCCAGCTCCGTGATTCTCCAATATTTTCATTCTGCCAGTACCAGTGGTTTCATTTCAACTGCTTCTTGAGATGGAGGGATCCTCTAATTTGCTGTGTCCTTCCAAGATCCTCCAGTACTTCACTACTTGACTATCAAAACATTTAGTGCAGTAAAAGGCTCCAGAGACCACAGTAAGAGAATTGCTGCAAAATTCACTGTTTGATTGCTGGGCTCTTAATGACCCCAAAGTTGTTGCTTCCCCAAATGGACAAAATAATCGGTTTGAAGAAGTACTACGTGTACAGTTTCACACTGATTTCTATTCGAAAGACGTTTAAATAAAACACTCTGACTTGCAATTAGACTGGCTGTGTATGAATTGTGTCTTTACTCAGTACAAATATCAAAACCTGAGGATGAGTTAAGTATTCAGTAAAAAAGGCGCTTTACTTTTTACATGGAATAAAACTCACTGCTTTAGATTACATCTTTATCCTTAAAGATGGGTTCTCTGGTGAAAAGTTTTTTGCCTGGTATGTAATCTTGACTCAAATTGCTTGCTTAAATTGGATCCATGTCAAAATACTGTCCAATAAACGCAGTCCAATTCCTATAGTTTCCCGTTCTTTACCTGCTTTTCTCTCCACCGTTGCACGTCACTTTGAATAAGCATCCTCTCAGTAACTTTTTCTTCAGTCCTGTAACTGCTACTCAATGGGATTGGGGTGAATATTTAAAATATATTTCTGCAGAATATTCATCTGTTAAGAACGGATTAAAAGTTTTGAAATTTCAATTGAAAAAGGGGAAACGTTTTGCCTGACTTCAACCAGTTTAATTCATTTGTTGGTCCGTATAATTATTAAGCATTGTGTTTTCTGATCTTCACTGCAAAAGTTTCCAATATAAAAGAGAGTGAGATTTTTCATTGGCTTTTTCCTATTTAGAGACAAGTACCAAATGCAAAAATGGGAAAGTACCAAGTTATCTAAGAATTGCCAAAAATGGTGGCAATAGTTGTAACGTTCACTGGCCAGTAAAATGGAGATCTTGCTAGGCAAATGCTAATGTTTTGTAATCTGGAGGGGGTATTCTTTCCCTGCGCCAAACCCCTCCTCCCCATAGACTACTCCAGGAGTGCACAGTCAGATTTCATGGTCTCTAGCTGTCACCTGCATCTGAGGAGGGGGATGCTTGTCCCACTTCCTTTGGGCCAGGGTTTTAAGGTGGCACAGTCCATTGCCTTACACTGTGACACCCCCAACAAGGCAATCGAACAGCCAGCACTTGTGTGTTACTTTCTCTCGGAGGGCTATGGACAGCATGTTGCCATCAGGTTACAAGTTTCTACACTACTCTCTCTAAGCATTATTCTTAAGGAAAAAAAAACATTACAGAGAAAATATAATCAAAACAATAATAAGATTTATACACACATTAAACGTACCTGTCCTGAGATCTCAATAGGCTGAAGACTTTCCAGTCTTCCTTCAAGGATTGGGGTCCCCAATGGACAGAAGGTTCTGTCCATTTGCTGGATGCAAAAGCAGGGCCTAAACACAGCCTTCTGATATCAAATGCCATTTTTATGTGGTGTTCTCTGGAAACCTAGTTTGAACTAGTATATGCAAGCCTCCCTGCAGCTGATGTCTCTCTGGAGATGTTTACAACCTAAGCGATTCACTTTAATCACCCCCATTGATTTTGGTGCGTGGAAGAGCTATAATAAGCCTTCCATCTGGACTTGCATACAGTCCCTGGCCCCCCACAGTGATATGTAAACTATTGATAAACTTTGGGGACAATATAGTCCCCAAAGATATTGCTTGGGACTGACAAAATCTGAATGTTGTTGTTTCCTAGGATATAGTATCTGCACTGGAAGATCGCTTACGCCCCCTAGTGCAGGCTGAATTGTCAGTACTGGTAGATGTTCTTCATAGGCCAGAACTGCTTTTCCCAGAGAACACAGATGCAAGAAGAAAATGTGAAAGTGGAGGCTTCATTTGCAAGTAAGTTGTGTTGTTAGAAGTGTGGTGTTTCCTTATGTTCTGTGCAATAGTGCTTTCTTTTCAGAGCAGTACCCGATGTTGGGTTGTATTAGGCACAAGTTGTCTTCAGGAAAAAAGCTTATTTGTCTTCAGGAAGGAATTGACAACAGCTGTCTGTATCGGTCAACCTCTCCATGCAGATGATGCTTAGAAATTCTGGGTATACGGGCCTGGTGTACTGTGATACAAATGACTATGCACATTTTTAGAGTTAATCCTTGTTAGTGAGATTGGGGCCAGTTGACTCGAGTCCCAAGAATATGTCCACAAAAGATTTGCCTTTGCACCCCGTATCGCTGGGGTAGTGAGTCAAAATCAAAGTCCATGTTGTCGTATGGTTTCCAGTTGCCTTATCCAAGATCCGCATTCTTCTTTGTTTAATGAGGAAATATATGCAGTATTTAATGTGCAGTTAAGAACATAAGAATGGCCATACGGGGTTAGACCAATGGTCCATCTAGCCCAGTATCTTGTCTTCCTGCAGTGGTCAATGCCAAGTGCTTCAGAGGGAATGAATAGAATAGGTAATCATCAAGTAATTCTTCCCATCAGCCATCCCCAGCCCGTGGCAAGCAGCAATCCCTGCCCAATAGCCATTGATGGACCTCGCCTCTGTGAACTTACCTAGTTCTTTTTTTGAACCTTGTTATAGTCTTGCCTTCACAACATCCTCTAGGTAATGTAGGTTTTTCATAGTTTCTCAGTGCTGTATTTAATTTCCCCGACTCCTAGTACAGATTTCTTTTTTCCCTGACTATTTTCCATCTGGGAGTGCTGGAGTTCCCTTCATAGCTTAGCTGCTATTCATGATAACTCAACTCATCAAGTGTTGCTGTTAAGGGGGTACTCACCAGCTCATTTTATACTGGTCCTAACAAAACTACATGTTAATTAACTTCCTTAGTTTTAGCTTTGACCATTGAAATAAGATAGCTACAAATGCTTGTCTTAATTTTTTAGAAAATTTAGTATAACAAACTATGATCAATTGATTATTTTCAGATTAATAAAACACACTAAACAGCTGCTGGAGGAGAATGAGGAGAAACTATGTATTAAAGTATTACAGACACTCAGGGAAATGATGACCAAAGATAGAGGCTATGGAGAAAAGGTACCTAATTTACACTTTTTACCATTTTGTTTTTGCTCAGCACTGTCTTTACTATACACAGACAGAAAATACTGTCTTAGGCCTTTAAATCTGTACTTATACCTCGGGTTAAGGATAAAACCTTTCTAGTCAACTATTTGCCTTCAAGATCACGAAACTAAGTTGAAAGTTAATTACTCTGGCTTCGTCTTTTAGAATATCCTGATCTGCACTGTAGAAATCTGTTCCCTTTGGTAGTCATCATTATAGAAGATAACCATATGTTATATCTGTTTATAGGAGACTTGTCCGTACAGTCGTGTGACCTCTTAGAAGGATTTTTGGCAGCTTAATTTGAGTTACCTTAGCTCTATTGTGGTACTGAGGAATTTGAGTTATAGACTGATTGGTGTGAATAGTTTTCCTTTAACATTAATAGTTTTCCATTAACATACTGTTCCTTTTTCTCATCAAAAAGCTCTGTTTTCTGCATCTGAACAATGTGTCTCTCTCTCTTTGCCCCGGTCTACACTTACCTTTGCGATCCGTCAACTTGCAGCATCTCCTCTGCGTGACATCCACACTGCACTGCGTCGAAGGGAACATTGTTCCCTTCGACGCAGCACTACGCCACTTATCGAGGTGGTTTTCCTGTGTCGCTTCCTGGATAAACTGAGCGCGTCTATACAGACCACTCAGTTGATCCAGAGCAATCGATGTGTCCCAGTGTAGACCCAGCCTTACACTCACTCATACACCTATTCCCGTACTTCTACTCTTGCATATATTGATGCACATTTCAAATCAACTACCTGTCACAGTATGTCAGTATAGCTATCCCATTCTGGGATCACTGCTTCCATGGTCTCTTTATGAAGACCATGGATATTAAAAAAAAAAAAGAACCCAAAGCAGGGTGACAAGTGATGAAAAGATTAGAATGTGACCTTTGGTGGATGAAAGGAGCTTAACATGTACCATACATCTTAGGGACAGCTAAGAGAAGAACCATTGTTTTCTATACACAGACTCAAATGTGCTTTGAATCTAGATGACTTTAGTTCTAAATTCAGGAAAACAACAAGCAAAGAAAGAATGAATAGAAAAATCTGCGTGAGAGGGAAAGCAGTGTGTCTCTAACTTGAGAGTCTCCAATGTGAAATGCCTCACAGTCTTGCCATCTCGTAGACAGACAGGAGTATTGCACTTAAAGCTGAGTAACAAGAAACAGGATCATAGCTCTAGCCCCCAGAAACACTTGGCCATGAGCACTCTTGAGAGGCAACAATTACAAAGTCAGGAAGGAAGCAGTGGGATGGTTGAACAGAGTTATCAGAACAGGGACTCTGGAACTATAAGCAGTTGGCTTAGGGTTCTTTTATATTTATGCAGCTTGACAGTTGAATAGCTTTACTAAGTGATATAAGTGAGGCTCTCTAATTAGAAGTGAATTGCAAACTGGGTTTAAAATCATTATGAAGTGTGAAGTTGGTCACTCTCAGCCTATTAGTTTGAGGCAAAACTTTAGAGATTGAGCAGTTTCTTTACAGACATTTGAATGATGTTGTCCCATTGCTGTTTGGTTGTAGGCAATGGAAAGTGGAGAAACCACCAAGATGAACTAATTCAAATTTGCCAGTCTGAGAGTGATGCAGGCAGCCTTGGCCCACTGAAAGGTTAGCTGGATAGGTGGCCAGAGCAGATGCATAGCAGAACCTGACATGTCTAGGTAACTTGACACATCTTGTAGGCGTGCCAAACCCATGAGTGCGATAATCTTGAAGATAAACCAGGTAAAGCAATGAGAATCCTTCTCCAATATGCCATGTGCACGTGGGCCATTGCCAGCCACTACGCCCCTTTCATGCACAAGTGCAATACTGTAAATGAGCAGGAGGCTCCCAGGAAAATACCATTGGGGTGAGGATGGCCAGTGCTGCACTCCCTGTCTGATCTGGGAATGCTGCTTGGTTGTGTAACCACTTCCTCCCCATCAGTGATCCAGCCCAACTCAGTGCCTTTTGCCTAGCTCTGTGAGGTTGCTCGCTTTTAAGCCATGCTTGCAAGCAGCAGTAAACGTTCTTTCAAATAAAGTTAACAGTAGCTGTATGGAATGCCCTAAACCCTGCAAGTAGGTTTGGGGTGTTGGCAGCATCCCACATGCAAATGTTTTAAATCTGCCTTCCAGCAGAAGGTGACAGTAATTTGTGCTGAACATCCCTCTGACCTGCTGCTGTTTGGAAACCTTCAGCTCCTCTCTGTCTCTCTTTAGTTCACCTTTTACATGCTTTCCAGTCTTACCTGGAAGTCAATGAAGCAAACCCGTAGAAGAGAGAATGCTGCTTTAACAAAGGGGAATTGAGCTAGCTGGTTCTTTGTAGCTATGCCCTCATTTCTGAGGGTGTGTCTGTACTGCAGTTGGAGATGTGATTGCAGCTCAGGTAGGCATACCTGCACTAGCTTTAATCTAACTAAAACAGTTAAAACTAGCAGTGAAGATGAGGGAGCAGGAGCTTCAGCATGTGCTGTACAAACTCATCTGGACCTTGGGTTGGTGCCTATTGGCATTGCTAACCTGTGCTGTGGACTGTGCTACTACATAGTCACTAGGATAACCATGCTAGCTAGATTAAATCTTAGCATAGTATGCCTGCCCAAGCCCCAGTCACACCTCCGATAAACATAAATGCTGACTTCGTGGCTGAGACATGGTATCTTCCACTACTCAAGAGCCGGCTTCTATTGTACTTGGCATTACAAGTAAACTACTGATACCTCAGTAGAGTTGGCTGCTAAACTCTTTGGAGCATGTTTATCCCTAGAGTTTTTAAAATTAAAACCAGTAAAAGGGCACCACTGATCATGTCTAGCTTAAGTAATGAAAAAAGAGATTGACCGTGGTATATCAGAAATCAACGGAAACAAACTTAGAGGAGAAACCAACTGGTCTTTTTCTTTCTCTCTCTCTTCTCCCCCACCCCGGGAGATTTTGCTCAAAGCAAAATTCATTTATCAGGGTTTTGGCAAAATTGGGACTATAGAGACTGCAAGAGAACATACTGAAAATAATTTTAAAACACTGACATCAAACTAAATTATGTTGGCTCCACAATTGACCTGTAAAGCACGTCAAAATTACAAAGCTCTTGAAAGTTAAAGAAAAGCAGAGAAGAAACATCTTCTGCCATAGTTGCTCATTTACATAATACATGCAGTACAAGAATAGAGTAGCACATGAAGGAGATTTCTGTAATGGAAAAAAGCTGTTTGCTTACTATCAGCTGCTAGTTATAGATCAGCTTGCACTTACTGGCTACAAGAAGAAGAATGATACATTTTCTACCTTGTGACTACTCTAACTCCATTTATTTGCCACTTAAAGGCAACACACGTCTTTAAAAGCCTTTCTGGAGTAAAAATAATCTTGTGCTACCTGTGTTGAATTTAGGATTCTCTACTTGAAGATACTTAAGACAGAAAAGGTTGCTCTATTCAGGCGATCTCCTAATTCTATTGTAAACCAATCTGACAAATGTGAGCTGTACTGTTGCAGATCAGGACGTGCAAACAAACAATTTATACCAGATGAACTGTGAATGCTAATAGCTAGGCATTTTCTGCTTGATACTTGTACGTATTGTAACAAGTTTTAGCAATAGAGAAGATACTGAGACCACTCTGTTTACCACTTTTGCTTCCCTTTCTTAAATATGTCGAAAGACTTCATACCTCTTTTTCATAAATTATCTCTGAACTTGCTAAAACCAGAGCTCCATGTCAGGTTATAACTGAAATAAATTTTAAATGGTTTAGGGCCCTGACTGCTGCATGCATATACAGTTAACATGAGTGCATGTTCATTTTTTTCCCCATTCTGTTCTAAAACTTTGCTCCATTCAAATATATTTGCCAGAGCTAAAGTTCTTAATTGCATCCTAGCTAGGACTTCACTTACACTATTCAGCAAATCTAGACCTCTCCTCTCTGCCCTAGTCCATTGTTCACCCCCGCTTTCACTACGTGATTTTTCGTTTCTTACAGCACTTTTGGAGGCTTCCATTCTAAACTACTTTTGAATTATTATTATTATTGTAATCCCTACTGGGCATTTATTTGCCTCTCTGCCACTATAAGCTACTGGAGCTGGTAATTGTCTACCGTGGCGTTGAGAGCTGCAGGTCAGACCTGAAGTAGAATTTAGCAAAAGTGTAAGACAGGTTTCCCTGTCGTATCTGCTCTTGTTACATTATATATTGCATGGTGTACTGTATGTTAGTTGAGACCAACCAGTCTGTTTTTAGAGGCACTTCACTCCCTCCCAAACATCCCTGACCTCCTCTCGCACCCACTAAAAACCAGACACTCCAACGTTTTATTATCTGTGGACTTTTATTCTCACCTGTCTCCCTCCCACGGAAGGGACATCTAAGGAAAATGTAAGATTATATGGCTCCAGCAGTAAGGCCTTTATCAAGGGTGGTACATGACTCCTGGGTCCACCCCAGACTGCCCACAGTACTGCTGTGATTCCTGGGCAACGTGCAAAGCAGAGCCCAGATCCTACTACTAAGATGCAGTGGGAGAAATGTTGGCTGGTGGACTGAAGATCCAAGCTCAATACTCAATGATTTTTCCCAGATTCTGGCTGCTTGTGCTACCATTTGCCTGCTGGAGTAGCCACAGTGTAATACAAAATGTCTGTTGTTGTTCCTCTTTCCATCCAACAAGGCATTTGTTATAAGAGATTTATGGTTTTTCACTTCCAAGGCTAACCTTTTTATTGTGCTAAGAACTAGCATGTGGAGCTGTTGTGCACACACGCTCCCCCCCCCCACTCCTCTTTCCCATCATTTCACAGTTTTCCCATGTGACTTCCTGGATTTACCCTTGATCTGAATTTTTTTTTTTTTAAACTTCAGTGGTGAGTTTGTGGGATTCTTGAAGCTTTACATATATTGCTGAAGAGATTCCTTAAACCTTAGAAAGACAAGCTCTCACACTCTCTCACCAACAGAAATTGGTCCAATAAAAGACATTACCTCACCCGTCTGGTGTGTCTGATATCTGGAACCAACACAGCTACAACTACGCCCCTTAAATCTTGGCATTTGCTCAGCTTTCTCAGTAGTACACTGTAGTATTTCTAATCCACTGAAAGCCGTGCTATGCTAATAGCACAGAATAGGCCCAAACTGACTTTCAGTGAAACACCTTGCTCGTACAGATGCTTTCTGTGTGAGTGGCAGGTCTATTAGGGCCTGTTGTTACAAACTCTGGTAACCACCTGTTTTGAGACTTAACCCAGAATTCACCTTCTCTCCCTTCTTTCTGCCATTCTCCCCAACTCTGTAAAAGAAGTAAAGATTCAAAGAAGGGTCTCTTGGCTTGCTGACAGCTCGCACACTGGGTTACTATTATGCCCGAGGGGAAAATTCTTGGAGCTTGTTGAGCCAGTCTTCATGGACTGACAGTTGGCATGTGACCAAAGCATGGATGGATCCTGCTGTTCAGTTCCGTAGCAGAATATTTCCAGTAGAGCAGATAACTAAGATGACAACTATCCTAGAGCCCTGCTCTAGTCATTCATGTCTCTTTTGATGTTTTAGAATACCAAACTAGAGCAGTGATCCGGTAAATAATATCAAAGTTTCTAATATGGGACTTATTTGTAATTGCTCTTACTAATGTTTGCTTTCAACCTTGCTTTTTCTTTCCTTTTTCTTTTCCAGCTGATTACCATTGATGAATTGGATAATGCTGAGGTCTTAATTTTATTTTTCTTCCATGGCAGTGTTTCCATTATGTTTGTTTTATGAGTAGCACTGTAATCTGTCATGCTGTCTGACTCCTGTACTTGTTAGTGAATTAGTTGAATTTAGTCTGCCATACGTCTACATTGGTAGTTACCATTAACTATTTCTGTCTGTCATTATCCCCAAGTATTATCCCAAATGTAGTTGTAGTTTTGGCAAGCTGCAATCATCTGGTGGTATAATAGTTCGCATACTGTTTAGAGCTGAGTGCTCTTAGACTATTTGCTGCTGGGAGCATCATTAAAACCTCAGCATTTATCAATCCACAGTAACTACTGTGCCACTGAATTGCCTAATTTACAAATAGGAAGATAACGTAGTTAACCTAGATAGCTGGAAATGTTAATACTAAGTTTTAATGGTTCCCATTTATACTTTATGGGACAGAATATGAGAAACCAAGTGGAAGAGACTCTAAATGCATTGTCTCTGCTTACTAACTAGTGAGAGTGAATGTTCATATTACAATGTATTTGTGTAACACATCTGGAAGTGAGACAAGGGAAGTGGTGGACCCTTGCATAGGAACAGTTTTGTTCTTTCCTGTAAATAAAATAACTTGTTGAGGTCAGCAGGATATATAGATGTATTCACTGCTTCTTCCTATTCAGGTTTGGCCTGTGAATATGTGGGAAAGCTTACAAGTATATTGTAAAAGCTGCATGGTAGTAAATCTATGCCTAATCTTTGCCTGGCAAAGCAGCAGCCTCAAACAGGGTCTTGACACTGAATGCGGTATACCTATGTTAAAGGCAAAGGGCTATGTTTGAGTGAGACTTTCAGTTTAACTGGAATTAAGCTTTCTCTAAAGCCCTGACTTTTAAAACTGAGCTCCATATTTGTGCAGGCATCATGAATTATGTGTGTGATGTTCAGTGCTGTCACTTTTATATGCACCAACCATCCTATTTCCAAAGAATGTGGGCACAAATTCAGAGACTTTGTTTGCTCTATGTACGTACAGTATATCTGTTGCCTGGCATGTATTTTACTTATTTAACAACTTCTTTTAAAAAGTTGTTTTGCCCTTGACTTTTTCCTCTGTGCTGTTCCAGCCTCCTGTTTAGGGCAAAACTGACCCCTTTAAAATGCAAAACGCAGAAAAATATACTAGCTACTTTTTTCAAATTAAAAAAATATTCTAAACTGATTTCCTCTCCACTTTTTCCTTTAACTCTAATCTGGCAATGATTTCAGTTTTTGGGGGGCGGGTGAGGACATCCATTGTTTTGAGGAATAAATATAACATTTTGGGAACCTGTCTGACAAAATGGATTTGGAAATCTACCTATCCATCTCATAATGCTCAATCTTGAACAGAGCTGTCTTCAGTTTGTCTGTAGTTATGTTCTCTTCGTGTATATGTTAATGGAAACTGTACAATACATTTAGAGAATGAGGCTGATTTGCCTCTGTTACTCATTTCACACTATTAAAGTCCCTTTACGCCAGTGAAGTTACTCCTCATCTTCAGTAGTATTAGGAGACTCAAGCACTATATTTTTCCGAGCTTCACAGGGGAGCTTAAAATAGTTGGCAGCAGGGTTTAGTGTCAAACCTTGGATGTGATTTGTTTTTTCTTACTAATTAAGATTTCCCTCTAACCTAGCATGCTCCACTGAAAATGGGCTCTGTTTTTCAAAAGTTAATTTATAACACATTAACATTTCGATCAGGTGCTTAAACCCTTCAGCTTCTGTGAGGTAACCGCTTCCCAAAATGGTATGTATAATTTATCTTGGAGAGACTTCAGACAGAATTTGGGATTGTTTAATTGCAAATTAAAGTCATAAAATGTAACTCCCTCTCTCTTTCCTCTGAGTCTCTGGCCATAATGTTCCATCTCATTCTTCAATAAATCAGTTAGAGTGCAGACCCAATTTAGAACTTAGTCTGCTGGCTGCAAGTAAGAGCTTTATTGCTCCCTTATGGAACAATTCCATGGATGGAGCTGGTGTGTTTATAAACACACAGGAAATGAGCAGTGTCTGTTTATAAAGCGAGATGCTGGCAGTGGTTAGGATTTTTTGAGATTTCTCAAAGGAAGCTGTCATGCTTTTCATTATAGCTACCACTGGCAGTTGCAAAAGTTGGGGGCAAAGACAACAGAACTCCCCATTTTTAGTTTCTCCAACTGCTAAATTCCGAGCAGTCTAATTTTTCTGAAAGGCTGACGTGGTTTTCCACACACTCTTGCCCCTCAGAGTAGGCCTTTTGTTGGAGAGGTGATAGTTATTGTATTACGACATTGTTCAGAGCTCATTTCACGGTATTCCTGGCGTTCTAAGTAGCTACTGTAAGATAATTTTGGCAAAGGATAGGTTCAAAATCTTGCTATTCGTTTGTATTAAAAAAAAAAAAAAAAGTAACCCTAACTGTTTATCACTTATACGTGCAGTAATGAGGACGCTCTAAACCAAAGTTGGTAGAGTGTCTTTTAAAATCTTTTCTGTCCTGTGGAAAAGGAGTGCCTTTGTTACTCAGTGAACAATGCTGGAATTCACCGTGTTGAGTAGGAAATCCCCTGCATGGCAGGAAAAATTTTAAAGGGCCCTGATGGTGTGATCATAACCATTTCTTCTGTACCCAACATCTGTGGCACCGACACATTGGCCTTTCAGATTATCCTTCTGAGACCTTTGCAGTATCAAGGAATTGTGGTGTGAGTTAAGGACGGAGTAGTAACTTTTTTATGCGATTTCCTTACATTGTTCTGATTCAGTTGGTTTACATTCATGGATTTACCTTGAAAACTGTTGCAGAATCACCGTTGGGGAGGGGATGGGGGAGGAGGGACTGGAGGTAGGAGGGGCGTGAGTTTTTTTTGGAGGGGGGTTGTTTTGTTTTTTTAAAACCTCAGTTAATAGTGTCCTTGGTCCTTCATCCATTTTGGACTAGACATATGAATGGCTTTTATAATTGACACTTTTACATAAACTGCTGTGCAGCCAATATCAAATCTAGGTTCAGCTAAAAATGCTTTACTTCTAGGAGAGAGAATTCACAATGCTGCAGGGTTGTGTGTTTACTGCAAAATGGAAGAAACGCAGGGTTCAGTAAATTTGTGGGAGGAGTTTTATGCGCAAGAAATCCCACCAAAATAATTATACAGTCCTAGAGTTAGATGCATTAGAACTTTAGACCAGTCTTAAATACAATTATAGGAGTGGAATGTACCTGAAAAGGTCTTCTAGTCCAGTCTCCTACACTCAAGGCAGGACACGCACATCCTTGAAAACTAGAGCATGAATGACGTCCAAAGTATCATTAAGGGATTAGGTTTTACCTACAAAGCTGTAAATGGCTTGGGACTTGTCTGCCTCGGACCACTTCCCTCCCGTTGCCTTACTGCCAGAGCCTTGAACTGCAGAAACCCTCAGTCTCAGCCCTCCTCATTATGAGGGCAGAGTGTTCCCTTTCCTCAAGATAGTTTTCTTTGTAAAACCTAATATCCAAATGAGTTGACTTCCCAGCAGTGCTGCAAAGCCCTTTGAGTGAGCAAAGACTGAGACCCGAAGTCTGAGGCCAAAAGTATTGAATGGAGGGTTTCAGGCAGTATTGGTTAGGTACCATGTGGCTGGGTGGAAGAGAGAGACAGTGCTGTTATTGTCATCTTTTACTTTGTGTCTCCCTGTGTTCTTTTGTATGTTGAGGGTGCCCAGACCTCTGAATGGGTGCCCATTTGGAAGGAGTTCTTATAGGACCAAAGCTGTGAGAGAGAGCCTGACTTCCAAAGAGAACTGTTCCATGTCACTTTCTTTTTTGGTTCCCTTTTTAAAAAACAAAAACCTACTTTTACTAGTTAGTTCACAGATCTCTTCAGAGTTTCTGTTCTTGCTCTGGTGCTTTCTTTAAGTTGTTTTTGGTCTTTGCAGTCTTTTACACAGCATGAGACTGATGTCATGAGTTGTGGGTTATGACTTTCTAGGTAGAGGATATACCATCAAATATGGGCTTTTTAACACAGGCCTCGTGCCTTCTGCAAATTTCTCTAGTAATAAGGAAAATGGAAACCCCTAAAATGAGACACTGACGAGAGTTCTCTCTAGAAGCTTCTGTGGGCCATTTACTGTACTTGCACAACTTGCGTTGGTGTAATTTCATGGATTTCAGTGGATTTGCCCCCAGTTTGCACCAGCATGAGAAGACAATCAGGCCATCTGTCTAAAGTTATTCATGATGCATCAAGGAAATCTTTAAACTCTTACAATACTAAATCCACTGCAGTAGTTAAGTGAAAAAAGTATGAAGTAGCTTGGGGTTTTTAGCTATTCTCCTCGCCCCATTGTAGCCGAGGTACCATACATGATCAGACCCGTTATGCTGAAAAATATAGTTTAGGTGAATATTTGAATCTTGGATTCACTGTGGTTCAGGAGAATTTATGTAATTGCAAAGTGCTTTCAGAAGCTGTTGAATTTCGAGCTCCGATTCCAGTCTGTCACTGGATTCTAACAGGTGCTCGAGACAAAGCAACTTGCCTTGCTATGTGAACATAAAAGCTGCAATGAAAGTAGTGAGATACTGGGTAAGGGATTTTTAAATCCCAGAAGAACAAATTAATACATAAGGAAGGAGAAGAGCATTAAAGAAGAAAGAACTGTTAAGCTTCACCTTAAGGGGGCGTTCTGATGATGCTGAATGTAACTGAGAGATGTCCTACTTTTTTCTTTTTCCTTCCTCCCTCCCCCCACCCCATATTGCGGTGAACTGCTTTATTGGGCATCTGCCAACATTCAAGCAGCAGTTACATAAGAGCAGCTTTTTTTCCTGGAATTTAAGCTTGTTGCTGATGTGTGACCTTCAGCAGTAATTGCCAATAAATGTGGTGGAACTGTTTACTGTTAGTTCAGTCTGCACCGTGTCTGCCAATGTCCGAGGCTACAGGAGCAGTTGGAGCAGTTATACAGTTGCTGTTTCTTTTTGTGATAATGTTGCTTGAAAATGATCGAATCTAAAACTTGTTATTCAAGTAGGCCATGTATTTGAGAGAAGGAGAGAGAGAAATTCGCACTGAGCTCTGCTGAACGTATCATTGACCAAAGCTGATGTTAATATGTCCAAGAGTATTTGCACATAAGTTATGAACCCCTATTCAACGCATAACCCCAGCCACTTTCCTTGTGCATAGCTAGAAAAACATAAAGGGACCAGATCCCACAAAACGCTGAGCACCCTAACTTGTGTTAATGTTAATGGGCATTGAAGGCATTAAGTGGGTGAATTAAAGTAACTTCTAGTAAAACGTTGACTTTAGTTCAATAAAAAGAAGGCTTGGTTCTCCTTATATGGTTGATAAGTGAGCTCCAGAGACATACACCAGCAAACCCATTCAGTGTGGGTGGGGTTTTTTTTGGTCTTTGAGGTTTCAGGTAGGTGAAAAGGGAACTGAAATCCTTGATTTTAAAGGGGATTGACTGCAGTAACCTCTGCAGTGATGACCATGATTATCAGTGATGAGCTGTAAAACTTTTTTACCACAACTGGATGAAGTTCAGAATGTTGTCTTCCCAGTCTGCGATAGGAATCAGGAAATCAATTAACATGATAAATACTAGTTAGATGCACTTTGAAAGATGAAATTATTTCCTTCCTAGAGAAGCTCATGCCGCGGTCATTGCTGTTGTGTATTTTGCACTTAAGCAGTGTTTGAATTATGTCTCAAGTAGAAGAAATGCTCTGCAGTCTCTAGTTTCTGGGCTGTTTTTTTTAAGAGAGGTCATTGAGGAGGCTTCAGAGACATGCAAATGGAACTGGCCTTAGGGAACTGGAAGCAGGATTGTGGACATCTTTGGCTATGGTGTCAAGAGGATGAAAGATTGGGCCAGAAGATTACAACAGTGTTGTGAAGAAGCTGAACTTAGCCAGTAGAAGCATGGGGAAGCTGAACAACAAGAAGGGTTCAGCCAGATTACACTGTCTTCTGAATGTACTGTGTGATCAATTTAAAGGTGACCTGAGGAGGACAAAATGGATTTGACCTTATTTTTGTTTCTTTGTAACCAAGACTGAACACTTCTTTAAAATGGCATTTAAAAACTGCATTGGTTCAGCACGCTACTTGAGGTGTCAATCGTCTCCCCACTGGAGTTGCCCTGGTGGCACTATCTCTTTTCCCAGGACCGGGGTCAGCTTCTGCACCCAGATCTGGAGTCTCTGCATCTGATGGGATGGAAACTTCATGGCTGAACCCAGAAGAAAAGGCACATTCGTTGCAGGTTCAGCATATTCTGATGGGTAGCAGAAAGCCTTCCCTTCAGGCTTCGCACCTGGCCGAGTGGAAAAGGTTCACCTGTGGGGCAGCATCCTAAGTAACTCCACCTGAATGGTCATCAAGTCAGGCTATTCTAGATTACTTATTGCACCTTAAGCTTCAAGGCCTAGCTATTGCCTCGTTGAAGGTTCACCTGACAGCCGTCTCGGCCTTTCGCCCTCCGATAGACGGGAAATCATTTTTTTCCTATTCTATGATAGATAAGTTCCTGAAAGGAGTATAGAAACTCTGCCCTCAAGTTCAAGACCCAGTACTCCCTGGGATCTGAACCTAGTTCTGTCTAGCAAGACACAAGACCTCCATTCAAGCCTTTGGACACCTGTCCATTGCTGTTGCTCTTCTGGAAGGTATCCTTTCTCGTAGTGATTACCACAGCAAGAAGAGTTTCTGATATTAGGGCATTTAACTCAGAACCAACATACATGATCTTCTATAAGGACAAGGTTCAGCTGCAGCCTTATTCTGCTTTCTTACCCAAAGTAGTGTCTTAATTTCATTATAACCACGATACGTTTCTTGCAGTGTTCTTTCCTAAGCCACATGGCTCAGAAGTGGCACACGCTTGATGTTAGGCTGGCCTTAGCATTCTACTTTGAACTCACTAAGTCGTTTTAGAAGACTACACAACTTTTTGTTGTGGTAGCGAATAGGATGAAGGAGTTACCTGTCTTCCCAGCAAATTTCCTCTTGGATAACTTCCCACATCAAGTTTTGTTACAGGCGAAGGTGCTTCTACTGGGGGTTGTCACAGCCCACTCCACCAGAGTGCAAGCTTCCTCGGTGGCCCTTCTGGTGCAGGTACCTGTGTAGGACAACTGTAGGGCCACTACTTGGTCATAAGTGTACACCTTCACATCCCGGTGTGGGCTTCGGCAGAGCGGTGCTTCAGACAGCTCGTCTGTGAACTCCAGGCCCACCTCCAGGGTACTGCTTGTGAGTCACCTAGAATGGAATCATCGTGAGCAAGCACTCAAAGAAGGAAAGATGGTTACTTACCTTGTAACTGTTGTTCTGTGAGATGTTTGCTCATGTCCATTCCATTATCCACCCCCCCCATCCCTGCTGTCAGAGTTGACAGCAAGACGAAAGGGAGGGGGTTCAGGGCCGGTGGCGCCTGATAGACTGCAGCATGTGCATGGGGCTCCAAAGGGTGCTGGAGCTGGCCCTACAGTTACTGCTAAAGGGATAAAAATTCCAGTAACCGTGCACGGAGGCATGCACACACCAAGAATGGAATGGACATGAGCAGCACATCTTGAAGGACAACAGTTACAAGGTAAGTAACAATCTTTTCTCTCCCCTGTTTTGCTGAAGGCATCAGTTTCAGGATTCATTGAATTAAACTGGAAGCTCTCTCTGTCCTTTATTTGAAGGGATCACAAATCTTTAACAAAGATCTTTTGTCCCAGCCGTTCGGTAGGCATTTGAGTTAATTAACAGTTATTAACAAGTAAACAACTGCAGAGTTTTAAAGTCTGGAAAAAAAACCTCTTCCTCTCTTGTGCAATTTTTATCTTCATTTTTATCTGCAAGTCATTCACTTGCTAGTTTCCCACAGTGTCCATAGTCTTCAGGAAAAATAGAATAGACAAGATCTCAATTTCTTATGTAAAAGACTAAGCAGTAAAAACTGTAAGCTTTCAACCCTTCTGCATAAAGGCAAAAGAGTACAGAAATTCACTTATTCCTTTTACCACAGCTTTAAGGTGATGTGATAAATGCATGCTTACAAAGTTAATTGATTGTACTCCCTGCTGAAACAGCTACATCCTCTCGTGAATCTGAGCTGCTTTTGGGGAGATACCAATTCCCTAGCCAAGGAGAAATTGCTGTTTAGAAACATGCAGGTGAACAGTAAGTCAAGATAGTAGTAATTCTCATGATGTTTATTTGCCAAACTTGTAAGCAGGGGCAGCTTCAAAGAAGGCTATTCTTGTAGAGGAAGTTGAAAGGATATATTTTATTACTCTCCAACCTTGCTGTTCATTCCATTTTAGTTTAACATTTTGAAGATGGATGCTTTATCAGTGGTGCTTATATGGCACCCAGTGCTACCGTATCTTAGTGTCTTATATCCTCAATGTTTACTCCTTTATATAGATGAGAGAACCTGAGGCAAAGTGAGATTGTCATAGACCAAGATCATATAGGAAATCTGTGGCAGAGCAAGGAATTGAACCTGGCTCCCATGTTAAAACTTCAACCATTGGACCATCCTTCTCTTAATCCTGTGCTAATACTTTGTTTAACCTACTGAACATTCTTAAGGCCAGCATCATACTCCTAAGTCAGCATTTCTTTTAGGGCTGTCAAATTGTCTTTCTTTTTAAAAAAAAAAAAAAAAAAAAAGACAATCATGAGATTAAAAATATAGCCAAGATTAATTGCCATTTTAATAGTACTGTTAATAATAGAATATCAATTTAAATGTATTATAAATATTTTTGATGTTTTTCTACATTTTCAAATATATTGATTTCATTTACAACCCAGAATACCAAGTGTACAGCACTCACTTGATTTTATTTTTATTACAAATTTTTGCACTGTAAAAAGGATAAACCAAAGAAATAGTATTTTTCATTTCACCTCAGACAATCGCTTCATTGTGAAAGTGCAACATACAAATGTAGAATTGTTTTTTAAAACTGCACTCAAAACCAAAACAATATTAAAAACTTCAGAGCCTACAAGTCAGAACACGAAGGGGCATGTGAATGTTTGGCATATCTGGCACATAATACCTTGCAACGCCAGCTATAACAGTGCCTGTTCTCACTTTCAGGTGACATAAATAAGAAACGGGCAGCATTATCTCCTGTAAAGGTAAATAAACTTGTTGGTCTTCACAATTGGCTGAACAAGAAGTAGGACTGAGTGGGCTTGTATGAGGTGAATTGAAAAATACTATTTCCTTTGCTTACCTTTTTTACAGTGTGATTAATCATGACTATTTTTTAATCTAGTTAATTGGTTTTGTGTTAACCACTTGCATTAACTGGGACTATTTGACAGCCCTAATTTCTATGCTGTTTTTTAACCAGTTCTGATGAAAACTATCCAGTCAATTTCACTAATCAGTTTTTAGTCTTACTGACTGATTGCAAAAGCCCTGTTAAAGCTGCTGTGTTACAGGTGAGCTGGCTCCTAGGACTGCGTTCGGTTTCCATTATTTGAAGTTGCTGAACTCCTTTCTGGGAGCAAGGGTTTCCCGATGCAGTTTGCTTTATAAGATTGGCCCCTAAACCATTGTTCTACCTATATCCTTTTCCTGTTTTAGTTTGAAAGACAAGGAGATTTTCTGACTCAAATATTTCATCTTCCTAATTCCTGTAAGTCACTTTTTCTACAAGATCAAATTAAGTTCTTAAAGGTTCTTTATAGCTCTGTCAATTTTTAGTCTTAAAACATGCACGTATCTGTTTGGTTGATATGTGGTAAGAGCACAAGCCCAGGGAGTTCTGGTTCAGACTGACACACTTCGTAGCCTGGGTCAGGACACTTAACCTTTCTGCTTCGGTTTCTTAATCTTTGAAAGGAAGACATCCCTTAATTACCTTAACAGAGGTGTGGGCTGTTGAGCTTGTGTTATTGGTAAGGAGATCATTATTTTATTAATAAGAAGCCTTTCTTGCTTTGCTCTAAAACAAGTAGTAGTGGCTGCTGCTTCTGTAGTCTGGATAAGGGGTCCAAACTGACTCGTAGTCTTTTATGGCATTCCACTATTGTTTGGTGAACAACAAGAACGTGCGCTAGATAGAGGAAGACAAAGTTCTTGCATAAATGAGGTTCTTCCTGTTTAATTTTTGCAATTTTAAGTTAAGTACTCTAAACTCCCATTTGACCAAGACTTCAGTGGCTTATATAATTGTGAAATTTCCAGAATATCTAGTAGTGACAATACAAGGAAATAACATACCCGAGGGGCATACGAATCAGCCAGGTGGAAAGCCGATTAGAAGAAATAAGGAGAACGGCTTTTCATGATCATGGAATCCGTCCTTGCTGAGTGCCAAGATGAAAAATGTCAGTTCCTCTGACTCTTTCTTGAGCAGTGGAACCTCTCCACCTTAGACTTCTGCATTTTGATTGCTGCCTTCTGTTTTCCTGCCCTTTTTTCCCCTCTGCTCTGTTGCCGATATTGAATTGATACTCTAAAAACTGTTTCACCACAGTCACTCTACAAGTAAGTCCCAGACTGTGTGTGAGATTCCCCACAGTCACTCAACAACTTGGGGGAGAGTGAAACAGGTGCACATGTGTGTTTCCATGTTTGCTCACGGTTAAAGCTCTGGACTGGCTCTGCAACTTCAGTTCCTTGTTTTAGTACAGTCATTCTGTGGAACTGTAGGGAAGTCATTTCATCTTCTTGTGCCTATTTTTGAATTTTAAAATTAGCGTAATGCCTCCTTTCCCCACCATTTGTCTATGTAGTTTGTAAAGCTCTTTGGAGCGGGGATTGACTGTTATCAGTTTGTACAGCACCTAGCACATTAGGTTGCCGACCTTTCTTGGCATCGCTAAATGCTCCTATATCATAAATAGTAATAATTAGTTCTACCATGTCTGTTTTCCCAGATCTTAAATTGATTACCCATGTTAAAAAGGTTTTATAGGTCTCAGGTCTATGGTATTCCATTGGAGAATAAGCCACTACAATATAAATTGTGTTAAATTCACCATATATATATCAATGTAGATGTTTGGTGGTAGATTGGAAAGTGCATATTTGTGTATCCCCAAGTTGCATGCCTGTGAATGCCAATGCAGGCACAAAACTGCATGCACATGTAAATCAGGGTGTGTGCTTGTGCCTCGGTATTTCATGTAAGCAAGTTGGGGACATGCTAATTTATCAGATGTGCTTTGGAAAACTTGGTTCCTTATCAGCAGTACATGTGTAAATAGCAAACTTCTTTCAATATGTGTAGAAACAACAATTATACCATAATTCAGCAAGATGATGCAGCTAAGGTCAAATGAGTGGCAGAAAATCTATGGAAAGGTGTATGTTTGTTTTGGTTGGTTTGGTTTCCCCTTCCCTTAAGTGTTGACCATTAGATTTCTGTTTTAGATGAAAGATTCCTGAACTATGACTAATTTATCTGCATTTTACTTTCAACTAGCTGCCGCAACTTCCAGAAACGGAAAGCTCTGTAGAGGTGTGTCGCCGACCTATATTTGTAAAACGCACAAATATTGGTGTTTTTAAAGTAGCTATGGTTAAATGTTTTTCTCGTTGGTAAAATTTGTGTTATTTTGTCTTATTGAGTGATGTAGACACAGGGAATTATTCAGCTCTGCTGAAATGGTTCAATCTAGTATAAAAAAATAATTCTTGCCAATGGGAAAAAATAGGTCTCTTACCAATTAAAAACCTATTCTCGTATAGTACTATTAAAAGCCCCAAAAGAGCAAAGACTGAAACTTTCAAAGCTGTGCAGGTAATTCAGCCATCCATCTTCCATCTTTAATGGAGGTACTGTATTGAAAGTCTCAGCTGATATGTCTTGTGTTTAAAGTACTAGGCTTCATTACTCACTTCTGTGGGAACTCACAGATCCAAAGTCCTTTTATCTTGTATGTTAAAAGCATGAGGTTGGGAAGGGCTGAGAAAATAGTGGAACTTTACACAAGTTCCACAAATTCAGAATAGTTGAACATTGCCGTTTAAAAATGTTTCAATGAAATAGTAATGTTGACCTTTCAGTTGTCTTCATTACACAACAGGGTTAACACCCGTTTGGATGAATTAGTTCATAGTAAACTATTTATCCACCAGAAACATAAGGACTAGAACTTTTTCTTTTCTTTTCTTAATGAAACCTTGAATTCTTTTTAAACTACTGAGGCAACCAGTGATGTGGTTGCAACAGAGTATACCACTGCCTACCAGATCAGTTTTGCTCCTGATTAAAGCTATATGAAAGTTTAAGTCTAGCTTGTTTTCAGTTGCCTCAGTTACATAAAGAATCTTATGTGACAGCAGTTGTATGTATTCGTTGTATGTGCATGAAGAGAAAAATGCAGGTTACAGTACTTTGGAACTTTATCATAGGTAGTGTTTGTGGAGTAGTGTTTAAATGTATACCTAAGTGCTGAATGGTCACTGAATGAATTCAATGAGACATGTGAGAGGGAGCCTTCTAGTATTACATTAGCTTTAATCTTTAGTAAATTTTAATCTGTAGTAAATTTCTGAAAATCAACCTCCTTCAGAAAAGAATAGCCATTTGGCTTTCAAAATTATAAACCTGCCATAGTGTTTACTCTGCACAGCAAAACAAACATATGTCTGAAAGCCTCAAACAGAACTGAGGCATTGGCATTGGGTTTATGCCAAATGTCTTCCATGATCTCAAGAGACCAGACTTCCTCATTGGCCAGAGTGAGGCATGTCAAAATAATGACATTTCCTCCAGAAATGGGGTGTGTGTGTGTGTGTATGTGAGTGTATATGCATGGATGTAACGCACGTACAAGTTGCCAAGAACCTGGCCTAGTTTTCTTATGAGTTACTGTGACACTAGATGGAAACTTTGTGTTTACTTTTTATTTTTAAATATGTACAAACATTTAGCAAACATGCATGTCCTGTGTAGTTTGATGGAGAGCATCAAAGGTGACCAGTTAAGTGTAGATAAGCATGAAACTTTTAATAAGTTTCAGTTGACCTACCTTCCTTCCCCTTGCTCTCAGCTTTGACTTCTCAAATTTTCTACTGTTTAGTTATTGATTCTGAAGATATTAGTGTCTCTTTAGTATTATACTTTAAAACAGAATTTCTGCATGCTCAGCTGGAGCTTGATCAAAGTCTACTACAGAGGCAGCTGGAAGATCATAAAAGGGTATGTACAGTAGTCTGGTATATTTATTGCTAATTGCTGTTACATTTCCTTCCACCTCTCCTTTTTTCTTAAACAGTTACAGAACAAATATGCAGGCAGCAAAGTTGGTATGAGAAATGTATTTGACTAATTTCAAAAGGGAATTTATTGTCAATGTCTGCAAAGTTGTATTTCGAGGAGTTAAAATTGTAAAATAGTTGAAGATACATCTTCAGTTAAAACTAAATTGAAAATATGTTTGTTCCCTCGGTTGCTTTGGAAAATCTCCGCTGCAGAGGCTGGTCTTATTTTTTTTTTTCTTTCACGCTACTGTATTTGCGAATAACTCCCTTGAAACTGGTGATGTTACACCATTGTCAAGCCAATGCGAAAGGATAATCAGGCCCACAGACTTGCCTGGCTCGAAAGTACCTCTTAGCTTTATAATTAAGCAGTCTTCAAAATCAGTACTGCAAGTAGACACCAATACATTGTGGTGTTGCCTGCTCCTGTAGGTAAGCTGCTGATTGTAGTACTTGCTTTTTAACTGTATCACTGCCTTAATCTTACATTTCAATTGTAGGGTGTATGTAAATGTACAATATCTTACTGCTGAAAGGTTCTCATCCAACAGAAAACACTTTCTAATATACACATAATATGTAATTTATCTATACTATGCATGGACTGTAATAACATTTGTGTAACACTTACCTAATGCTTACCAATAACTTAACGTGATGCTAAATACAGAGAAGACTGAATGTCATTGAACTTTTCTAGGTAGCATGTTTTGTATTTCTTAACATAGTCAAACATCTGATATTTCTTCGCATGCTGTAAGCATCAAAATGCTATACAATACTAACATTATGGTTAGAGAAGTTTTCTGAAGCCAATTGTTACATCTGAATTAATGACGATATTTGGGAAAATATTTTTCTCCCCTTTTATTCAGCTATCATTCTCATGTGCTCGTTAGATAGCTCAGTGCTTTTGAATAATTACATGAAGAAAATAGACATTTTCCTCCCCAGCAATATTGAAGATGAAAACACATTCCCGAGCCTTCGCAACTCTGGATGAACAGTCTACCAGAAATTGAAATAACTTGATATGAACTCATCTGCTTTCTCTTGCTATCATACTCTTATGAGTGTCACCATTTTAGATGTAGTCCAACTATAGCAAGAAGATGTTTGTGACAACAGGCATACCTAGAAATACCAAGAAACTTGAGCTTTTCTCTTGGCTGAAATATGTTGACCACTAAACTTTAGTCATCAGCTTTTTTCCTATTGCCTCAAAATAAAGGCAAACTACCCATAATCCAAAGAACAATCGTTAACCTTTAGAAGATGACAGGGTGGGGAGAAGTTTATTGAATGATGATATTCATAGTGAATGTGTTTTAAAGATCTTTCGTAGGTAGTAAAAATTACCATTTTAAATGCCAGTTGCTTTGGCAACTGCTAGTTAATTTAACAGAAGAGAAAGCGGTAATGTGAAAAACCCATTGTAACTTAATTTTGGTATAAAGGGTGTATAAATGTCAAGTTTCCTATCTGTTGAGTGCACATGTGGAAGAAAGCATAGTTTATTTTTTCACTTGACTTGACCTTGTTCTGTCATGCACCTTTCATTACCATTCAGCAGGAGTGGTGAAAAATCGCTGTGGCATGTACTAGAACAGTACCTTGTCGTTGTCAGTCAAAATATTTCACATGGTGTGGTTTGGGAAGGGGGGAAAGGGGAAATTGATCTAGTCGCCTGCCTTTTTTTTTTTATACTTTTCCAGACCCCAATCCCAATCATTCATCGGAAATACAGGTACCTTGGAAATAATGATCTTTTCCTAGGATCATTTTGCTAAGTAACTTCTGGGAGGAGCCCGCCACTGGCAAGCCGCCTTTTAAGGTTTATTTTGAATCTTACCCCTCATATGAAGCCAATTGCAGAAGAATAAAATATGGCTCCTATTTAGCAACTTTTGTGCTAATAATATATGGGAATAATTCTGAAGTCTGATGCTAAATGCACAATGACTAAGGCAAAGGGTTATAGCCATTGTGTATTAACATAGGAATTATCCTAGAAAAGGAGGCACTGTTCTTCAGCACACGGGATAACCTATAATTTTCCAAAAGTTGTTAGAGGATTTTTAACTTTCAGGTAAGTTGCACCCTCCCCCCATCATTCGTTGAAGAGAGCCCAATTTAAGGTGTTTCTCTCCTAAAGTACAAATGACTTCTCTTTTTATACTGCATGTTTTGATGGGTCTGTTTTCATTATTTTCCACCCATGTTTTAAAATCTACTTCTGAAGTTTTAAAACAGGCTTCACTTGTAGGGCAGATTATGTCAAGTTATGTTGTTAGTGACATTTTGGGTGTATCGGGCAAACTACATTACTTGGTGTATGAAATACAATGTGTAGGACAAATTTTGCCACTTGAGCTCAAGGTCATTAGGATACTTGGCTTTGTTCTGTGTTTGGATTTTTTTCCCTCTCTGCCTAAAATCATTTTGTACTTAAGTCTCAACAGCCTCCTCAAAAACTCCTTTTATTTATTTGAAATATACTCCCTGACCAACAATTTTACAATTACTTGTTTCTCTCTTTACCTATAAAAGGCTCTTGAAATTCTTGTTGTACCTGTTCATTGCTGGCCATGCTACCAACTCTTATGTGAGCAAAATAACTACACAGCTTGCAGACCTAGTGCTCAGTTGTGGTCTCAGCTGTGTCAAGGGGAATTTCTTCCTTGACAGCATTGGGCCTATTAACGGCTGTTTCGATTTGGAGAGGCGTTGCACTCCACGGATGAGCTGCAAGTGCTCAGGATTCCTTTACCCACAACAGAACATTGCTAGTGGGCTTTAAATATAGTTGAGAGGCTACAGGTTATTGAAGAAATGTGCCCTGCAACGTGAAAGATCTCTCATTCTAGGATGCTGGCTGGTCAAAATGACCATTATGTATTTGTTGCAGGGAAGATGCTGTGCTTTTTGTTCACTAGATTAGAGTTGGAAAGCAGTAAACTGTTAATGGAGCTGAGATTATACAAAGAAGGGCACTGTCAACTAACTAGTTCTTTGGGGGTGTTTCAGCTCTTTAATGGTTGCAAAATGGAGTATGAGGAGGTGGTATTATTCTCATAACCAAATGATGTTATTTTAAACCATAACTATATTCTTTCTCTCTCTCAGTGCCCTTTGCCAGAATTCTAACTATCCCCTTATCCTCTTCACTTTCCACTTTTGTCTCACAAATTCCACATCTGTTTTAAAGTTAAACCCTGGGTCCTTTTTAATGGACACCTGTTAAAAAAAAAAAGCACCTTTTGGAATAAAATCTCAATATTGCACAAGCTAGACATTTTTAGCATGTCATGTGAACTTTAGCTATTGCTGGTATTTGGTACCCATGATTGTCATTCTCAAGGCTTGTGGGATGGATATATATATATTGACTAAGCCTATCTGAAAATATCATACGATGTTAAATTAAGTTTTGTTTCTGACCCTTCATGATTTCAATCCCTCCTCCCCCTGCTACCTTACAGTGAAACTAGACCAATTATAAGACCACTCCTGCTTCTCTTTGACTGTTGTTCGTTCATTTGTGCATTAAACTCAAATACTGATTTCATTATCCTGTTTGAATAAAGGGTGAGGCACTCAGGCAAGTTTTGGTCAATCGTTACTATGGCAACATCAGACCTGCAGGAAGAAGAGAGAGCCTTACAAGCTTTGGCAATGGCCCGCTGTCTCCTGGAGGCATCAGCAAAGCTGGGGGAGGAGGTAGGACATACTGTCTGCTAATTAGTAATTCGTATGACTCCAGCCTGCCATATTGTCTGTGCCTGGCTCTGCATAACAAATTGAATGTTTTGCAGGTAAAAGTAATATATATATATATTTTTTTTTTACCCCTTTGAGGACCCCCGCCCCTTTTCCATTCCCCCTGCCTTCCTGTCAATTGCCTAGAAAAGGACAACTTATTTCCATCCCTAAACATGCTTAGAAAGGAGTTCTACTGGTTTGCTCTTTTTTGATGTAGCGTTGGCTTCAGAAATCATCCTAATTTTTTTTTAGCTGCTCTGGATTGTCTTCACTTAAAGCTGTAAAGATGAGCTTGGTTTGTCTGTTTGATCATTTAAAATGTTTTTATTCATATGGACTTTAGGACAAGTCAGCAAATTTCTAATCTACAAAACCGAATGCTGTTGAAAGAGAGTACTTCAATTAAATGTAGAAATGAACATTTTTTTTCTGAGCTGAGCATAGCAGAACTTTTTCGTATTGTTCACAGCTCTTGCTGTATCTCAGATCTCTGCCTTCATTAAATTTCCTGAGTGTACATTTTGGATAGTAAATTTTGCTGTAATTCATGCTCATATTTTCATGACTAGTGGAAAAATTACTCATGAGGACAGTCTTATTAACCATCTCTAAAACCAGTCAAATCTCACCACTGCCTAACAGGGTGCTGTCAAAGTTGATGGATGCCACTGTAAAGGCAAATACATTTAGTTTTAGCTTTTTGTTAAACCCTGCCTGATATTATTGGAATTTTTATCAAAACATGATTCAGTAGTTTCTCTTTAAAATAAATAAAATGCCAACACCCCATTAAAGATGAATTCATACTTTCTGCATTTGTTGCCTCATATAATATAAAACCTACTCCTCTCTGGACTTTCTGAAACTTTA
Organism: Mesoclemmys tuberculata; assembly: GCA_007922155.1. Classification (NCBI taxonomy): domain Eukaryota; kingdom Metazoa; phylum Chordata; order Testudines; family Chelidae; genus Mesoclemmys; species Mesoclemmys tuberculata. The sequence goes on from ML677031.1 coordinate 13,815,647, forward strand.
CATCTATCCATGCATAATGTCAATATTTATCTTACTTTTTCATTGACTAGATCTGGTTCCCTTCTCTGTCCCTTCCACTGGCTTCTATTTGCCCAATGTATCAAGTCTAAACTACTTACCCTTGCTGTATCTGGGATCTCATGTCTTGCCTTTTCCCTTTCTCTCCACCAGTGATGCAAAAATGCTTCACAGCCCCTTTGTGTCATCCTTTCCACTTCCATCTTCCTGCCATCTTCTGTGCTGCCTCCTATACATGAATTGTGTTCTTGTACATAGTCCCCTTTCACGCTCTTTACTTTCAAGTCATTGTTAAAGACTCCTTTCTTCCATGCAGCTATAAATCCTAGTCTGCGTCAGACAGTTTTCCTTCATGACATCATTTTCTCAAACTTTTGCACTCAAAGTAAGGACATGATTTCCATTGGGTCTCCCAGTGCATGTTATCTAGACTGTATGAGCTCTTCAGGGGAGAACTCGTTGTCTCTTTTACAGAGTTAAAAACCTGCCTGGCACTTAAATTTATTCACGGTGTTAATTTATTAGGATCTAATATAATATTTTACTCTTCTTTATTGGAGAATGAGTTCTGTCACCTGATAGAATGAAGAGGGTGTGCCTGAGTCTCAAGCCATTTATTGTGAATTACCTTTATAGGAGGAAGCTCTGGATCCAGTTCAATGAGTCGAGGTGAAATGAGTTTGGCAGATGTTCAGTGTCATCTGGATAAGGAAGGTGCATCCAACTTGGTCATAGATCTCATCATGAATGCTACCAGTGATAGAGTTTTTCATGAAAGTATTCTGCTAGCCATTGCCCTTCTGGAAGGTGGCAACACTACTATACAGGTAAGGAAATGGATAACAATGAGCTGATAACTAAAAAACATAAGCAATTGAAATGCCTTTTCTAAAATCCAAGAAACTAACTATGGCTTTGAGCTGTGATTAGATAATCGTGGGCCGGAAGTACTGGGAAGTGCTTGCTATGTATTATTTTTGAGTATTGTGATATTTCAAGGCTTGTTTTCATCAAAGCCCTTTAACTTAAAAGTAGCTGGGTGTCACTAACTTCTAAAAGTTGGCTTTGTTCATAATCTAGTGTTTGAGATTGTTAAGGCAGTATAGGAGAATGTCTCATAAAATGGTGTTGCCGCTTAAGTCAATGGGACTACTCACATGAGTAAAGTTAAGCAAGTGCGTAAGACTTTGCAGGCCTAAGATTCTGTTTTTTATCTGGTCTAAAATCAGAAGACGCCTTCCTTTGTGATTAAACCCCAAGTTACAGTTAATTTCCTGTTGGCGGTGTTGGTCTCATTGCTTACATGCCTTTATATTTAGTTCGGTTTCATTGACTGAATTAGAAGTTGGTGCCAGCTGATTACACTTCCCAGTCTTGGGGTTTGTGTGCAGTTTGATGTGCATACCAAAAAAAAAGCTTTTGTGTGTGTCAGAGGCGCAGTTAGTTTTGTTCTTCCACATGTGAACCAAAGCACTGCTGTCGCTAAACGAGCCTACAAAGGTTATTGCAGAATATCTGATGCCTTATCATTGACTCTATGCTATCTTCAGGATCAGTTTGTATAGGACTTAATGCATCTGTTTTTGGTCTTCTGAAAATTTGCTTGGAAAGTGCAGGGTTTTTTTTCAGAGATGTTGGTACTTACGTATATTGTAAAAATCAGCGGTTCCCAACGTTTTTGTCTCTAGGGCCACAGATAGCATTTTTACAACTCTGAAGAGTCACCAGTCTCCACCAGAAACCCCAGCCCCCCATTGCAGCCAGATGGAAGCAGTTCAGCGAGGGGGCTGCCTCCCTTTTTGCTTACCTCCTGTCACCATGGCTGCACCAGGGAAATTGCATGCATCCTGTATCCCCGTGCGCTCCACCTGGGTCCCTTGGCAGTGGCTCCCTTCTGCAGCCCGGGAGACTAGAGATGAGTGCTTCCCTCCCTCTAGCTCCAGCAGGGACCCCAGCACCAATGGACCCAGATGGAGTGCTTTGCCATGCTCCCTGCTACAGCCATGGGGAGAGGAGCATTACTTCCCGTCCCCTGGGCTGCAGCAAGGAGCCTTGCCACCAGCCTTGTAGCCCCACAGCAACGCGCTCTGCTTGGATCCTTAGGCCACGCCTCCCTTCTGAAGCCAGCGGGAGGGGAGCAGCGGGTCAATTTAAAAGCCCCCACAGGCCACGGGTTGGGAACCACTGGTATAAATAATCTAGTGTGTTTTTTTTCCCCCCAGTATGTACAAAAATTTAAATTCATCCCAACCTGTATCTGAACAAAAGTATCAGTAACTTGGTAGTGCAGACAGGAATTTTTAAACAGTTGTTTACTTTTTTCTTTTAGAGAAGTAAATATCAGTTAAGTATTTCTCAGCACTTCAGGTAATTGACATGTTTAGGTTTCTATCTTAATGTCACTGCTATAATGCATTAATTTGTAGAAATATGATCTCCAGTATGTTACATCCATTCCCGCAGCCTTTTGACTGTCTGTGCCTTTATAGATTTCCGGGGTAGGGAATATCTTTCTATGTGTTTGCACAGCACCCAGTACAATGGGGCCCTGATTCTGATTGGGCCATTTCAGCAATTCTTTAACTAATGCTTGATGATGATGCTAGACCAGCTGACTTGTTATAATTGAAACACAAGTTTCTTCTTCGAGTGCTTGCTCATGTCAGTTCCTTTCTAGATTCCTGCGCACCCACATGGACAGCTACTGGAATTTTTTGTGTTAGCAGTATCGGCAGGGCTGGTTCTAGCATCTTCTGGAGCCCCGCACTTATGTGATGGTATATGAAGCACCACTGGCCCTGAGCCCCCTCAGTTCCTTCTTCCCGCTCGTGACAGTTACTGGAATGCCTTCCTTCTCTTGCATTTGCAAGTGCGTTATAGTTCTTGTAGTTGTATTGTAGTTCTATTACAGCTTTTTAAATCTTATTCTTCTGTATATAGTTACAAATTAGGTATAGCAATCCCATTAGGAACATGGCAGTGGCTTTAAACCCTGTTCTACTTGCCACAAGCCCTTTCCACTCAACGACCCCCAGGATAGTTGTTTGAAGTGCTTAGGGGAAACATGCAGACAAGACACATGTAGGATCTGCAAGGACTTCAGACGGAGAACCAAAAAAGACAGGGATATATCTAAAAGCCTTGTTGATGGTAGTGACACTGGCCTCAGAACCACCCCGGGCCAACTTGGTACCGAGTACATCAGCGTCGGTGCAGAGTGCATCACTGGCACCAGGGCCTTCTCAGTGCTGCTCCACTTCACCTGCACCAAAGAAGCGGCAGAAGAAACAGCGCTCAGAGAGAGGCTGTTCCCCAGCCACAAAAGAAAAGAAAGTGACACCAGGCATAGGACCCAGGAGCGGAACCTCACTGGCACCGACTGCCAGAAGCACAAGTGGCGGCTGTGAGCTCTCCAATAGCGGGTTGTCAGTGGCCTGTCCAGTGGCCATACTGGAACCTGACGGGAATTTCCTTACCCCACGAGCCTACCTATGTCAATCTTCAGAGAGATGGTCCACAGGAGGGCCAGGACTCTGCCTCTAACCCTGTCACCGAAACTAGGGCCAAGAGACCACAACAGCCCCTGCACAGGAGAAGGAAATGTCACCCCCTCCCCTGTTACCCTCATGGACTTCTGATAAGGCAGTAGCTGACAGTCTCCTCAGTCCCACTGGATGACATTTGGGTCCACGAGGAACTCCTCAGAAGGGTGTCCTCCAGCTTGGGCTTGGAGGCTGAGGAGCTCCAAGAGCCTATGGACAACCCCTTTGATGTACTGGCAGCTGCAGCACCAACTAGGGTCACGTTACCAGTACACGAAGGAGTACTCAAAGTGGACAAGGCCCTGTGGCCTGGCAGACCCCATTGTCCCTGCCACCAACATCAAGGAGGACCGAAAAGAAATATCACGTCCTGGTCAAGGGATTCGAATACCTCTTCTCTCACCCACCCCTGGGGTCCTTGCTGATGGTGGCCACTAATGAATGGGATAGGCAAGGTCAGAAAAACTTCAAAGAATAAGGACTTGAAGAAACTGGACCTGTTTGGAAGGAAAGTTTATTTCAGACAGCCTTCAGTTCAGGATCTCCAGCCAGCAAGGATTGCTGCGGAGATATAATTACATCTTTGTGGACTCCATATCAAAGTGTAAGAACCTGTTACCGCATGAGTCTAGTCAGAAGTTTGCCTCCGTCTTGGAAAGAGGGCAAGGCTGTAGCCAAGGCTTCCCTGCAGACTGAGCTAGATGAAACAGATTCAGCGGCAAGGTCAATGGTCTCTGCGGTGTCCATGCACAGATGTTCATGGCTGCAATTTTCAGGGCTGTCCCAGGGGGTGCAACAGTCCATCCAAGACCTTCCCTTTGAGGGCAATGCCCTCTTCTCAGAACAGACTGACGCTAAGTTGACAGCCTTAAACATTCTAGGGCCATCCTGTGCCCGCTAGGCCTGTATACACCACAGACGTCTAGGAGGCAGTTCCGAGCTCTATCACAGCAGCACTGGCTTCTGGAGCCCTCTCAATACGGCTCTTTATAGGAGAAAGGAGAGACACAGAGACTTTAAGCGTTGTCCTGCTCCAACCTTCTCCGCAGCCCAGCCAGGCCTTTCACGACAGCTATTTTGAGGGTGCGCCCAAGGATGGCGCCCCACTTCAGGATCCATTCTGTCTGTTTCTGAACCGCCTGTCACCCTTCCTTCCTAGTTTGGCCCAGATCACTTCAGACTGCTAGGTCCTCAATACCATAGCGTCTGGCTACACCCTGCAGTTTTCATCACTCTTCGCCTTCCCATTTGTGTCCCTCTTCAGGGACCCTTCTCACGAGCAACTTCTCATTCAGGAGGTGCAAATTCTCCTGCAGGTGGGGGCTGTAGAGGATATGAACAAAAAAGGTTCTTCTGTTATTTCCTTAGCCACAAAGCAAAGGAAGGAGGGGGTGCCTCAGGCCTATCCTAGATCTGCACCCGCTTCAACAAGTATCTCAAGGCTGAAGTTCTTCTTCGAATGCTTGTTCATGTCCATTCTGAATTGTGCGTGTGCCACGTGCACTGGTGCCAGAAATTTTTCCCCGATGGTATTTGTAGGGCCAGCTCTAGCATCCTCTGCAGTGGCGCATGTATGCGCCTATATATAGAGTGCACTGCCTGTGACGGTGCTGGAATGTTTTCTTGTTCCTGCAAGTCTTTTATTAACCTAAAGGTTTACCCTTTTACAGTGTATATAGTTAGTCTTGTGCTCAGTGTTAGTTTTAGAACTCATTCGAGTTGCATTTGACCCCGCGTTGGGGCATGCGCCGGTCCCTGAGTTTTAAACTCTGCACTTCATGCAAGAAGCTGATGCCACTGAGCAACCAACATCAGAGCTGCCTGAAGGAGTTAGGGGAAGCTCATGTGCAGGGAAAGGTGTAAAATCTGTAAAAATTTCTGCACACAAACCAGAAAAAGAACAGGACATCCGGCTCAATGCCATCGTGATGGAATTGGCAGTGAGACCGGCATCAGACCCAAGGTCAGACTCAGCACTGAACAGTTTTTGGCATCGTCTCGGAGAATTCCGTCCGCCGCGCGCCGCCGCCGTCCCCCCCACCGCCACGCCCGGTTGCTGCTATCTTCCCGCCACTGCTCAGCATCCCCAGTGATGAAGAAACAGCAAAAGAAGGTCCACGCCAAATGTGCAAGGAGTTCCTACCCCCCTTCTCCAACGAAGTTGTGCAGGTGCTCATGGACAACACAGCTGCAATGTATTACATCAACAGGCAAGGGGCGGAGCCAGTTTCTCTGGCCCTTTGTCAGGAGGTCTTGTGCTTGTGGGATCTTCTTGTGAGTCATGCCCTCCATCTGGAGACAGTGCACCTTCCTGGGGTCAGGATCGCATTAACAGATCACCTAAGCAGGTCCTTTCACTATCATCACCAGTGGTTGCTGCACCCAAAGGCAACCAACCTCATCTTCCAAAGATGGGGAGCTCCCCAAGTGGATGTCTTCACGACCCAGGAGAACAGGAAGTATGATCAGTTCTGCTCCCTCCAGGGGCTTGGCAATGATTCTCTGACCGATGCCTTTCTCCTGTCATAGTCGGGCAGTCTCACATATGCTTTTCCTCCCAATACCTCTGATATGCAGAGTTCTCATAAAAATCGAGAGACAGAGCACAAGTCATCCTGGCGGACTTGGCATGTTGAGCTGTCGCACGCCCACCCTTAGGCACTCCCATTGCGGCCTGACCTTCTTTTCCCAGGACCAAGGTCAGCTGCTCCACCCAGACCTGGCCTCCCTGCACCTGACAGCATGGATGCTTCATGGCTGAGCAAGGAAGAAGGAAATTGCTCAGCTCAGGTCCAAAGGATTCTGTTGGAAAGCAGAAAGCCTTCCACCAGAGCATCCTACCTGGTCAAGTGGAAACACTTCGCTTGCTGCGCAGCTTGCCATAACATCTTGCCAACCAAATCACCTGTCCAGGTGATCTTGGACTGCCTGCTCCACCTGAAGCAGAAAGATTTGTCCTTCTCCTCTGTTAATGTGCACCTAGCAGCAATATCGGCCTTCCATCCTCCAATTCAAGGAAGAACAGTTTTTTCACACAAGAAGGTGGCTAGATTCCTCAGAGGCTTGGAGAGGCCTTTCTCTTCACTTGCAGATCTGGGTGGACCTGGATGAACCATGGCTCACCCACTTTGAAAGCAGGCCCACCCAAGTTCCGCTTAAGTTACCTTCATAAACGGAGCTTCCCAGAAATTCAGGAAGTGACCAGTCGAGAATTACTAAACTTTGCAGCTGGAGCATCAGGCAGCTTAGTTTCTTGGAACTTCCTGCTTCCAGTCACATGACCAGAAGCAGGAAGTTTGGGAAGCACTTGTTTTTCAGCCGGCACACCCATGTCAGCCACAGGCCCTGCCAAAAAATGACATCTGGCTATGCTCCTCCGTCGAACCTTTAGCTGCTTGCTCTCTATTGCCTCTGTCCTGAAAGGTAGCATTTCTAGTTTCAATTACCTCAGCTTGAAGAAATTAGAGTGCTCACTTCGGAACCACCATACACATGTTTTACAAGAACAAAGTCCAGCTGTGACCCCACTCAGCATTCTTACCAAAGGTGGTGTCACAGTTTCACAATTACCAGTACATATTCCTCCCAGTGTTCTTCCCTAAACCGCACAGCTCTAACAAGGAACACAAATGGCATATCCTTGATGTTAGACAGGTCTTGGCCTTCTACACCGAAAGGACTAAACCCTTCCACAAGACCACACAGCTTTTTGTTGCAGTGGCAGAAAGGACGAAAGGTCTGCCAGTTTCCTCCCAGAGGATCTCCTTGTGGTTAACTTTCTGCATCAAGTTCTGTTATGATCAGGCGAAGGTGCCTCCACCAGTGATTGTTACTGCCCATTCTACCAGGGCGCAAGTCTCATTGGCAGCCTTCCTGGCACAGGTGCTGATCTAAGACATCTGTAGAACCTCTCTGGTCCTCGGTCCATACCTTCATGTTCAATTATGTCCTATCCAGCAGGCCCAGGACAACACCAGCTTCGGTAGGGCCATGCTTCAGACAGCACATCCATGAGTCCTGGACCCACCTCCAGCAATATTGCTTGTCAGTCACCTAGCATGGAATGGACATGAGCAAGCACTTGAAGAAGAAAAGACAGTTACTGACCTTTTGTAACCGTTCTTCGAGATGTATTGCTCATGTCCATTCCATGACTGTCCTCCATCCCCACCGTCAGAGTTGACGGCAAGAAGGAAGTGACAGGGAACAGGGCGATGGCACCTCATAGACGAGTGCATGAGCATGGGGCTCCAGAGGGCGCCAGAGTCAACCCTATGGATACTGCTAAGGCAAAAAAATTCTGATAGCCGTTCATGTGGACGTGCACACACCTAGCGTGGAACAGACATAAGCAACACATCTCGAAGAACAAGTTACAAAAGATCAGTAACCACCTTTTTCAAATTCATCCTTCATATAACTCATTTGAAATCAGTGGAATGATATGAGATGAATTTAACTCAGACTTTCACAGGGGTGGATATTTGGCTTTGCAAATAGGCACAAGCTCTCAAGTTGTGCAGTACACATCAGGCTTTATGAGACCAGATGGCTAAAAATTTTATTTCCATTATTATTATTATTATTATTATTATTATTAACAAAAATATGCACTTGTTACACCATGTTCTCCGGCAGGAAAAGAAGTAGAATAAATGGCTCTGAAGAGATGGGTGTCTGTGTGCTATCAAGACGATAGTGCCTGAAGAACTAGTAGTTACATGCATCACTGTATTGAGTCAGAGACCTTTGTCATTGTGATAAACTGATGCTGCTTTGTGATGTTATTTCAGTACGTGACACTCAGCCAGCATCGTTATACCCAGCAGCACTGTGCATTGTCGAGAAACCACACTGATTTGTTACCGCTCAGCAATGCCATCTCTAACATGAGATATTCCTGTAGTAAGGGGAGAACTTGTGTGGCTCCTTCCAAATTTCAGACTCCACACTCAGCACTCTTTGTGTTGTTATATGTCTGAACAAACGGGCATGGAGTGAGTTCTTGTGATCAAAATTTAGCTCACTCTGCCTGAGACAAAGCATATATGTAGCATAAAGAGCCTCACGCTAACTTAAATTTTAATAACAGCAATAATATTGCTGGGGGAAATTCATCTTAAGTGTTAAAGAACCTGAGCCTTCATCTTTCTAGCAATGCACAGGTATCCTCCTGTGTCATATTGGTAGGTAAATCAAATTCTGTTATAGTCCAGCAAGGATAAATTTATATTCCTTAGCTTATTCTGAAATTTGAAGCTAATGGTCTGAATTAGCTGAATAAACACGTCCCTGTTTATTTTTACTAGACAACCCAAGAGATCCCTTTCTAACTCTGATTTACAAATAGTAAGGAAGTCTTCCATCCATTTCCAAGGAGATACTTTTAATCAAAATGGAACACTCTAGTTTCCACTTGATGTATATCACTGTATGTTGGGGGAATTCTAAATTAAATATTTGCTTAGAAGTTGTTGACGTTTGAATGGCCTTGCTTGAAACAAGTTTCCCCTCACAACGTGGAGCAGTTTTAGTAAACCTCATGACACTTTCACATCCGTATCTTACAACTCTGCCAATTTCTGTCATGATTTTGCCTTTTAAAATGCTACTTCTGGCAAACCAGAATAACTTGTTCCATCCTCTCCCACTTCAGGGGTAAGTGCTCAGAGAGTGCCCCTACCTTTAGGGAAAATTATCTGTTTACCCAATGGGGGGGGGGGGAAGAGAGAGAGAGAGGGAGAGAGAGAGAGTGTGTGTCTATGTGCTCTAATGAAAAGATAGAAAATATCTCAAGGTGTTATGGTTTGGAGGCTTTTTAAGTTCAGATGATTTGATTCTAAGTGCAGAATTACACTGAGGTTTTGTGCACCAAATCACTCACTGTAAGCTAGAGCTAGTGCTGTACCGTGTACATGGTCTCTCACACACCCAGGAGCTATTACTCATGCACACAAACGACTATGCTGAAAGTATCCTATGAAGTAGTTGTGCCACAGATGAACTACTCACCAAGGATTCACACAGCCCAAAAGGCAGAGTGCCAAAGTGAAAAATGTGGTATTGTGTGCAAAGGTATCTATCTGATAGTTGCTTCCTCACCCCTCACCTGTTAGTTTAAATACTTGTTATAATTCTAGATTGTAAGCCGTCTGAGGCAGAGACTGTCCTTGCCCAACTCAGTGCCTAGCACAACAGGGCTCTCTGATCAGGGCCTCAAGGTGCCACTTCAGTATAAATAAAAAACAGCAGTACTTCAGTTCTTTCTAATCTTTCAGCACAGTCATTAAAAATGAAGCATCAAAATTTAATGTAGAAAATTGCCACCGATGAAGCTTAATTTCTGGGAGAACAACTGGCTCAGAATTTACAAATCAAAATGAACTTGAAGGTTGATGGAGTAAAATCATGATTTCACTTTTCCCTCCCCCAAAGCAATTACTAAATTATGGCTCAGTTACATTGGTCTCCTGTCTGGTAAGGCTAGTATAACCATGCTTCCCCTTCACATCTGGGGAAAATGTTGTATCTAGTTGCCTAGAAAACCAGAAGGTGAAGGTAGTGAGCAGGTGAAACAACGCTACTTGGAGGCTTTTTGTTACAGAAGGACAGCGGTTAGTAGTCCATTCATCTACACTGCTTTCAATTCACAGTTTTAAAAAGAATCTCTCCCTACTGCACAGGAAAGATTTAATAGCAGAATGCAGCAGTGTGACATTTCGTATTGCTAAGACTTCATTATTTCTACAAAACATGCTGCAGAACATTACTAGTCTATTATGAGGTATTATGAAAACTCAGATACCCTTGTCAAAATGAACAAAGTACATTTTGTCGCGCACTGTCTTTGTTTCCTTCTGCTTTTTTTATTCACTTCAATTTTGCAAATTAGTGATAACTTCATAACAGGTCTCCCAGTCTTCAGTGTGGATTTACTGAGATTCTACCGTAATTTTAACGAACTGCCATTAGAATAGTGATGCTTAGCTTTATTAATCTTGTATCACGGACTGTTGGCGCACACATACTTCTAATTTTAACTTTCAGAGACTCCACCCAGCAAAATCAGCCAGCTTTGCCTTCCAGTTCTACCCAAATTCATAATCTTCCATTCATGGCAAATGTATTTTTATTAACTATTGTGTTCTCCACAAGCTCACACTGTGCTCTCTGTGGATGTTTTTACTGCGTTCAAATTGTTACCATATACGGTCCTTTAAGAATGAGGAAACTATTGGGATGGTGGCAGGTTACACAAAATGGCAATGAGATGTGAAATGCTTCATTCTTGCATGGTATTTACTCACCATAGGTTTTCACATGGGAAATGAATGCAGACTGCCATGAAGCAAAAAGTTTCCACTGACACACAGGGACTCATGTGAAGCGTCTGTTAAAGTTAATACTGGGAGTTTCTGGGTAACTCCCATGTGCATTAATGGGAGAAGAGATCAGTGTTGTTAGACAAGGATAACTATTGAGTTGTTGCTGCTAAATCTTTATTTTAGGCAACATTTCAGGACGTTCGCTTCAGTGTTGCTGCATGTTTTATTTTGGTGACGAATGTGGTTGAGCATTAATTATTTTATTTTTATTCTAATAGAAAGACAAGTTGTTTTAACTGTGAAAATAACTGTTTCATTGAAGCATTAAACTATCAAGATGGAATTTCCTAATCCAGACTAGATGAGTTCTAATTTCTAGACTACACAAGTGAACATCTTAAGCATTTCTATTGCCAAGGAAAATGCAAATGGAAATGTTAAAGAAATTCTTGTTTATTTTTGAAATTCACTTATTGCATCTATTGGAGCGAGAGCTCAAATTTTGCTATGAAAGCTCACCCCTAATTTAGCACCCTGGCAATTTATAATAGCACAGAAGAGTTCGAGTCAAAGGGACAGAGAAGGCAATAAATTAACTTGACAAACTTTACTGCTCACTGAACTAAAAATTATATCTGCTCTCTTATATGTTCTGTAACTCTTAGTGTGTCTACCCGCAAAAATCCGGGACCAGTCATTCTCCCCTTGTGCTTTCTGAGAGATGGCAAAACCTCTTGAGAAATGCAGGGATAGGTATTGTCTCAGTAATCGCATTCAGAACACTCATACACACCCTTTGTGTAGCGCTGATGGCCGGTGTGTGTCAGCTGTTGCTACATATCTTGTTTTCTTTGGCTTGCTTTGTGGGATTTTGCTTGTAGGCAGGCTTAATTTAGAGCCTGCTTCTCTCCTTGAGAGCAGATCAGAGGGTAGTCCGTGGCATATATAAACTTCAACACAGTGAATTTGCTTCAGTTAACAAAACTCAGCAAATGAATGACTGTGGAGGAAATTTCTAAGGACTTTTCCTGTGGCACATCTCTCATCAGCCAAATAAAAATTATGTATACCATATATGCTGCTTCACCTCCTGAGAGTTTCAGGTTTCCTGGATCTGTGAAAGTTGATGAGTAAACTACCTTACATAACTTCCTGTCTGTGGTAATTTCGGTCAGCTCATTTAATTAGGGATCTTCTCAAAAATTAGATTACATGACAAATAGGTTTCCCATGACCCCTACTGAGTGGTGTTGTCAAGAGCAAATAAAATGAGATGGATTTCGTTTTGGCAAAGTATGTAGTAAAATCCGATGAGGGCTTAATATGGTACCAGTCCTCAGGACTAGTATATTTCTATTTTACTGCATATAGTCCTCTTACAGGTGATACAGACCCTAAGCCATAATTCTTCTTTCCCTGTCTATACTGCTGCTGGTGAGAGTGCAAATAGAAATTGCATGGCAAAGGAGATAGGTAATCAAACTGAAGTTAATTATATGCAGATGAAAAGTTTGATTCCCCAACTGCTTTAAAGCTCACACTCTAAATATTACTATTATTTTAATTAGTCCTGGCTGCCTACTACTCATTTCTCAATGACTGCTTGCTTTGCAATAGGGGAGGAGTGGAACTGAAGCTTTTAGGAGAGGGGAATGAGGGTCCTTCTGCATCCCGGTCAAGTTTGGAACTGCTTTCAAGAATGCATCTTGCAGTGGGGAGAAAAAGGGGTATCTTTGCTCCCCTCCCTCTGTGTGTGTGTGGAACTTTTTGGGGGAGAAGTGAGAGGGAGATCTAGGGGAGAGGAAACCTCTTAACAACTGCACTGTGAAGAGCATGTGCTGTAGGGCCATAATATTAGCCCTGAGAGCCAGTGCCACAACCATGATTACTGCATGCAGGCAAAAAATTTAATGAGACAGCAAAAATAAAAAAACAGCTCTGAGCCAAGGTCTGGAGCTTACAGTGTAAGTGAGAGTCTTCTCTGAAATGTGACTGTAAAAACGGCATTGTGTGCGCTCCATATTTGTCTTAATTTCCATATCACATCAGCTCATCTTACGAGTAAAAGGTGTTAATTATGTATGCCAGCCCTGCAAAATTATCTGGGACTTGAGAGACATGTTTAGTTCTTTCTTTCTTAGGCATCCCCACGAGAAAGAGTGGTCATACTGCACAGATGATGGTTCTGCGCCCCATTGCCTTCAAAAGTGATGGATAGGAGTTCAGTAAAAGAATTGTGTAGTTGATGCACAAGAAGGAATAGTTGAGATCATTCTCAGCTGTGTTGGCCATGCACAGGTGTAAAGAGAACATATTTAACAGAAAATATTAGTGACATTAAAGTGGCTAGGACTCTGAATGCACAAGGGGAGCAGATCTGCTAAGTGAGAAGGTGCCATTTTGACATAGTTGGTATTAATAGAAGACAAACACTTCAAATTCTAACCAGTGGTAACGTTAAAAAAAAAATCACAGGTGCCAAATACAAAAGTCATGTTATGTTGTAATTACTTAGTAGTTCAAAACATCAGTATCTAGACATGGTAGATGACATATCTTTCCAATTTATTCTTTCAATTCCACCTGACTTCTCAAGGTAGAAACCAGCTAGACTACTAAACCTACTCCCAAAAGGATATGGACATCCCAGCTATCAATAGCATTGTAGGGTGGAGAGTCCTAGCTCCCAACTCTAGTTGTTTGTGAGATATTGGCAGTGACTGACTGTCTGAGTCTGCAGATAGCCTGGAACAGTAACTTTGAGAGATGTAAACTGTACAAATCATGCCACTGGGATGAATAACTTTGAAACAAAATGTCAGAAATCTGCTTACTCTGTGCTACTAAACCATTCCCCTCATTTTCCCTAGAACCAGAACCCCCAGCTGTGCCCTACCCAATTGCCAAAACCCCTAGCTTCTGAGCCATCATAATTGCTGTTTATTTTCAGTGCAAAATTCTACGGCATGTTGAAATGTACCAAATCAAATGGTAGTGTAAAATTGAGTTTGTTTATAAGATTAATCTTTCATATATACTTCAGTGAAAACTTCCATCATTTAAATATACCTGAAGCTGCCATAGAACATCTAGACAGTTGCATTAGAGCAGTTGCAGAAGCCAGAGGCCTTGCTTGCAGAATTTAAGTCAACCTTGCTTCAGAGTATACACCAGTTGATTTGAAATTAACCCTTAAAATTCTTCAGAGTTCATGCAGTGGAGGGATATACAAAATCAGAACCTTTACAGGGTTTCTACTGCCCTAGGCAAACCAGCAAACTTCCACAATGGGTGGTTTACAGTTCCTAATATTTTGCTACCCTAAATAGCAAAACACCTAAGCACCTATTCTGTGCCTTCTGACTAAGCAGTACTAATCAAAGTGATGTGGGATTTTGTAAATATGGGCACTGGCCAGTTTATTAAAATGTGGAAGATGTATTTTGTTTGTTAAAAGCAACTGTTACACAATTTCTCAACATTTAATTGTACGTGCACACATATAATAAGCAAACACTAAGTAATAAGTGATATAACTGCTTTGTGGGTCGGTTTTGATTTTTGACCAATGCTTTTACATAGAAAATCAATGTTCTTGCTACGTATGTGTAATATGTTTGTATTCACGTTTGCATGTGTGTATGTGTAAATAAAAGTGAATGCAGGGGTGTTCATATAAATCAGTAACCAATATTCTTTCAGTAGAAGGCTAAATCTGAAAAATATTGTCAAAACTATTCAACACAGATGTAATATCTGTTTAGAAAACTAACAAAATCATCTTGTGCTATCATCAACACCCTCCAAGCTGGTCTTCTGCATCTTTCATCATGAAATCTTTGGAAACTTTTTCCAGGTATAGTACTCCAAAGAATGTCACTATTGGCTTTGGTGGCCCTCCAAAACTGCTGCTTCAAAACTTTCCCTACAAAGAGAGGTAACATAGTTCTCAGCAAACGTCCATGTCATCCATTGTAATCTCTTCAGGGCAGCAATCTTGTCCTCTTCTTTGTCTGTAACACGCCTCTTATGCCACTGGGTACTATATTAATTATCTATGTACTGTGTAAATGGTGCATTCAGAACAGGATGTAGCTCAATTGATCTGGTCACATTGTAAGTCAACATTAAGGCAACACATGTTGCAACATATCCCTGGTTATCATGTGGGCAAGGAGATTTTGGAGTGCAAGCTCTCTCTGGGGCAGGGGCTATCCTATATGCATAGTATATATACACGTGTACACACACCGTCAGTCAGTAGGCCCTTAGACACCACCATAATATAAATGATAACAAATAACATTACTGGAGAGTGAATAGCACCTATGAAATCCATCCCTGTTCTTGTTTGATGCAAAGAACTTCCTTTTCATTGGATGAAATATAATAAAAGTACCAGAAACGATTGCTTAGCTTGTGAACGGGGTGAGTAAGGAGGCAGTCTAGAAATGGAAGAGAGTATAATAATTGAACTTCGTGGACTCTTTCCATTCCATTATTGACGTGTTGTGTTTTGCAAGTAACCAAGCCATCAGTATTCATGCATCACACCAGCTTGCTGGAGCCTAGCATCACTGCTCTGCTGTTTGTAATGTAGCTTTTATATGAGTGAAAAATGAGGATGGGGAACTATATCAGAGTCTGAACGTTAAGTCTGCTCACCATGGTATAATCTCTGTAGGCCTATATACTGTATTATTTAGAACTGCATGTTCTCCTATGTATCGTATTTGGAAAAGCTCTGTGTCAGTTGAACGGTCAGTAGATGTGATTCTGTAATTATAAAGAATATAGAAAGTAACTTGCTAATGCTTGATATAGCCTGTATTCTTTTGTCTGTTAAATCCATATCCTATTTCTTAAACTTTTAAGATGATCCCTAACAAAATTAAAGTCCTCAACAAGTAGGCAGAGGCAAGCTATTCAGAAAAACAAGGTCATGCTGCAGGTTTTTTTTTTTTTTTTTTGGTAAGCACAGGAATCAACAAAGAGATGTTATATAACTTCTATTTATATCCTACTTGCTCACTAGCTGCAGGCATACAAGAGTAGCTGAGAAGAGAATTTAATGAGCTCTCAGGGCTTGCTCACCTTCCAGAGCTGGTAGGAGCCAGCTTGTTTTTGAAGTGCATCAGCAAATGAAACTGGTGATGGGTGGGTGGTTTGGGTAGGTGGACTGACTTGTTGCTATGGTTTTCTTTAATTCCCCTGTCTCTCAAGAAGATCTTACACCTTTTTTGGTGTCTGTAGACTTCTTTGTTTCTCACTCCTCCTCATGGTTCTCTAAGGAAGTGGGATACATGCTTTTCCATATGAGAGCTTTACATGGATCAAATACGTGACCCCGTTGTGTGAATCCACTTATTCATGTGGAGAGTAACTCAAATTTAAAGCCCTGTGTCGAAAGCAAGTCAGAGCCCCACGTCTCCCATGTGTTTTGAGCCACCTGGCCAGTGTTTGTAGGAATTTTAACCCCTAAACTGAGCAGGCACATTACTACTGGTGAGTGACCAATGTTGCCGCCTTTGTTTCCCATCATCTCAATTCACCTCATCACCCCTGTGCTGCTTTTTTACCTTAATCTGTCCTCTGAATTATTTGCCATCTTTAAATTGGAGACCATCAGGCTTTTAAATGCTACTTTTGGGAATGCATGTCTAATACAAGGGCTCTTCCAGAAACAAGTGGCTTAGCTCTCCCACCTGATTTCTTCTTATTGTTTGGGGGGGAAGAATATCATTGTGTGTTTGTTATTAAGCAGTTATGTCCCTCCATGAATGTCTCCTTAATCAGATTTGTTGTGAGGACGCAATGTTTCCACTTCAGCATATAGCCCTGTAGGGTAGCATAAGTGTGCCCGGAGCATGTGTTTGCAGAATATGTAGCTGGGATTGCAACTGTAGTGATTTTCCCTCTGCACTTGGAGTAGTTAAAGGTGAAGTGTAAAGTTGACCCTGAAAAATGGCTAGTGGGGGGCATTTTGCAGATATTTCCTATGGGCTTAATTCAGGTTACAGAACATGTTCAACTCAGAAATATTTTAACTAACAAATGTTTGGTTCCATGGGACTAATGGTATTACTAAGGCCACAGAATGGTGGATTTTTAGTAGACCAGGAAATACCAAAGGATTTCTTAGAAAGAGAAGGATCAGAAAATTTTTTTTTTTTTAAATAAAACAGTTCTAATTTTATTTCGTGCTGAAAGGCCTTGCAGCCTGTCCATGGATGAATATAAAGGGTTTGTTTCTCTACTTAACTGTGTCCTCATGTTAGCTTTGCAGCTTATTTTTAAAAGTATGAAGTAGGGCTGCTTTCAAGTATGCTCTGGGTGTGAACAAGGATAAGCTTTTTTTGCAAATACATCTTCATAAAATGAGCGCAGGAGTTTTGTAATGGTTTATAGTGGTAGCCCATCAGAATAACCAAGACAATCTAACAGAGAGTCATTTCTCTCTGACAATGGAGTAAAAGACTTTCTGATTCAAGGCCAGATGGGTGATCTTTTTCTCAGTACCTGAAGGGACTTTTCTTTTGGAAACATCCCTGCTTAGTCAAGTTCATAGTTGAACAATTTCTCATGAAACCAGTCTTCATTGTTTGACATATGGCTCTATAATGGGAGGGAGAGGGGGGGAACAGAGTTAGTTCTCACCAGCACGACAAAAGCCTTTGAATTTTTGCCAGGTTTACTTTAACTGTTTGGTGGCGGTGAAGTCATGACTGCTGTTTTCCTGAGAGATTCTCACCCTACCAATTAATGGGATCTGCCCGCATTTATAGTTGTAGGTCTACTTGAGGAAGTCTGTCAAACCTGTACTTTAAAGGTGTGGCCCAGAAAACAGTCTGTCTTTCTAATGCCAAAGGCACTGCCTCATTTGGATTCCAACCCACTGCTTTCTTAAGTCAGATTGCCCTTCCTTCATAAAGGAAAGTGAGTTTGATCTGACATACCTTGCATACAATGTTTGTTAAATAGGTTTTGATTATACTTCTTACCACATGAGTGTGAAAACAGAGCATATCATAGAGCCTGTAATTAAGTCTGAAAACAGAAGCCAACTTGTTTGATGTGAGAAGCATGAATGTTCATCTTTCCAGTTTCTTGGTTAACAATACAAACAGCTGTGACTTCAGGGCAGATCTGGTTAACAGTTAACTGAATAGATTGTCACTCTTACTGGGAACATGTTAAACATACACTTAAAGACGTGATCAAAACATGATAAGCCTTTGAAAAGTGAGAACCAGACACAAACCGCCTTCAGCTGGTCCCTGGCATTCTAGGTTTTTCCACTGGGCAGTCCTTGGTGCTGTTTCAGTGTGCATAGGCAAGTTAAGCAAGTTATTGTGTTTAAGTTGACTGAGTCTTTACTGCCCTTTGTGAGGCTGTATTTCTTCAGTTTGCTCCAAAATAAGACAGTCTGTAAAGTTTACAACCTGCCATGTGATGCAAAGGGCAGATAGTTGGCTTAAATTGTTAACTAACCTGCCTGCTACCCATTGCTGATGCATGATGAAATATATTAAGAAGCAGTTGTAAACACCATTGCAGTTACCCTACCTTAATTCCATCTGTCTAAGCTTCTTCCATTTGGCCAGCTTAATTTTATACTGTTAGATTTCAGAAAGTCCATCAGGCACTAAAATGCGGCTAAACTCCTCCTGTCTTCAAGATCCCTGAAATTGAATTAAATTATTAAATTGAGAATTAAGGGGAGGAGATTAGGGTTGGGAGTGGTTGTTTGATTGTTACACTCCGGTAAATCAACCTGATAAACTTCATTGGTTTGTTGTTCAATTCTGGTGTCCACATTTTAAAAAGAATGGTAAAAAATGGGAGAGGGTGCAAAAAAAGAGCCACGATAATTTTAGAGTTGAAATAAACGCCTTACAGTGAAAGACTAAAGAGCTCAGTTTGTTTAGTTTATAAAAAAGAAAATTTAGAGCAGACTTAGTGCATGTCTTCTTGGGGAGAAAATAGCAAGTACCAAGGACTCTTTAATGGAGCAGAGAAAGGTATAACAAAAATCCAGTTGCTAGAAACTGAAGCCAGACAAATTCAAATTAGGAATCAGACATACATTTTTAACAGTGAGTGTGATTAACCACTGAAACAAACTACCAAACACCACTGGTCTTTTCAATGGCTAATCTTTGGTTTACAAACCTTTTAACATTCTTTATTTGACCTTTATTTGGCCCTGCCCCAATAAATAGATAAATTTGAAAAGAAAAGACCTTTTTCTTATGTCAACCCCAGTGGGGGGCAGACCCTTTGGACAAAGGTATGCCCAGCTCTCCAGGCTTCAAGAAGTGGTGTACTTGCAGCGAGGCAATCCTGGTCACAGATGAGCACTCCCCTATGCATTCACTGCCTCAGCAAGGGACACGACCAACAACAGTGTTCCCTCTGCCAGCATCTCCGACTCAGATCCTATGACAACTGAGAGCTCTGCTAGAATATCCCCTTAAAGAGGTGGCTTTCTGACCACAGCCCTGTGGTGGGCGTGAGTCTTCCTCTCAAATCTCCTCTACAAATCCTCTTCCTCTACAAATCTCAAGTCTCCTCTACAAATAACAGCCTCAAGCTGTGGCTTCAGGAAAGCTGCTAGCTTTCCTGGGTTACTTCCCTGTGCCACTTGACTCAATGTCTGAACCCTGCTCAGACAGGGGCCCTTCCTGGCCTCCTTGCCAGGGGAGGCTCTTGACCTCTGACAGCCCCACTGGGTATGATAGTGCCAAACCAAATGTCCAGTTCTGTCTTCCCCTTCTGGCAGGGTCTTTTCCCTCAGGCCTGGGAAGGTGTCTTCCCCTTCTTCTGGCAGGGTTTTTCCCTCCTCTCGTCTTTCTACCTGCAAGGTTCTCTTCTGCCAGCGTTCTGCTCCTTCTCCTAAACCCTCCTGGTTTCTGACAGTGTCTTGCCTGCTCTCACACTCTCTGGTAGCTCACCTCACTCCCACAACTTTAGCTGCACCGTTTCTCTGGAGAGGAGGCTTTTAAAAAGTCATGGGCAGGGCCTTGACTGACTCCTGGGGCAACTCCTGCTCAGCTACCAGGGGAAGAGGGACTTGCTGTGCCTGGGACTGATACGTTGGCCTTCTAGCCCTCTCGAGTAGCCATCTAGTCTGACGCTGTCACAATAGATAGTTTATGGAAAAAAGAACACTATTCTTTTAAACCATTTGGTGTTAAATTGTTCAGTAGGTATGTAATCAGAGCCTATTTTCACCAAAGATAATTTGTACTAGTAGGGTAAAAGTGGGGCTGGGGTTCCTACTTGGTCTGGGGGCTCACAAGAAGAAAATATTCTTTTAGCAAAGATTTCACAGATTTTAGCAAAGATTTACAGAACGCTTTTCTCCCAAGGCAGTTTTATATAGAACATTTGCATTAGTTTCAGATGAATCTATCAGGCTAATTGTCTTTGACTAAGGATGGTGACCTATGCTGGATTCCTCTCCTTTCCCATCCCCTGGAAACAACTCCAACCCCTTGCAAGGTGTCAAAGTGTAGCATACCATGGAGACAGCTGAAAGATGCTGTGCTCTGTGTGGCTCACTCAGTTCTGATACCCACACAGAAACCATTTTCTGCAGAAATGCAGATTTTCCTTAGTTCACTGTTGGAGTTTGGACTTGCAAATGTTTAGCGTCAAACCATACAGGGGGGAAAATGGGGTTTTCCTTGTGTGTGTCTACTCAGTTTAACAAAGGCAGCCTCTAAGTTTCAGTTGGCTCAGTAAACTTTGAAAATTAATTATGAATGGTTTGTGGGAATGGGATATGCTCAATGGAAAATCTCTCCAATGTCTTGTGTTTTTGTAGCTAAGGATCTCACGTTGCGAATGTTTCATGTATGTAGTATATGAATGGGTTGAGTTTCTTTTGTATTCCGTGGCTATAGCAATTAATCACAATCATGTTACCTGTGTCAGAAAGGAGTAGCGATTCAATTAATTGTCTGTCTGCTTTTGAGTGCCTATACTTTAGGGATGTTGCATTTCATTGATGTAAATGTGCTTCTAAAGCTGTGTTTACTGAATCCAACGTTCATGAAGCAAAACCGCATAATCCCCCACCCCCCTTCCCATGAGTCATGTGATATTTCTTGTTTTATGGCAAATGACTGTTATGAAACGGAATACTGTCTGATCATCATTGAATTCTGCAAGAGTGGACAGCTGTTCCAGTGTCAACATGCAGGTTTGGTAATAGACCGTCCTTGTGACTGAGCGCGTATTCTTTCAGCGTGGTTGGCTTGAATATTTTATGTTTTTAAGGAGCTTCTCCCCCTACTAAAGGGTTAGGGGTGTTTGTGCTACATGCTTAAAAACAGCAAATACGCTTGTAAAAAAGACTAACTGAAATTTGAAATTAAGCCAGCCAATTGATGGGGACCGCTACTAGAAATGAGGAGGTGAAGGAAGTGGCAAGGAAAGGAAATAAATATGGGGCAAAGAGAGCCCATCTAAAAATGGGGGAGGGTGAGGTGCTTTTCTCAATACTAGGGAGAAGTGGATTGATATGGGTATGGAAGGGGACATGCTAAGGTCGAACTCAAAGGCACAGTTGCTTGTTTCAGCCATTTAGATGTGCTCATCACTTGAAGATCTAGGTGTCTCAGGCTACAAGGCAGTCGCCTTCCAATCTAAGTCACAGTAAGGGGGTTCTTAAACAGCAGGAGGGGTGTGAATGTATTGCTGGTCAAGACAAAGCTCACAGAGGAAGCCTAACGTAGTTGTACTGTTGCAGGTTTTGAAATCAATGGATGCATGCTAGTTTGTTTGCTAGTCAGACGTGAAGGGCACAGGCCAGGGATGATCTGGACACAGTGAGCGCACGTTTGTGTAGCTGTGTGTACTGCCTAAATAATCAACTGTGTTTCATACTTGTGAAGACATGGGTCATCCTGATATTAGCTTCCAGGACACAAATTATGACTGAGCATCTCTGGTCCATTTTGTCCATAGAGTTCAGTATATTTTACTAGAATACCCTCCCATTTAATGAGGAAAGCCATAGTACAGTTCAGTCCTCTGAAACGCTATGCTTTGGATCACAGCTTCCCACCCTATTCTTCAGTCAGCATGCAAGAGTCTACAAGTCCCACTTTTAAAATCCTGTCTCATTCTGAATAGTCTGGCTGACATGCCGGGAACTGTAGTTTGTGTGCTGCCCAGCCCTATCAAAGATGAGGGTGAGTGCAATCTGTTCCCACTTATGCATGTTAAGTGCAGCCCTTGGGCTCACAGCAAGTTGCCTGTAGGACCCCAAGCTGGGCAAATGGGGCTAAATTTTTCCTCACCTTTGCTGGAGAGAACACAGATGGATCCCCTCACAGCCAAAGCCAGGCCTGCTTTTATGGCCATCAGAATGGTAATCATTGTTTCTTTGGTCAGAGCATTGAGCCTGAATTCATTTGCCTGGCCGGTAGTCACAGTCACAATCCTCCAGTCTTCAAGTCAGAGTCCTGGTACTCTGCATAACCCAAAGGAAACATGCATTTCTTTCAGGGGTATTCCCATGACAATAGTAACTTTCTAGCAGAAGTTTGAGACCATATCGGTAAATAAGTTTTAGATTCTCTCTCATAATTATCACCTATTAAGTACCTGCTCTAGCACAACTTGTAAAAATCACACCTCTTAAAATACAATGTCTTGGTATCTTGCATATGGTTGACTCATATGTGTGAAGCTGATAGGCATTCTGACCTAGATTGAAACAATCATTTTGTGACAACCATTAAAAACACACGACGTGCACAAAAATGCTTTATTGGAAATGTTCACTTGGCTAACTTTTCTCTGACGTGCAATGGAAAGTCTGTTAGTTTTTTTTTTGTTTTTTTTAAAGGTGCTTAACACTTGTGAATCTGTCAGCAAATAACCATTACCAACATGCAAATTTGCAATATTTCTTTCAACATGCAATATTTCTTTATATGCAGTTTATAGAGAAGAGACATTTCCTTCACCACTCCATGTTGAGGAGGCTTTTTCTGAAGTAAAAGGTGCTTTATATTTGCAATCAACTCCCATCAAACACCAATATGAAAGGCAGAAACTGTTTCTCAAACAAATTTTGTAGGCAACAGTCACCCTTTCTAAAACTGATACCTTTATTGCTTTTAAAATTTCGTTAGTAGAGTCTCTGGGCCTGATTCTTGCTTATTTGTAGTAAAGTAGCACATACAAGCTCCAACAAAGATCAAAGCTCTTGTGCGCTAGGTGCCACAGATACCTAGTAAGAGACAGTGCCTGCTTCAAGAGTTTACAGTGCAGATAACCAGGACAAAGGTATTGTATTCTTTGTATTGTGGACAAGTCAAAAAATCATCATGAAGCAGGTCTGAATTTATCATTTTAACTGGACAGATCCTGTTAAGCAGTCCTGAATGATAGGTTATTTTGAACTAACCAATCTAAAATGAGAATGTTATCTACATAAATACCTCTTCATTTAAACACACAGTCAGTCTTGCTACATGTCCAAGGTGGGGCAGGGAGGGGTTAGTTTTAAAGTACTTCATGTAATATTTAATAAATGGCTTTTGGTCCAGGAATCATTCTGGGAATATCATTTGGCTGCATGTGTCAATTAATGCTGTTATTACCAAAAATAGTAAATTCAGAAAGAATTCCAAAATGTGTATAAATCTTGTCATTCCAAAAGATCCTAAAACAATTTGTATGCTAACCCTGGATTCCTTACAGTGTCTCTGGAACAGTGTGTACCTCAATGTCATTAGATACTAGAACTTTTAGTGATGTAATGCCTTTTTATATTAGCATAATTTGCAAATATCATGAACTTGTTGAACTCTTCCTAATGATCTGGAGAGGGAATACATCTTAAATAAGATGGAACCCAAGACCCAGTCTCTGTGGTTACTTGATTTTTCCATATGCAGCCTCAACTTTTAAAGCTGAGTGTTCATACTTCCCTTTGTGTATGGCCAGTTAGTCAGCCTAAGACACTGCTTTGATGGTTCTGCAGCTCTTCACCCCGGTTCCCCTCTCTACTCCTCCTTCATATTTTAGAAAAGTTAAACCCTATCCTCAGCAAAGATACTGATGCTAATTAGCTGTTCAGTTTTATATTCAGTCTTTTGACACTTACCACCATATCCAAAAGAATATACGTAAAGAAGGTAAACATTACTTCCAAAGCAAAGCCCGTCCAACAGTGGTGTTTGACAGCAGTATATACTGTAATATACTATGCGTGTACTCAAGGACAGCATTTTAAAAAGGAAAACCGTGGCTCAGTCCATGACTAGTTTGTCTAGAGATTACTTCTTTTTAAAACTTATCAGTAGGTTAAAAACATCCCCATGTGTGACTGAGATTAATTGTCTGAGGTGACTGTTTTAACTGGTTTTCAGAATGAAGTTCACAATTTCTCCCAGAGGTTGGCTTCTGTGTAGGAGGGTCTGCGTTGTCCTGTATTCCTGGTCGATTAATTCAGTTTAATGAAGTCAATATAAGCTTAGTTTCCTGGGTTTTTTTCCCCTCTAGCAATCATTCGACAGACCTACTGGTTATAGTTCAGTTTAAAATCAGTCTAGTAAAGTAAGATTTTGTGCAGGGGAGTTTGGTTGTTTTATCCATTTTTAAAATTACTTTGTTCTGTTTTTCCTTGGCCAACTAATTCCCTCGAACTAGAGATAATTAAGGCCTTCCTGGCCTGCTCCAAATTTCATGGGGTCTCATAAGGTGTTAACCATAGGTTTGAACAGCAGCACTCCCACTCTCCCTCAGTAATTGAAAAGGTGACATTAGTGTTTCAAAGTCCCTCTGCTACTGTTCCAACCAGAACTGCCAGGGAGTTATCAGAGGCAGGCGTTCGAGAGATGGTCTTGTGTAGTCTGCATCTCAGAAGAGGATGCAAGATACATTACCATGCCCATTTTTAATTTCTTTTCAATGAATCAGACTTCATGCCTATTCATCATGGGAAGCTGTTGGATCACGAGCTGCTACAGAATGCTAACTAATTTCATAATGCTCTTCATAAGGTGACCCACTTACAAGGTCATCCTCCAGTCATGTGTAAGCTTTGATACTGATTTATGTAACGGCATATTGATTGCATCAGAAATTGTCTGATGGCTCACTGTATGGGCTCCTTGTGACCTGTATATTATTTGCATTCTCCTTAGTTTTAGAGAAAAAAAAACTTTATGTATGTGGACAGAAAAACAAATATTAAAAACTAGTTAATATTTTGACCTTTTTCTGTTGCTTCCAAAGCTCTGTTAGAGATGGAATTAAGATACATAAAAATAGCTCTGCAGCAGAAGGACCAAAGTGTGCGACCTCCAAATCAGGAGGGGGAAATCCATTTTGGCTCAATGGGGAGAGCCAGGAGGACAGTGTTATCTGTATATCATTGCTAATGTTTGGCTTCTATGGGCTGAGATGCAAATATATCTAAAGATAGTCCATTGTACTTATCTGGAAGTTACAAGAAGAGAAGTGTGCCATATAAATGTATGGGGGGTAACATGATGGAATGCAGTACCCTCCTTAAAAGTATATTTGGAAATATTAATAACTGAGCTAATGTAACCATGATGCACCCTTGGACTCCTTAACAGGAAGATCTAGTCTTCATTCCTCTGGGGTTCTGTCTGTGCTGAAAGCTAAATAAATGTTCAGTTCTTCAATACATAGTGCACAGGATATATCGGGATAGGTGAAATAATTTCTTGACTAAAGTCAGTGGATAAAATATATAATTGTTCCCATTTTTTGATAGCATTCATTCTTCTGCCGACTAACAGAAGATAAGAAATCTGAACAGTTCTTTAAGGTTTTCTATGACCGCATGAAGGTGGCACAGCAAGAAATCAAGGCTACGGTCACAGTAAACACCAGTGACTTGGGAAATAAAAAGAAAGATGAGGACTCAGACAGGGATGTACCAGTCAGGAAAAGAGGTAAGTCTCCAATTCTTCGCTTTCGAAAGAAACATGGGAGCAAAGCACTGTATTTATTGAACTTGTGATTGCAGTAATGTTCTGATCTCTGATCCACAGAAAAAGTTAAGAGATCAGTGGTATCCTGCCTTGGGACTTCAAGAGCAGCATTCTCTCTCCATCCCTTTGTGAGATTGTGGTATTGAAATGAGATGAGACACTTCCATCTTGTCTAGCCTGAGCTGCTTCCTAACTCTGACTGATAATAATGAACCTGGACTGTAGGTTATGGTCAATGCCTTTCTAACAATAACCAAGAAATGGAGGAATAGCTTCTTAAACAATAGGTTGTCTCCTAAAACTCCTAATGGTGTCAGATGCTTGTGATCTGTTTCCTAACAGGTTAATATAAGCATTAAAAACTTTGTTTTATTGTTTTCACACTTGTTGAAAAGTGTGAAAAGGGTAACATGCTAGCATCCTAAACCAAGCCTCTTACTTTGCACTAAACATACTTGCTGAAAAGGATATGAAGATGCTTAGTTGGTCTGTGTGTGAAACTTTAACAGGAAATGTGTGAATAGATTTCTTTTTCTAATCCTTCTTGTTCAGATTACCAGGTGGAAGATCATTCACATGTTCCATTCTCATGTATTTTAGCGAGAGAGCCCACAACCCAAATTACAGAGGAAGTCCGGGACCAGTTGCTAGAGGCCTCTGCTGCTACAAGAAAGGCTTATAATATTTACAGGCGGGAAGCTGACCCTGATGACCATTATTCAGCTGGGGAAGGAGCACAGTCTGCAACAGACAAGAATAAAGATGACTTGGAGATGAGTGCTGTGATTACAATAATGCAGCCTATTCTCCGTTTCTTACAGCTACTCTGTGAAAACCACAACCGGGATCTGCAGGTACCCTAGGCAGATGTGCACGTTCAGTTAAGTCATTCCTATCACATCAGCCTCTCTAATCTGGGCCACATTGCCAGTACAGCCTCAGTTGGCCTAAGAAATGAGGGCATGCATGGTTCTCTTTCAAATCCCAATGAGCCGGGTGCTTTGTGGATTGCCCAAAAACTGTGTTGAAGTGAAGGCTGTCCATGGTCTCCACCTATGGCATGAAGGCACTTTCTTTTCTTTCTCTGGCTCTTTCCTGTCCCCAACCCCCAGTGGCCAGCATTCATCGATCTAAGGAACAGGAGTCTTGAAACTGGTTCCAGAAATCAACATCTCATGTGAAATTTAAAATGTGCATTTATACAGAGCCAACACTGATTCTAGTTCATGATTCATTGGTCTTTTTTTGAGGGGCAGGAGAAATGTAATGGGAGGCTGTGCATCCAGGAGAGCAATTAGACTACTGAAACCCTACTCCAGAAAATTACTCAAGCATGTGCTTAATTTTAAGCATTTGAGTTGTTGCTGACTGCAGTGAACTACTTATGTGCTGAAAGTTGAGCATGTGCTTGAGTGTTTTGCCAGAATGGGTCTGAATTGTGTACATTAGTAATCTTACCTAGTGCATCTAGCCGTAAGGAGACAAGATTCTTGTTTACAAATGGACTGTAATTAACATGATTCATGTTCAGCATTACTACAGCTAGTGGCTTAGAATTGAATGTAAGTGGGGATGTATATACTAATTGTCATCTTAAAGGAGGAATAGTTGCCTTGAGTGCATATTGTTGTGCTCTATTTCAGAACTGTAAGATCTTGCATGAGTGCTTTTTAGACCTGCCAACTCAGTTCCATTGAACTTGAATGCCTAGTTACTGGCAACATTTTAAATCAGATCTGTTTGTTAATATTCCTGTGCTGTGAGCCTGCTGCCATTTAGCATTTTCTAGTTATTCTGGCTGCTTTTACCAGGTTTTTCCATTATTTTTTCCCCAGACTACTCCAGCTTTGTCTTGTAAAACAGTTTTCTTATTTTTAGCGACCTTGGGGATAAGCAGGGTGGCCGTTTTTTATCAGATAATAATCCAGCCCACACATAGACTCCCTGTTGTGCTAGCCTTTGAGTAGGCACTAAACACTGTAAAAGAGAAATTGAATGTGAGCCAATGCAGAAATTTTGGATGATGCTGACTTCACTCTTTCCCCATCCTTAACATTTGAATTCCACAAGCATCAGGTATCTGCGTTCTGCTATGGGAGAGGGAATTAAATTACAGATGAGAAAAGCACTGTTTCAGATATAATCCTATTACTTCTTAACTGCCCCAATACTCCCCTTTCTCCCAGGGTCCCAAGGGGGATGGCTTATGCTGGTTTAGATTTAAGAACTATCACAAATATAGTGTATTGACAGTTAGAAGGCTAGAACCTGATTCCCTACTAATATAGCCAACTGGATGGCTCTTTACAGGAATAGTAACAAGGGTTTCATATGTCTTCCAGTTCACCATAAATCAGATTGCTACAGGGTTTTTGAGTTTTACACTTAAAGCTTTACATTCAGCAGGTATCCACCACACTTTTTACAAGCCCTAAGGGGGGTTGAAAACAACTGAGTGGGTTGATGATCAGCAAATATTGGAACTTGCGAGTCATTGCTGCTGCTGTTGTCATCCTTTGTGACCTAAAATTACGCATTGCTATGAGGATCTTTGGAAGAGTATGCTCTTCATTTTGCAAGGGCTTCCTCCTAACTTGATCTGTAGGGTCCCAACACTGCTCAGTCATTTATCAGTCTACTCATAATTTCTGAAATAAAATTGCAGCTTGCACCAAACTCTCCATATTTAGTCTCTCCCACTTGCTCATTTTTGTTAAGTGGCAGGTGCATCCATTGAGTCCATCTGTATTGTTCCATTCACAATAATGAGGGAGGAACTATTAATTGAATAGGTACAGATTTATTTAGCGGGACCTAGCTATCCATTTAAGACTCTGCAGGAGTTGGTTGCCTGTGGCACGCTATGGAATACTTCTCATTTCTCTCCATTTTTCTTTCTGCACTCAGAAGGTATTGAGACACTTCCAAGATTTACTCTAGCTTTCCACTTAGACCAGTTGTTTTTGGGGGTAAATCACTGAACTTATGATAAGAGCTCTGCCTTTTGCACCAAGTTGGAGTACCTTTAAATTGCTGAGCTTGGTAGGGATGTAGGTTACAGTTGAAGATCAAGACTGTATCTTTCGATTTCATTGTAAGGGTAGCTCACCAGTGAAGAGCCCCTGCTGTATCCTATGCATCTGTTAATTTGTATATTTTTCTTGAACTTGAAAATGCAAATATGTTTTAACTACTTCCCCATCCCTGTATCTTAAGTGTTCTCTATTAAGCCATTCCCCCTCCCCCCACCTTTTTTTTTTTTTTTTTTTTTTTTTTTGGCAAGGGTTCTTCATTGAAAAGTTAAAGAACATGCTCGGTACAATTATCATGCCCCACATTACTAAGGAGGGTGGATGGAAGTCAATAGAATTTCCTTCCTATGCCTTTCCTATGTTTTCTCATCCTGCGTAAACCTACTGCTTTTACTTACTTGCATAAGATGAACACCATGACTATATAAACAAAAGATTCAGGGAACTTCTTCCTATTAAACAAAAGAAATGGGCATACTCAAAAGTGGCGAGGAACAGCAACAGTGGCCCATGAAGAAGGGAAGAATCCCTTGCTTCTGTTTCTGATGATAAATCGGCCTGTCTGCACAACCTTAAGATTTCAATGGATAAGTTTAGAAACGTCATAACTGAGAGATATCTATTACTACCCCATCCATTTTCCTGTTACCCAGTCAGGTATTTCTTCTGTGAGATCAAATATTGCATTAATCGTTTTCTCCAAAGATCCACGCTCAGAGAGAAGGTCTGAGTCCATAGACTGAATAGTGCTTTTTTATGCAATGAAAAGCAGGGAAAATAACTTTTCTCCCCAATATCTCTATTTTCTGACTCATTTCTAATCCTAGGATGCATAACCTAGGAACGGATTATTCATTTTAAACTATGCATGCCGCAGGATGATGATGAAATAAATACATTTGGATGATAAGGCATGACCACAGCATATAGACTTATAGGTTCCAAGGCCAGAAGGCACTACTGTGGTCATCTAGACTGATCTCATGTGTAATACAGGTCCTCTAACTTCTCCAGAATAATTCCTAGAGTATGTCTAGGAGACAGTTTAGCTATTTCATTCTAGACAATAGTACATTAGGATTAACTTTATCTGATTGATAGATTGAAGGTGGTCATCTGTTATAATATAATGAACTGCAACTGTCACATCTGATTGCTAGCAGAGAAGACTGACCCTTTCAAAGGGTGTTTTTCCTGGGAGTAATCTTCATCCTTTTCTATTTTACCATCATGAAGTTTGTCCTTCAGAGATTAGATGATGTGTAAGCACATCCTGGATATTGTCCTAAATTTGGAAGCTTCAAAACATCCTCTGTTCGTTTATATGGTGCCTTCAGTGTGTAATAGGCTGTATTTATTCTAGGGGAAAACAGTGGGTTTGTCCGTTCCTCTTTACGGAATGCCACTGGGAATGTACTGACAAATGGTATTGAGTCACTGAGAAATTATTTTTCAGTAATTGGTCCTCTTCAATCATGTATCTTCCCTATTGGATTACATAAAAGATCAAGCATATTTAACTCTTGCTGTTAAATGTGACATGTCATTCATTGCAGGAACTATTCCTAATGAACAGTTTCAAGCTGTAATTACAATTGAAGAAATGGAATTGAGAAAATTATATTTAAAGTTGCCTTTCCCTTTGACACATTCATATGATAATGTTATGAAATCCAGAACCATAGAATTGCCTTCTCTCCACTCTGGTGAATGGTCTTTTGTTTGAAGAAAGAGTCTTCTCTGATTGTTGGTGGGGTGGGGAGAGTGAAGCTGGTGTGCTAGAAAGATGGATACCAGTTTTTTTAGATCTGTATGGTCTGTAGAATCCAGTGTATCCCATGTTCTGCATTCTCTTCTAGCACATAACACACATACTCTGTTGCTAACAGACCATGAGAGAGAAGGAGAATGAGAGCAGTGCATTCAGAGATAATCTAAGAAGTTTTACAACAGTTGTGCAAGAAATACAGCTTTCTTTTTAAATTCTAAAACTTTTTTCTGAGGCATTTCCATTAAGCAACCATACAAAAATTAGTGTGCCATCACAAAGTATAATCTTAAATCCAATGAATCTAGCAAAACGTTATACTCTAAAGTTCACTTTCTATGTTGTTGTTGTTTTTCTTCTTTTACACTTAAATTACAGAACTTTCTGCGCTGTCAGAACAATAAAACTAACTATAACTTAGTGTGTGAGACACTGCAGTTTCTGGATTGTATCTGTGGAAGCACGACTGGAGGACTTGGCCTTCTTGGCCTGTATATAAATGAGAAAAATGTAGCACTCATCAACCAGACACTGGAAAGTTTGACTGAATACTGTCAGGGACCTTGCCATGAAAACCAGGTAATATCACATAGCTCTGCTGCTCCAGTTTTACCTCCTAGATATCACATCCTTATATATGGCACAACTTTTTTTTTTTTTTTAAAACCAAGCTACCGAAGCCCCATCCCTCACTCTGATCTAAACATGATTCTTGTTAACACGTTTTCAGTGAACAGGATAAGGGGTAAATCTCTGGATTTATCCAAGCTAAATGGATAGCTGCTAAAGGCGGATGCTGACTGAGTTAGCCAGGGAAGGCAAAACATTTCAAAACCTCTATGGTATGCACTGAACACACAGTGCTTGTTAAATGCACATTACCAACAACACTTAGGGTGCTGGGTGTCACGTTATGCCAGACCAGTTGTCTAGCTGTGGATACAACTGGCTTAGCAAACAAGATCTGTATTTGCAAATGTGGATGTCTGCTTCCTTCTACAACTTAAATCTTATTGAATCCTCTTATGTGCATGCTGTATATGCTGTATATGCCATCTCAAACTGTATAGGAAGGAATATCGCCTTTTGAATGCTCCTCTTCTAGGAGACCTGTGCACTGTATGCTATTCAAATAATACACCCTATGATGATGGATAATTGTAGCTATGCTGAGAGTGTAGCAGGGGGTAGCTTGGTGAATATGCTTTTTGTTCAGTATCACTGGGTACTACTTACTCTCTTTGCATTAACATAAGTGAAAGGCCATTAAAAATAGACCACAATTAAGTGAAAGGCTGTCACTTTTACTAATTTGCTATATCGTTTTTGTGCATTTAAATGTAATTTATAGTACAGTTAAACATACAGGGGGATAATTCAATAATAAAATCACAGCTATGGAAAAGCATCATGGAAGTGTACATGTAAGTTAATCCTAACAGGAAAGTATATCTCTGCAGAACAGACTGCGAATCAGGTGGCATAATTATCTTCGTTACTCTTTGCAACTGGAAATAGGCACTAAAGCAGGTTCAAAATTGTCAATCCAGCAAGCAGGTTGCCAAGTTTAAAAATCTGTATGATGCAAATAATTTCAAGAACAAGCACAGGAAATATGAAAACATATATTGGCTGTTTGAAAAGAACTTGGCTTATGGCGGCTTAAAATAAATAAACCTCTCATAACTTTAGAAAAACCATGTGTTCTCCCTTAGTAATAAGCTCTTGTGTTCATGCCAAAGGGTGCTGGCTGTTAGTTCATTAGTTGCTGGGCTCTGGGGCTTTCCTCAGCCTAATCGTTTTTGGTAGGTCATCACACAGTTGATTGTAATCACATTTGAAACCAGATATTTTAGTCTTTTATACTGAATCCATTTACTGAATTGAAAAATTCCATTCCTTCATCCGATACGTTGGAGGGGAGATGAGAAAAAGGTGACTCTTCTCTTTGGTTAGGGATAGCTGGTTATACTGTGTTTTAAAATGGTTCTTTAGCTGGGTTACTTTTTACCGTGGTTTACAATGATGATTATTTCTGCACAGAACTGTATTGCTACTCATGAATCCAATGGTATTGACATCATCACAGCATTAATTCTCAATGACATCAACCCTTTGGGGAAAAAGAGGATGGACCTTGTATTAGAACTGAAGGCAAGTGGATATTCTACTAAGAGCTGTTCATTAACAATGAGATGAAGCAAAAGTCTATAGCTGAATCGTGGTGCCAGATGGGTATATTTTATACCTCACCAGGGTCATTACTGTTATAAAATTGAGTTGTGGGATTCTCCTGACAGCTGAATGGGGGGAAAAATACAGAAGATGAGTTTTAAGAAACCGATATTTCAGTTTAACCTTTGCAGTGACACCAGTGCAATGTCCAGTATAAACCTCCTACATCTGAAAAAGGATATCTTGACTGGGAAAACCCATGCTAATTCACATATTAGAAATATAAAATTCTTGAACGACTGTACTAACTTTCTGTCAGACTAACGGTCGGAAGTATAATAAAAATGCCATTCCTCTGCTACCTATTGGTACTTAGTCTCATGATCAAGAATTATTCAGTGCATCCATAGGCAGTTCAGCCTTAATGCTGAAATAATTAACTGCTCATATTGGATCAAAGTGTGTTATCAGGTTACCTTAAAGCTACTATTAGATACACAGTAGCTCTACTTCAACACATTTCAGCGATATTTCCTGACATACATGTGGCCCTTCTTTAGTAATGTTATTTCTAGTTGTTTTCTTTGTGGACTCATGGCATGATTACAGGTATTATGGGTTTTCTTACTATTCTAATAAATAAAGAAAATACTTTTAGAATCAATTTACATTATTCTTTCAAATAAAATATCTTTATTGCAGTGTTATTTTTTTAATGTCAACTATGATGGATTTTAATCTTAATGGTTCATATTCAAGTAGTCTGGTTCCTTGTGTATTTTCCCATTTCCTCTCTCTCTTGCTTGGCATGATCGGGTCTCAAAATGATTTTCAGGTAAAGTAGTGAAGCAGGTCTAATCTTGATCCAGGTTGTCTTTTGTCTTAATCTACAGCATCTTGACAAAATGTGAGCCTGTTCATGTCTAGTAAGAGTATACTCGTACTAAAGTAACTTTAAAAGAAATCAACTCTGCAGATCAGACATTTTAGGGAACTGAAGCCAAACGCATCACTGAGTTCATTTGACTCCTCTTCACAGAGAAGGAGGGTTAGAGAAATAAACTGAAAAAGAATTAAGCATGTTGTTCGTTTAGTTAACAGCCATATGGCAGCTGAAGAGCGAGAATGCTAAACCAAATCACCTGAACCCATACAAGTACTGTAAATGTTGGGTGGGGTTTTAGCTGTATTGGTGCTGTTGATCTTACTGGATGCTGGGTGACTGTGTCAAAGGACTACATTTGCTGACGGTGACTGGCATTTTTCTTCTTTCCTTTCACCAGAACAATGCCTCCAAATTACTGTTGGCAATCATGGAGAGCAGGCATGACAGCGAGAATGCAGAGCGAATACTCTATAATATGAGACCAAAAGAACTGGTAAATTCCTTATGCCACTCCTAAGTATCAGATGTCCATAAACTAGTTTGGCAGCATAGCAGGAACCCAGTGTAGTGCCAGGTGGTTGATCAGGATTACAGGGCAAACTTCAAATCTTGTGCCATAGGTCAGTAACTATTGGTCTGTGCCATACGTTTGGACAGGCTTTCAGGATTTGATTGAAAGGACGTGACTATTGGTTATTGGCCCATTTAGTTTGCCAGTAGTAGAACTGGTTAAGGAGGCAGCACTGATTATTGGTGAGAGGGCATAACTTCACCCATGTATAATGAAAGGGAAGAAGCATAAGGCTTTTATTTCCAGGAAATTTACTTCTATAAACCATTTAACTGAGAGATTGATGTAGAATTAGGATTTTTATGATGGTGTTAAAACTGTTCAGTAAACTCTAGCCATCTCCCAGAGCTGTTTATATATATTTAACATACAAAAACAAGCCAGGAAATTCAAAGTACAGCTGAAACTCTGTTAACTCACACTGTTTTGCATAGTTAATGGCAGGAGCCTGAGATCAGAGCATGACATAAATACTGTGAACGCTGTATTATCCAGGAACAACAGGGTGAGTTGAGGACAAAGTTTCAGCCTTTACTTGGGTTTCCTTCCACTGAGTCATGGATCTGATGTAGGCATAACTTGACAGCAGATGCCAGCTGTAAAAATGTTCTAAAAATTGTACTAATCAGAATATATTATATGAAAAGCAGGCTGGGGGTGTAAAATTCCTTCAGAACAGTTAATTTATCTCTTAGAGATGATGAGAAAGTTGAAGGAAATGAAGCAGCATTCATTAGTCTCCTGCTTTATGATGGCCATACTCTGATCTCTTGGATGTAAATGTGCAGCTTGCGTTGACTTCTGTGGGAGTTCAGAATGTAGAGCAACTGGCAGAATTTAACCTGAAATTTGGAATCGTCCATTCTCAGCTGCCTGTGTCTTTCTCACTTTTTCTTCCTAGGTGGAAGTGATAAAGAAGGCATATATGCAAGGTGAAGTAGAGTTTGAGGATGGAGAGAACGGTGAAGATCTTGCAGCATCTCCTAGGAATGTGGGACACAATATTTATATACTAGCTCATCAGGTATAACTGCTTTTATAGCTATGAAGTGTCAAATATGACCAGATTAATAAGTAATATAGGTTTAATAGTTCAGTTAATGTCTTTGGAGCTAGGTCAGAATTCTTCCTCAAGAGGTGCATGGTGGAACTCAGCACAGTGTCCTTCTCTCTTTTCTCTCTATCCCCATAATTCCCAATGGGAGTCAAACCTAATCTTCATCCTAACACATTCAAATATGGAAATTCTGCACATGTATAATAAAGAGAGGAGGAGCTAAGGACTTTGTTCTTTTTAATGGGGAATTGCCAGCTTCTTGGTCCTTATCGATTGAATTTTCAATGACACATGTTTCAAAATCTTGAAGGCACTGGGATTATATATCTATCTTACTTATTGTTACATCCAGAGCTTTAGTTTTATGCCCCAAAAGAAATTACCATCACTAATCTACTATTTAAATCAGGCAACAGAATTCCATCCCTACTTCTAGTGTCCTTAGCCACTGCTATCTGAACTGTTGACCCAACTGGGTCATTTTCTTGAATTTGTCATTTTCTTTTAAAATATTACACAGGCTAGTCTCTGCTAAGGTACCATCCGGTACCACTAGTCTCTACTTTGGTACCATCCAGTACTGTTCTGTCCCTATACTCTATACTGGAGCCTAGTCCAAACTTAGTTGTTAATCCAGTTGTATTGGTGTTTGGAAGATACAAGCTCATGGAAGTAGTAAGCAAGAGTTCATCATAATATATTGGATGCCAAATACATATCCAGTAGCAATTCCTTGTTTGTGTTGCCTTTGAGTAGGTCAAACCATTGTTCTGCCACTTTTAAAATGGCATGAGTTTAAAGAATTGTAGTACCATTTCACTATTGATGCCACTACTATTAGTACAATCAAAAACTTCCACTATCCTTGCTTTAGGTACTTGAGTTATTAGAGTCTTATTAAGAGCTGCACTCAACTTGAAAACTGAGGCATATGGGTAGGGTGGATTGTACCTGTCTCTGGAGTCAGACAGGATAGTAGAGAACTTGTGAAGGGAGGAATACAGCATGGACATCAAACAAACAAAAAAGCCAACTCCTCTAGTCATGCACTATGTCCTGAAATAGATCTAAATAGTGTCTGGTTAGTTACGCCAACTTTGCCCTCCTCTTAGCAGCTGACTGTGTGCTATTTCTTTTTGGCACCAAAAATTTGAAATTAATGTTAACAAGATGTCTGGGGTTCCCCACTCCCTTTGCCTTCTTTTATTTTAGTTGGCTCGTCATAACAAAGAGCTGCAGAATATGCTGAAGCCTGGAGGTCAAGTAGAAGGAGATGAAGCTCTGGAGTTCTATGCCAAGCACACAGCACAGATTGAGGTAAAGAAGGAAATAGTGAATAGTGCCAGTTCTTGCTGGGTTGTGGGGAAGATTCACCTTAAAAGCAGTTTTTCTGTTAAGGGCATTTTGACTTTGATGGTTGTCTTAAACTAGCGACCTAGGTGTGGATTATCCTGTCATTGATGTGGGTGTAGGGTTTATTTCTGCTTCTTCAGAGGGACCTATTTTTTAACAATTTCAATGGATTTCCTGACTCTGGCTCAGTTTTATAGGCAGAACCACAGAGAAACCTACTTGCAAATTGAAGTGTCACTTCAATCAAAGGAATATGGTTTGGCCAATACTATCACTGAATCCAAAGGGCAAGTTAGAGAATATCTATAATACCTTTCTCCCCCCCCCACCACTAAATGACATTTGACCAGACATTAAACCAAACTAAAATGTTTTTGAAAACTTAAAGGTATATAATGGGGTGATTTTTAGAAGCTGGTGTAACATGTAAGATAATAGCAATCGTTAATACCTATAAAACAATAATTGATTTAGCTTGTACAGTGTGAGGTTCATGGTATTTTCTATGGTGCCTAAGTTAGACACCCAAATCCCATTGAAATTCAAAAGGGGTTGAGTATCCAACTCCTTTAGATCTTTTGAAAATTCCAGCCTAGAACAGTAATGCCATGTTAAGATCAGTGTACAAAAGATATTGTGATGCCTTGAAACTAAATGCAAGGCCAATGTAAACTAAGTAGTAAATTATTGTCATGTTCTAATAAACCACTGATCACCAATGGCTTTGAGATTTAAAGTGTAGAATTTCAGTACATTTTTTTTTTAAAGTACATGACATTACCACATTCCCATTATTTTGAAACAACTCACAAAAAAAATAAACCCCTGCAGACTCTAAAATCTGTTGTCTAGATTGTTAGATTGGACCGTACAATGGAGCAAATAGTCTTCCCTGTGCCAAGTATATGCGAATTCCTCACCAAGGAATCTAAATTACGGATCTACTACACCACAGAGAGAGATGAACAAGGCAGTAAGATCAATGATTTCTTCTTGAGATCAGAAGACCTCTTCAATGAAATGAACTGGCAAAAGAAATTGAGAGGTAGGTTGGAAATATTAACATCTCAGGCTGAACAAAAGTTCTGTTTATAATAAAATGAGGTCTTCAGAATACTAAATCTCGGCTTCATAGTAAATATTTTCCCACTGTAGTAGTGACACTGAATTGTATTTGAAATACCATGTTCTTCTGCACAGTTATGTTGCAACTAAATAGTCTTTAAAAAAATGTTGGAAAGCAAATATTTTCAAATAGAGATTTTTCACAGGTGCATTTAGGATAGTTTTACTGTTTGATGATCATACAAGATTGGAACGTAATTTGTGACTTCTGCCTCGGTATTTTAAAATTCTAAACTAATATTTTTACTCAGATGATCTGAAACAAGCATGCACTTCTGTCCAAGGCTCTGGTACAGTGGTCACCATTAAGAATTCAGCATTTGCCAACAGTGACACTTTGACAGTATCAGAGAGAAAGCGGTTATTTCCTATCTAAATGCTGGGAATAACTGTGGTATCTGTTGGCAGATGTTGCCTTCCTGGACTCTTGTTAATCCACTTGTTCCGAATGCCCCTCCAAATGAAATGTGTTGCTGCAGGAAATGTAGGATTGCATAAGCCATGGAATTGTTGGCAATTAAGTTGGACAACGGTAAACCATCAAGGCCTGTCTGGAACTCCAGAGAGACCCAAGCCATTTAAACTAATGTGATAACAATTGCCTTGCAATACTTTCCCTTGACATTAACAGCCAGAACTTGATCTCAAATTTATGCGCAGATCTCCCAATGGAGTGAATGAAAGTTGAGCGTCTTAGGCCCTAAAGGACTAATGAAAACTGAATACATAGTTCCAGCTGCTGGGATAAACTTAGAAAAGTGTGACTTTCTAACAGCTAATAATAAACTCAAATCCTATAACGGAAAGCATGAATTGTGTGTGGATCAGATACAGTCTAAAACTTATTCAGTTCCCTTGAAATATATTTGACTTGTCTGGTGAATGCTAAATGGAGTGGATAGCTATTTCCAGCATTAACAGTAGCCTTATATTTTGACAGAATCAGAATCTTCTGTAAGCTTTTTCCCATAATGATTTAAGAATTGTTCAATAAAAATATTCCTCTATATATAATATAGTTAGGAATACATAACATGGAACACTTCGGGAAGTGGTCAATTCTTTGTCAATATAATCATCCAAAAAAAGTTGGTTGTGTTCTGTTTCCTGCCTGGTTGAAACTTAACTCTAGGTTTCCAACTTGAAGGCCTTGAATCCAATTGCAATCTCCAAGCAAGATGTGAAAAGCTCATAATTAATAATTGTGAATTAATTGTGATCCGCATGCAGAAGAAGAGGGGAAGTATTTGTATATGTATGTATATATATTGTATATATAGAGAGAGCTGAAGAGTTTCATTAAAATTGTAATTCTAGCAGTGGCATCTTGATCTAATGCCACTGCAAGATACCATCCATTCTGCCTTGTATTATGCAGTTCAGGCCTATGAGAGTGACTTAAATCTGCCTTCTGATCTTTTAGAATTGCGCATACATTTTAGATATAAGTGTGCTGGTTTGGTCCAGGAAGGGTAGGCACTGCTCAGTGTTCTACACTTTGAAATAGTAAGATGTGCCCCTACATGAGCTGCTGCTACAGAACATTAGCTCCTTGTACGTTCAGCTTTGCAGTAGATTTAAAAAACATTGATGGCAAAGCATCTATTTTCCTAATATGGTCAGGTAGCAAGTTACTAGCATATTTTACAAGTCTCCCACTCTAGATTCACCAACCACTCAGGCAAACCTGCCACAACCAGAATGAGATTTTCCACGGGGCAGAAAGTCTGTGCCTGAATGCAGGTGCGAGGTAATGTTTGTGGCTCCGTGTTAAAGGTAAGATAATTCCACACAAAACAGGTCACAAATGCCTTTAGTTTAAAGCCATATCAAAAACAAAAAGCATATGGAGAACAATGCATCATATACCCAAAGCATTGATGCATCTAATTTCAGTGATGTCTAAGTTCAGGTGTAATGAAATGTAATATTTCTATGATGATGGCATACCTTACTATTTGCCATTCCTTGGCATTCGGCTCTTCAACACATTTGCCTTTTATGTCAATTTCAGTTCAGTGTAATGAGGCATTGCATCATTTTGTGTCTGTTTCTAGACTCTTAATAATGTTGAGAACACATGTTAAAAAGGAGAATGATTTGTTACGGCTTAGGGAGAGATGGATGTTTTGATGCTCTGGGTTTTTGCATTCATTAATTTACCCTTGAATGTAATTCATGAGTTAGGCTATTTTTTTTTTTAAGTCTTTTCCCTCAACTTTCCTGTGAGCTCCTTTCTTTTAATTGCACCATGACATCCCTCTGCATGTGCTTTTCCTTTTTGGCAGGAGGATGCTTGATATCATTCCCTTTTTATGAGAGTATTTTTCTTAGATTGCAACAGCTACAGACTTCTGCAGAGCACACACCACCTTGCAGTGTGCCTGCAGTAGTTAAATTCCAGGGGATTTACTGTAAGAGAGCTTTTCAGATTGCTCTCCTTTTCATCTCAACTGGTCTGTGACCATTTCAGAAACTGAATCCTTTAGCTCTGATCTGTGCTTCTTCATTCCAGCTGTAGAGATTATTAAAGTTAGTTTTAGGGTTGGGGGAGCTGGATTTTTAGAGTTCTATACATATTCTTAAATAAGAGTTTTAAAATGTGCAGCTGTGTAATTACTTGCATAGTACTATGTAGCTACATTTTTTAGAAGTGTTGGCATCTACAGTAGTGTACTAATTCAGAAGTGCAGCTGCACTGCTGTCTCATGTGTCAGGGGTACCATTGTGTTATTACTGGCATGCCATGAAGCTGTATTATGTATTTAACATTTTGGCTAAATTTTTAGTTTTACTGTAATGTGGGCACCCTACATTTTGCACATTAATTCAGTGCTAGATGACACTGACTGAAACGCCAGTGGCCAGTCTACACAGGCAATCCTACAGCTGCTACTATCCGGCTTGCTGCAACAGAGGGAAAATTTAGTCTAGTTTAGAAAGTGTAGTATAGACAAGTCAGGGAGTGATACCACTTAGAACTGCATGGCAAAATTGGATGGAGCCAAAATATTCTCACCCTTGCTAATGCATACAAACTTTCATTCTCCTAAATCATCTTCTTGATGGTTTTGTGTACCATGGATCTAGTGAGCACAAACTATAATGGGAAAAACTTAAAACTATTTTCCTCTATATGCAGGGATTTCTTGGGAGAAAACCTGTTGTTTGAAGTCTCAGAAAGCTAGTGTCTGTTTTCAAATTTGGCCCTTTGTCTGAAAAACCAATCAGCTAAACTACAGAACAAGTGATTATTTTTACTGCAGTTGCTCTTGTGCTTTTCTGCAAAATGAAAATCAACAGGGCTTTGATGGAGATGTGCTGTATTTCCACAAGCCTCAGGTGTCTTTGAAACACTCACTTTTTTCTCCCTTCCTTCGTAGCTCAACCTGTGTTGTACTGGTGTTCTCGCAACATGTCCTTCTGGAGCAGTATTTCATTTAACCTTGCAGTCCTTATGAATCTACTCGTAGCATTTTTCTATCCATTCAAAGGAGTCCGAGGAGGTACTAATATTTAACACTTTAAAAAAAATGTGACTAGATTAGATTCAATGGACCAAATTCTTCCCTTACTTGCACGTTTGTAACTCTGTTAACCTCAGTGAAGCTATTTGGTGTAAATGAGGGTAGAAATTGGCTTTTTGGGAAGGAGAGAGACCTGTTGAAATTCTGATACTTTTTTCTTTTTTGTACAATTTTATTATTCCAATTAATATTGCTTTAAATAATACTTGTAAGGGGAAAGTGGTGGGGATTGCAACATGATTGAATTGCAGTGTTTTCTATTTAATCCAAAGTACTTTGATGGAAATGTTTGCAAGCCAAATACTAGATCAAATTTCTGTCTAAGAGGAAAAACTATCCAAGAAAGAAATCACCAATAATTATGTGACTGTGCTGCTTTCATATTTTATTGCATAACTGTATATTTTGCTAAATAATATGAAGAGCACTTATTTTTTACTTTCTTCTAGCTCACATCTTAATAATAATGTTCTTTCAGCATAGCCCTTTGTCAGTAGCTCTCAGTGCTGTACAAAGGTGGGTAAGCAACATTATTCCTATTTTTACAGATGGGGAAAGTAAGGCACAGTGGAGTGACTTGCCCAGTACCATATAATCAATCAGTGAAAGATTCAGAACTAGAGCCCAGGTCTCCTGTACACCATTCTTTTGTCCCATCCACTGGGCTGCCTCTTCAACATACTGTAGTTGAGAAGTTG
This sequence comes from Mesoclemmys tuberculata, assembly GCA_007922155.1. Classification (NCBI taxonomy): domain Eukaryota; kingdom Metazoa; phylum Chordata; order Testudines; family Chelidae; genus Mesoclemmys; species Mesoclemmys tuberculata. The sequence goes on from ML677031.1 coordinate 13,857,711, forward strand.
CCCAGAGGATTGAGGGAACAGCTTGCCAGCCAAGCTTCCTTAGTCTGCAGCAATCTATCATTCATCCCACTTCGCAAACTTTTAAAAGTTGTCCTTAAGAACTGCCCTAGAAGAAGCTAGTGATGAGGTGTACAGATCTTGAAGGATTGTGTAGTCCTTTCTCAATCAAATAGTGACCTAGGGTTGGCGTGATCATTCCTAACCATGATTCAGATCTAGTTCAAGGAGATACTCCCAGCTAGGGCTTAATTGGATTCAGCTGACCACCTTGGAGGAGTGAGTTACTGACCATGGGGAAGGGTCATATGGGGTCATGTTAGCCAGAAGACACAACTGGAAGCCTTGGGGAAACTGAAGGTGCCATGTTGTGTGTTTATACTTTTTATATTTTGATTTCACTGCTTGTAAAACTGCATGGAAGAAATGTGCAGCTAAAGGTTTTTGCCACATTTCTGTAGGGTGAACAAGAACCCACAAAATAAAACCTCATCCAGGAGTGAGTGATTCATGATCAAACTTCTGTGTCCCCGTCTTTCATCAATCTGGCACTGGCCCTGCTTCAATATCCAATGCATAACATACTGATGAAATGGTTGTAGGTAACAGGCAGATATGTAGTCTCTCCAGCTGAACTTTCCTTTCTAAATCAGCTTGCCAGTCCTCAGATCTCTTAGTGCTGGCGTGGTGGGTTCCATGTTTCAAAGCTTCAACAGAGTACAGCTCAACCATAGCCCAACTAAAGCCCAAAATCCAGTGAGCCCTACATGTGAAATGAAAGCTACCAGAAAGAATCTCACGCAAATAGTAAAGGAATAAGGTGAACTACAGTTTAGAGGGCTTTTAAATTATTGATTTAGTATGTGATGCAAGTTACAGTAACAATGGAGAAGAGGTGGATCAGAACAAGAAAGTTACAGGCGAATCTGAAATGATGGCCCTCTTCTACAGTGAGGGCAGTGAGACAGTATGTGACATGTTAGACCAAGTTCTCTGACATTGTGGCAAGAGGGTGGTTATGGGTGGGAGGAGCTAGGTTATGTTCTGGATTGTAGGATTCTGTTTCTGCAGGAATTCTCTCTTCTGCTACAAGAGACAGTAAAATGTTGTGCAATTACCTGGATACTGGTCTCACCATTGGTTGGAAAGATTTGGCAAGTGCAAGCAAACAGTCCCCAAATTTTCTGTTTTTGATTTCAAAGATGAGAAATTAAATTTTAAAAGTCTGAGTTTATGATTGTTAGTATAATGTTTAATAAATAATTTATGTGGGATTATGAGATACACCCTTTTGATTCTAGTGGAAAGGAATTCAGTGTTCTGAGTAAGAGGGGAGTAGAAACAATCATTTGTTCTTTTAACTTTTAGGGACTTCATCTCACACATTCTCAATACCTCATGAACCATCTAACACTTTTTAAAAACCTCTGTTATTGATATAAAATCATTTTATACCCTTGATTAGTTAAACAGCAATAATCCTTTCAAAATGGATCATTTGGGTTTCCCCGAATTAGCTGTTACTACTCAAGAAAGTGAACTGGGAGTCATCATGGGTAGTTCCCTTAAAACATCTGCTCAATGAGTAGCAACAGTGAAAAAGCTAATGGAATGCAAGAAACCATTAGGAAAAGGATAGCTAATAAAACAGAAAATATCAGAATGCTACTATATAACTCCATGGTATGCCCACAACTCGGATATTGAATGTAGTTCTGGTCACCTCATCTCAAAAAAGATACGTTTTGAATTGGAAAAGATCTAAAGGACAACAAAAATGATTTTGGGGTACAGCTTCCATATATGGACAGATTAAAAAGAGACCGGGACTCTTCAGCTAAGAAAAGAGTTGACTAGGGGGAAATATGCTAGAGGTCTACAAAATCATGAATGATGTGGAAAAAGTGAATAGCGAAGTGTTATTTACCACTTTTCAAAACACAATAATCAAGGGTCACCCAATGAAATGAATAGGCAGCAGGTTTAAAACAAACATAAGGAGGTACTTCTTGACACAATGCACAGTCAACCTGTGGAACTTGTTGCAATGGGAAGTTGTGAAGGCCAAAAGTACAACTGGATCAAAAAAATAATTAGATAAGTTCATGGAGGACAGGTCCATCAATGGCTATTGGCCAAGATGTTCAGGTATGCAACCTTACCTAAAGTATCCCTAAACCTCTCACTACCATAAGATAGAACTGGATGACAGGATGGTTCACTTGAAATTACCCTATTCTGTCCATTCTTTCTCAAGCATCTGGCACAGAGGCAGGATGCTGGGCTCGCTGGACCTAGTATGGCCATTCTTTATGTTCTTACGGTGTGTCTGCATGGTACAGGCCCGCTGGATTCTGAGTTGCTGAGTACATAATACTGTGAGATTTACCACAACGTGGAAGGTCACAGTTTGCAAACTTGAATGCCTGTAATTAGGTACTTAAAACCACATTTAGGCCCCTAAATAAGTTTCTAGGGTTTCCAAGATGCTGAGAACTTTGCATTGATCTTTGCAGTAGCATAGCACTTCTGAAAACATACACATCCTTCTGCCAGCAGACGTGCAACAGACTCTTCACCCACACCTCGTCTGAGTATATATACGTCTTGATTGAGAATCACTCAGCTTTGGCCACTGATTGGTCATTCACAACTTGGAACTGTTTTCTAGGGGCTGAAATACTGCTTCCACTATGCTCCCAGCCCTTCCTGCCCCTGGCAGGCAGGAATGAGTTTGTGATCTGAACTCCAATCTCTTCTCTGTTCTCACACCTCCCACTTTGAGAAGGCACAGAAAGTGCTGCTGGGGCAGCCTTAAAGTTCCCTTTTATAACAGCGTTCCATTCCAGTGATTCTAATGCTGATGAGCAGCCTGTGGTGTGGCCTGTAAAAAACATGTACTGCATGCAGCCTTGAAGGTATCTTTAATTCTAGCTAGATTTGCAGGCCTGCTGTGAATGTCTGAAACTGAAACGAGAATATATTCATGTTTCAGATTTTATTGTCTCAGTCAGAATGTTAACACTTAAACAGGTGGCTCGATCGTTTAAAAGTGCATTCTGCCCTCTCTCTGGAATTCCAATGCCACATATATTCACTTCCTAAATGGTCTTTTGTAAAAGTCATTCTCTCTGCTTTCCCCTCCCTGTGGTGTGTGCGACTTTCCAATCTGATGCCCCTGTTTTGAGCATTGCATTTTTGTTTCTTAGGGCTCTGCCATGTTCCACCATGACAGCCGTTTTTGTCCAAAGTTTCTGAACACACTGTGCTCTCTTTGGGGGGACATGGCTTTTATTCATTCTTCCATTATTTTTCATTCATCTAAAATAAGTAATTCAGACTGAAGCTAGGTGATGGTTCTTTGTATGTGGAAGTGCATAATTCTCATTCCCTCCCCTCCCAATCTTGTTTTGAAAAAACCTTCGCTGTGCATGCGTTGACATATTTGCTGAAATGGAACAATCCCCTCAGTTCTGGCATAGGGGCTGCAGACTGTTACAAAAGTTTAGGGAATCTCTCCCTCTAGTCTGGTTCCTACTGAGATACCAATGGTTTAGAAACATGCAACTCTTTTTATATGTGGCCTTTATCTTGAAGGGATGCTTGTTCATGTTTGAAATAGCCCCAAAATGTGACAGTGTTGGAGGCTGGGGTTTTTTATGGCTCTTTAACACAAGTGTATTTAGCCAGGCTGGCTGATGTTCTATAACCACACAGCCTCATGGGACAATCCAAATAGAACTAGAAATACCAGGAGATGGCAAAAACGGGTACATGTGGTTTGGTTTGGTTTTGTTTTGTTTTTTGGGTTTATCTTTTAGTTTAAAAAAAAAAAGTGTAATAGAAGGATAGGCCCTGGATAATTCCGTGGTCTCTCTTGCCACCCCGTTCAGGGAAGCTACCAAGTGCATTAGAAAATCTGTCGTCTTTGTTTTCAAATGTTATTGTATCTGAGTAACGCACAACAAAGTGAAGAATCCTTTAATGATGATTATTGACATAATGGTTTATGTGTTCAAGTAATATACTTAATTAAAATGTACCCAAGATGCTGTTACTCAGCTTTCCCACTTATCAGTCTGTAATGGCTGAACAAGTGGGTTAGTGATATTGCACAGTAATAACATTAAAGTGGCATTTATCTGACTAATCTTGGTATTGTTATTTTTAGTAGTTTGGAATATATAATCTTTTATTTTTTCCATCCTAGGTACACTAGAGCCCCACTTGTCGGGCTTACTGTGGACAGCTATGCTGATATCTTTGGCCATAGTTATAGCTCTTCCTAAGCCCCATGGTATCCGAGCTTTAATAGCTTCTACAATATTACGACTAATATTTTCAGTAGGTTTGCAGCCTACTTTATTTCTTCTGGGTGCATTCAATGTAAGTATCATGTAGGTTTTCACTGAAATTCTCTTACTTTTTACATAAGAATTTCTTATCCACTTATGAAAATATTAGGCTCTAGCACTCAGTCCAGAACATAGTGGAGTAATTGGATTGGGGCTTTTTTCTAAAAATAGAATTGCTGTGCTTCATTCAAACACTCTTCTCTGTTGAAGAGCTCCGAGCTGTCTCTCTGCTTTGTCACAGTCTAGTGACAGCTCCCAGCTCAACCAGAAATGTTAGGAGATCTCTGTGAACCTATAGTACTTTGAGTTGTTTGCTCAAACCCTTCTCTTGTTGAGCCACTAAGCAACAGAAGATGGGAGATTAAGATTTATCAAAATAAGTGCCCCAAATGCCTGTAGCTTATCTGCCAATCAAAGGGGTCTGCCAAGTGAGCCAAAAAGAAACTGCTTTTTGACTAAGCCAATAGTAGCTGTGCAAAGATTGCATCTCTTAGATAGCTTTTGGTGTATATATTACATAATTACCTTAAAGCAGACAATTGAGTTACACAACTTATCTAAGTATGTTTCACACTGTTGTCAGTGGTGATATTATCTGTTGTGGTAATGCTTAACAGCTCCAGTTGTGGTTGGGGAACTGTGGATATTGGCATTGATGTGTGCTGCTACATAGGAAGATTAGTAGATACTTAACGTAAAAATTGTTGGTTGATGGGAAAATGGAATATTTTCTTGTTAACAAGTTACTGGGGACATCTCAGAAATTTCAGTGCTTTTGTTGCAAGGAGCTATTTGTTTTAGGCAGATGCACATGTGAAAAGTTAGTTCTAAGCTCTTTTAAAAAAAATCTTACCTCTTGCAACTGGGTGATTTGTTTTTGCATCAGGAAGTCTCCGATATATTGATGTCAGTCACAAGTGAGATGAGCTTTTGTGTGCATGTTTTATAGGGGCCCATTTTTGCTCTTTGGTCGCTTTATGTTGGGTTGCATTGGTAGATGTAACTGAGGGCAGAGTTTAACCCATATGTATAAATTTCTCAATCATTCTGCAAATCCTTATTGCAGTTGTTGATATCAACATGTTGAATTGCCACTGACTTAGAGCCTACAGGTGTCAGGCATGTGTTACACACTATACTTAACCTTTACTGTAATTGTCTCCTTAGGTTTGTAATAAAATAATTTTCCTGATGAGTTTTGTGGGTAACTGTGGAACATTCACTAGAGGATACAAGGCAATGATCCTGGATGTGGAGTTTCTTTATCATCTGCTATACCTTCTTATTTGTGCTATGGGGCTCTTCGTACATGAATTTTTTTATAGCTTGTTGGTAGGTATTCATCCTCTCTTTTAAAGCTCTGTCTTTGCATTCTAAAGCCCCCATCACAGTAATATCCAGACGACACAAATGTGTCACAGTTCAATATCCCCAAAAAGAGAACCTAGATTCTCTACTTCCAGTGTAGCTTTTGTCCTGGGTGGGGTCACTTTTTGGTGGTGGTCTCTTTCAGGAGACCAAAGTCAGGCTGTTTCAGTTTGAGAGCTTACTGGGGCACCCTCCCAGTGCTCCTGCCCTACTCATGCTCATAGATAAATGGAAAACTTTGTCATTTCTTCCACCCTAGTACCATACACAGATACCACACATTGCTTTATTGTAATTAAAATATGGGATTTATGAATGTGTACAATTGCAAAGAGGACTCATTTAAAAGTATTTTGCCATTTCAGGCCCTGTTTCCAGACAATTAAGGTATTGGGGGAAGGATATAAAGGCAGAGTCCTTTGGCTAAATATACTGTCTCTTAGAATGTATAATTTGTCCCTGGTTCTGAGGTTAGGTAATAAATGGGCTTAAAATATCCTGACTCAAAGTAACATTGATACCCAGTGAAATATCCAAGGCTCAGCTAAGTCACTAGTGGTCAATACCCACGTTGGAAAATTCACTACAAAATCTGGCACAGATTGCACATAAATGGTAGCTGCTTCTGGAGAAATCCTGGCATAAATGAAACACAGATTGTTCTGACAGGCAAGTGATGCTTCCCCATTGTCAGAAGCTAGATCAGTGATTTACAGTGAAGTTGGGTGGTGGTATATCTTGGAGCCTTTTTTTTTTTTTTTTTTTTAAACTCTGACAGTGATTCCAACCTTGGGTGAGTGACAAAGATCCCTTAAGCTTTTCCATGAGGCGCGGAGCCCACAATGCACAACACAACGCTATTCAAAGTGTGTCATGAACAAATACGTCTGTAGCAGAAGGAGAGGTGTATCAATTTCCGAGTAAGCCCCTACTCAGTTGTTACTTGCTACATCATCCTGTAACTGTTTTGGATTGTTTCCTATATTCATTATAGCAAAATTGGGAAACGGGTCCTCTGTGTAAGACCACTTACTTTTCTAGCATACAAATCTGCAATCTGATAACAAGGAAATATAGGAAAGGGGCAATAGCCTTTCTGCAGACCTCATATAACATTTATTCAGAGTTCTTTAGAGAAATACACATACAATGGCATGGGGCTAGGGAGCGGTGAGGTTTGCAGTTAATTTTTTTGCCATCTTTTTAACACTTATTTTGTCCCATCATTCAATAACTGAGTGGGCCATGTCATGTCTGTGAGATGATACATTTAGAAGAATGTGAAGTGAAGGAAATATTTATGTCTACAAAAAACTAAGACAAAACTCAGAAAAGATTAACCCACCACCACAAATCCACCCTTTCCAGAAAACCCTTATTTTAAGTATGTCCTCTATTTTTTTGATAAACGGCAGGTCTCCTTTAAACTTCAAAGTTAAGCTTCTGCACTAGGTTATAGTTTTCAGTTTTGGTACTGAAGAGAGAAAATGTGAAGCAGAGATAATGTTGGAGAAAAGAGAGCACATGTTTGGTGTGCTAGTTACTCAGTAAGTACAAGAAGGCTTTGTAAATTGATACCACTTAACCAATCAAAGATCCCAAAGCATTTTACTAAAGTTATTCAACATATGGTAATTAAAATAGTAGTATCCCATTTTACAAAGAGGCAGCTACTCTTGTACAAGTCACTAGCATGTCAGGATTATCACCAAAATCTTCTGACCTGCAGCCTCTTTAATCATTAATACATCATCAATTAGATGGTTACTTCAGTATAGGGGGAAAAAAGTGCATTGGGAAAGGACACTGTAAAACCATTGGGGCAGTTGTGCCATTCCATGTAGATATTAGGTGATGCTTCAGAATTCTAACTATCTGTTTTAAAAAAGGACAAACCTTAAAACATTGGAATTAGATTCTTTACGTTCTACTCCCCATTGCCCCACAATTTAACATGCCACCAGTTTTGTTAACAGTAAATTTGTGAAACAGCTTGACCTGCCCCTTTTTTCCAGCTTTTTGACTTGGTGTACAGAGAAGAGACCTTGCTGAATGTCATTAAAAGTGTCACTCGCAATGGACGTTCCATCATCCTGACTGCTGTTCTTGCTCTTATCTTGGTTTACCTGTTCTCGATAGTGGGGTACCTGTTCTTCAAAGATGACTTTATCCTGGAAGTAGATAAGCTGCCTAATGAAACGTTATTGCCAGGTTGGTATTGGACATTTTAACGGTACAAGGTTCAAAAGCATAAAGGGCTTGAATCCTGTGAGATGGTGTGAGCTGTGCACAGCTTCTAGGGGGTAATCAGCACCTTATAGGATTAAGTACAAATGTGGTTCCCATAAAAGGTGCTGTCCAAATGAGAGATTGACTGACACACATGGCATTCCTGATGTTGTGTAAACTAATACTAAGACCCCAGTATCCCCAAAAAAATGCAGATACCATTTAAACTTTTCTTTTGCATACATTAGAGATTTCTTATACAGTGTGTTATGACAATCAAGATAATCCAATTCAGCTAAACATAGCTTCTGCCCTGGCTTAATTGCAAGCTTACTAGAGGCAGGGTGTCTTTGTTGAGAGTTCCCTCCATCTGTGAAGTTCACATCCTGCCTTGGTTAGGCAGAGCCTATATCTGTTCACCTTTGAACAAAAGCACGCTCGTTCTTCCAGGCTTTAACTGGTGAGGTTGCTGGTTGCGAATACTGGGAGATCTTGCAGGTTAACTTGTGGGATTTGGAGAGTTTATTTTTGCTTTTAATGATGGGTTTAATTCTAAACATCAGTAACAAAATAAATACAAATGAAAGAGAGTGTGAGAGAGATGCTCCTGTAAGGTCAAGCTTTATATTTTTTCTCCATTAGTTTTCTCTGTTTGCATTCAGAAGGAAAATGTTGCTTTCTGTTAAGCAAGCAACTTAGTGATTGAGGAGTACAAATAGAACAGCAGATAACCTTATTAACTGGGCATTTTGTTTTTTCTCCAAAGCTTAAACTGGTCAGAAAAACATTACTGGATCTTCTTGCTACCAGAGGTTAATATTTACCATTTACCAGGCTTGGGGTCAATAACTAAATGACTCTTTGCTTCAGCTTTTCCACACAATTGGTGTCAATGCCAGGGACATCTGATTATCTTATATACTTACATATATAAGAATGCAAGTTTTGAGGCACCTTGAAACCATATTGTCCATAGTGTATCATAACAATTTCAACTACTTCACAAACTTTGGGACTGAGAACTGTGTACTATAATTGTAGGGTGTTTGGTCCTAGTACACAGAAATGGAAATCATTTCAATTTGTCTTTCATTTAAACATTGTTAAATAATTAGATGCAAGAGTTGAATCGGATGTTAACCTTCAAATTTCAGGGGGAAAAAACCTTTCTCCGGATTATATGCATGTCACTTAGTGTAGACTCAGTTCAGATGACAGTGTGTAATAACCCCTATAGATCAGCTACGCAAGAACTGAAGCAATGTTAAACTACATTTTTTTGATCTCACAACTTGCATTTTATAGACCGCACAGAAGCTGGTGATACCATGGCTGGGGAGTTCCTGTATTCAGATGTATGTAGAGTAGGTAATGGGGAAAATTGTTCTTCAGTCACTCCTTCAGAAGGTAGGTGTATTTCACTACTGAACTCTTACGCCACTGCTTTAATTTTCACCCTCTTCTAGCCAAGTACATTAAATTAAAAAAGCTTGTGTAATTAAACCAGGTAGAATAAAGGTATCAAGGGCACCTCTGATTTGAGGAATGATTAACTCATCCCACTTCCCCAATGGCGTATATGTCTTTTAATACATGAAGTACAGTGTGTAGACTAGAAATACTTAGTACTGAGCAATCCCATTGCAATAAAATGAACTGAATTGAAACACTGTTTTGAAAGGCCTTTCTTTATGCATTTGAGAAGGTAAGCGTGATGCAGCTAGTCGTCTTTGTAAAATCCTGAACTGTGCAACCACAGATCAACAATTCTGACCTCAGAAGTTGTTCTCTGAATTTACAAGCACCTTCAAACATTAGTGTGGAAAGATGCAGTCCAGTATAAATGTATTGGTGATGACAGTATTCTAACTAGTTAGTGAAGGAATATATTTTTAATATTGTTTTAGATTATAAAGAAATAATAAACAGAATAAATCCATAAATGGGTTTCAGAAAAGCAAGAAAAAACCAATACCTTGAACGTGAAATATAACAGTATGTTTATCCAATCATGTATAGTACAATGGTCAGCCTTAAATTGAATAGGGAAATATTTCGTCTTATTTATAAACGTATAAAGTTAAATTTAAATTTACTTCCTTGCTGAGATTTATGGTGTTGACTGTGAGATACAGACAATGTTGGTATTTTTCATTCAACTAAGTATTTGCTTCAGAGGTCAATGATGGCCAAGAGCACATCTTCTCAAGAGGAAATGTCTGTTTGCTCTAGTGTTTCCTATGATAAATTAAGTAACAGAGCAGGTACAAAAAATAGTTTTCCTTTGAATGTTTGCTCATGTCCATTCATGCTATGTGTGCACGCACTGTGTGCACTGTTGCTGGAGATGTTTCCCTTAATAGTATCCACAGGGCCACTCTAGTGTCCTTTGGAGCAGTGTGCATATGCATCAGTATAAGGGGTGGTGCCAGCCCCATGACTTCTCAGTTCCTTCTTATTGCTCATGATGGTTGCTGGAACAACCCTTTCTTGCTCTGGCAAGGCTTTTTCCCAGCGGTTTTGGACTCTTTCTCCATTTGTAGTGCTAATCATTCAGTGTATGTAGTTTCACAAGTAGCTTAGGTTGCCAAGTGTTCCTTCCCGAGATCTCAGGCAAGGTGGTGCAGGTCCTGACAGACAACACCGCATCCGTGTTTTACATCAACAAGCTGGGAGGAGCTCAGTCTTCGGCCCTGTGCCAGGAAGGACTTCTGCTTGAAACATGCCATTCCCCTCAAAGAAGCACATCTCCCGGGAGCCCGAAACTTGCTGGCAGATCACCTCAGCAGATCCTTTTCCTTTCACCACGGGTGGTCTCGTCACCCAGAGGCTGTCAGTGTTCTCTTCCAGAGGCAGGAGCTTTCTCAAATAGTTATTTGTCACCAGGCAACACAGGAAATGTCATCAGTTCTGCTCACTGCGCAGGCATACCAGGGGCTCCCTCTCCAGTGCCTTCCTGTTCTCGTGGGAGGACCATCTCTTGTACGCCTTCCCTACAATCCCCTTGGATCACAAGGTTCTCCTAAAAATCAAATGGACAAGGCGAAGGTTAAACTGACAGCCCTGGTGTGGCCCCGCCAGCCTTGGTTTGGCACGCCCCTAGACCTCTCTGTGGCACTGCCACTCACGCTCCCACACCACCCGGGCCTGATCTCAAGGGCCACAGCCGGCTGCTTCACCCAAGTCTCACCTGCCTGCGCCTGACTGCACAACTGAACCCTGAAGAGCAGGTGTGACACGCTGTACCCCATGTACATTCTTAGTGTGAGTTGTGTATCATTCATGTTCACCCTTACAGTGTAGCTGTGTATGGTCTGATGCAAAGTATGCCGTGTGAGGTGTTTTTGGAATGCTCACGACGTGCTGAATGTTATTGTCGTGGTGGTGGCATGTTTCCTGCAATGTCACATATATATATACACAGATACAAAACTCTGCTCTGTCCTGTCCCCAAATGTGTCTCTCACATGGCTTGAATAGATGCAGACATGCACAAAGCTGTTTCCTTGCCCAGCAGAGGCATCCATATAGGAAAAATGGACTGGCCTGAGCACCTGGGAGCACTTTGGCTGAAGTGGAAGAAATCATGCCCGGACATAGCTGATCACCTGACCCCAGGGGGTGTCAAAGAAACTTATTAAAAAGAAAGAGGCATCTTTGTCTCAGGGTTCTCCCTTGGAATCCATCTTCTAAGCAACACCAAAGACTGAGAATCTGGCCATGGGGGGAGCCTGGTTGCTAGTGGCATCGCAGCCTGTGTGGTAAGCTAACGTTACAGACAGAAAGTTACTAAAACATTAATCTTAGTTTAGGATGTGAGTTACCTTTTAGTTAATTGTGACGAACTCCTTGACTCATTATTAATCTCTTGATTTGTATTAATCTGACTTTTTTCACTTAAAATCCTGCTGTAGTGAATCAACTTGTTTGTTTTATCTAAAACAAAGCATGTGGATGGAGTGTGTGCAGAGACCTCACTTAGAGTGAGCAGGTGCGTATCAATGTCTTTCATAAATTGACAGACAAATGTGAGTGAGCTTGCAGGGTGCAGTGAAATGTAAGCACTGAACACAGTAACATGGGAGTTGCTGGGACTGGGGGTGTTTGCTGAGCATCTATCCCATGAGTGGTTGGCCAGAAGCGCTCCTTCACTGGGTCAGGGACTGATTACTCGCTGGGTGTGGGCTGACCCGGGAGTGGGTGTTGCACACAGCAAAGCAAAAGTGAAGAATTGGAGTAACACAGCTACACGCAGTCCAGATTGCAGGTGTCTGCTCAGATCAGGCTCTGCAGGTCTTGTTCGGTAGTAGAAAGCCTTCCACCAGGGTTACCTACCTGACTAAGTGGACGCGTTTCACTTGTTTGGCCTCTGAATGGCATTTTTCTCTATCCCGATCTTCCCTGCAGTCCATCGTGGACTATCTGATCCACTTAAAGCATCAAGGTCTGGCTCTCTCATCTGTTAGGGTTCACTTGGCAGCCATCTCAGCCTTCCACTTTCTAGTGAAGGCAGATCAGTGTTCTCCCATGAAATGACGGTCAGATTATTCAAGGATCTGGAGAGGCTCTTCCTTCAGGTTCACAAACCAACCCCCTCCACCCAATGGGATTTAAACCTGGTCTTTTTGAGACTCATGGGACTCCTTCAAGCCGTAAGCATCGTGGTCCTTGCTCCTTCTCTCTTGGAAGGTCACTTTCCTGGTGGCGATCACATCAGCCAGAAGGATCTCTAAGATCAAAGCCCCTTATATGGTGTTCTTCACAAAGTCCAGTTGTGTTCCCATCCAGCCTTCCTATTAAATGTGATGTCACACTTCCATGACAACCAGGATATCTTTCTGCCCGTCTTTTTCCCAAAACCTCACAAGTCCGCTGAAGAATGGCAGCTTCATATGCTGGACATTAGGCAGACCCTCGCCTTTTATGTTGAGAGGACTAAGCCCTTCTGCAAGTCCATGCAGTCTTTGTAGCAATAGCAGAAAGGATAAGAGAGCTACCTGTGTCATCCCAAAGAATCTTGTTCTGGATAACTGCCTGTATTCAGGCTTACTATGAGCAGGTGAATGTCCCACTTCTAGCCATTGTGACCACCCATTCCTCAAGAGTCCAGACTTAGTCAGCAGTGTTCTTGCACAGATGCCAATCCAGGACATCTGCAGAGCCACAACCTGGTTGTCCCCTCATACCTACACATTCCACTGCGTTATCACCCAACAGATTGAGTTGATGCTACTTTTGGGAGAGCAGTGTTGCAGTCAGCACTTCCATGAACTCCGAGCACACCTCCAGGCTTACTGCTTGTGAGTCGCCTATCATGGAATGGACATAAGCAAGCACTCGAAGAAAAAACAGTACTAACCTTCCGTAAGTACTATTCTTCGAGATGTGCTGCTCATGTCCATACCATGATTCACCTTCTTACCCCTCTCTCCTGGAGTTACTGGCAAGAAGGAACTGAGAGGGTGAGGGGCCAGCAGAACCCCCTTATACTGGTATGTATGCATGCGGTTCCAGAGGGTGCTAAAACCAGGCCTAAGGATACCATTAAGGGAATAATCTCCAGCAATAGTGCACTCGGCGTGCACATACCTAGTATGGAATGGACATGAGCAACACGTGTCAAACAACAACATTTATGGGAGGTTAGTATCCGTTTTTTCCTTCCTTTCTTTCCTGGTTGTAGGAGGCATGGGATGATCTTGTTGGTCTTCGCTTACTTTATTTGCAAAAAGAAAGACATAGGAAACTTGTTAATATCAGAGTTCTGGTTGATATCTGATGATACAACGTTGCTCTATAGCCAGAGGGGAATGTGATGCAGAAATCTCTGATCACCTCCCTAATGTTTGGAGATGTCTGTATACAACATTTGATTTCGACCCATCTTTAACCTTTAATATTGTGATAACTAAACATGCATTTTTATTATCATAGCAAAATCATGGAGGTTTTTTTTTTAATATAGTCTATTTTTGCAGAATTGTCATAATTAATTCTGGACCTTCTAGACTCAGAATGGATGAATTAAGAATACAAAGAACAAACTCTGAAGTTATAGCCAAACTGATAAACGTTGGTGAAAAAGAAGTCTTTACCTTTCAAATAAAATAACTTCCATAGTTCGTAATAGCATGTTAGCCATTAGAAATGCAAGAGACAAAGCTTTCCTTTTGGTGCATTGATCAAGGTCTGGCCACTTGTTCCTCTGTCAGATACCAGGAGATAGCGTATGAATACAAACTTTGCTCTCAGAGCTGTGAAGAAGCTATGATTCGATATAGACGGGCATCTGGTAAGCTAGAGCTGTACATTGTAACAGAACGGGGAAGAGAATTTAGCCAACAGACAGCACTGAAAATGAGAAACAGAATTTTCTGAATTGGTGGGAAGAAGAGGGACGCGATTGAGCCAACCGTGGAGACCAGCTGCTGTTCTGTTCCTAGCTAACAAGTGCTGTTGCGATGATCTACGTAGCTTATTAGATACACATGATTAGAGTCATAGGATTTTATTTTAAAGGGAGAGGAGATGATTCAAAGAATGAAGAGAATTATTTAAAACACATCTTCTTGCCTTTTAAACCTGTCTTTGCTTGCTATGTCAATAGAGCTGATTGCTAAAGAAGAAGTTGAGGAAGAGGACAAAGAGCATACGTGCGAGACTTTGCTGATGTGCATTGTTACTGTGCTGAGTCATGGTCTCAGGAGTGGGGGTGGAGTAGGAGATGTGCTCAGGAAACCATCCAAGGAGGTAAATTTACCACTGTGACGGAGAAAAGGAGAGATCTGATTTTGTTGGAGAGAACGTTGTGTGCAGTGTGTTAAAGTTAGTATGTATATGTTACTAACTTGAAGGGACCAAAATTCCTCTCTGTGTCATAGTTAAATTTCTGCAATAACCAATAAGTCAAGCAATGGTACGTATGAAATGAGCTTCCAACTATTCCATCTGCATTATGATTATTATGAATAATTGTATTTTATGGTGGCGCCTAAGGACCAATCTAGAATGGATCCCTATAGTACTAGGCACAGTACAAACACAGAGTAGCAGAAAGTCCCTGCCCTGAAGAACTTAGTCTAAATCCACAAGACAGGTACAGGGTGCAGGGGCATGTAAAACCCACAACCGGAGCGAATAATGAGATGGCAACAAATGGTACGTTAACTCCACAGAGAGGTTTTTTGAGGGAGGGGGGAGAGGGTTAGTTAGGAGGGGAATTAGCTAGATGGGGGGGGGAAGGATGGAGGGGGACAAAGCAAGGGAGAAGAAGGTAAGAGAGGCAGTGGAGGTCCAGTGTTCTTTCCTGCTCTTACAAAAACAGCCAATCAGCACAGAGCACAGAAAGTTCAATCAGAACTGCAGAAAGGGCTCTGGATTTCCAAATGTCCCTACTTTGACCGCTTTGCAGCAGCTCCTAATGCCTGGAGTCTCTGGCTGGTTTCTCCCTACAGTTTTAAGCCCAGGCCACATGGTAGGGTGAGGGAGGCATTACCTAGTGACCCCATAGTGGTAGGAATTGGGGGGTGTTGCTATACTTTTCTGGGCCCATAAGGGTGTTGGGGGAGGGGTGGCTCCCAACTGGACCCCATTTCAATCCCTGTCCCCAGTGCAGCGGTCCCTGCTTTGTCTATCTCAGATGTCCGAGAACAGAATTATTTATTTAGACCGTATTTTCTAACTATTCTCTAGTATTCAGCCTGATTTCAGGTAAAATTTTCAAAATCATGTAAATCCTAATAGAAGTTAGGAAATGAGGCAGGCAGTGATGCCGACATTGTGAGTGATGTTGGTGTATAGGGAGGTGGCATCCATGGGATGCACGGTGTTCTGATGGAGGTTGTTTATGTAGTGGAGTTGGTGGAGGAAGTTGGTTGTGCCCTGGAGGAAGTTGACCCTTCGTGTGCTGAGTGGTTTGAGGATAATGTCTATAAGTTCCAATATTCCTTCAGTAAGAATGCCATAGCCAGAAATGATGGGCTACCTGGATTCCCTTGTTTGTGTATCTTGGGAAGCATGTAGAAGGACTCTGGATTATGGGATGAGGTTGCAGAGTTTCTCTTAGAGTTGGATTTCATAATCTCCTTAAATTCCTGGGTAAACTGTGGCATCAGGTCTTCTTTGAGTTCTTTATAATAAGTGGCATCAGAGTTCAGTCTAGCTTAATTAAATTCCAAGTGAATTAAACTAAACTGAATTAAAGCACACTTCAATTCTGAATCAGAGCAGCCAAACCAGGTATTAATATGGTTTAACTATCCCACTTGAAATGTATGCCTTCTGTTAATTCGGATCAACTTGCCTGAGTTTCCCCTTGTAGACAAACCCATTGGGTACATATACACTACAACGAAAGATCTATGCATGGCCGGCTCGGGTCAGCTGACTCAGGCTGTGGGGCTATAAAACTGTAGTGCAGACGTTGAGGGTTGGACTAGAGCCTGGGAGGACGGACTTGGAACCCAGGCTCTAGACCAAGCCTGAATGTCTCTACTGCAATTTTTAGCCCTGAGAGCCTACGTCAGCTGACCTGGCTTCTGAGACTTGGTGCCTTCAGTTTTTTATCACAGTGTAGATATACCCTTAGATGCTTTTGAAAATGTTACCCTTCATCGGTAGTAAAACGAGCACTCACTGTTGAGCTTAGCAAAACTTTGTTTCCTGCTTCAGCTAATTATGAGAATATATGTGGTTATTTGTTTCTATTATATAAACTAATGTCAAAGATGTGTCCACCATGAACTTGACGTTATCAGGAACAGAAGGAATAAATGATAAGACTGATGGGTACAGGGTAGATAATGAAGAGAGAAAAGAGACTTGAGGATAACAAGTAGGGGAGAACTGATCTTGGGGAGATCAGATCCTATCACTGACTAGCTTTATTTTTTTCTTGTTAGTAATTTAGGATTTTTGTTTTATAATAGAGGATTTAAAATATTATATATAATCATTTGAAGACTTCACAGAATGGTATTTTGAAGTAGGGAATCTCAAAAGAGATCGTGGATTGACACAATATTGCCGCTGAACTGAACAGTCATGGTAAGTGTCTGGGTTAACTTTTTAAAATATTTGTCTTACAGGAACCTCTCTTTGCTGCTAGAGTGATATACGATCTCCTGTTCTTCTTCATGGTGATCATTATTGTCCTTAATCTGATTTTTGGTGTTATCATTGACACTTTTGCTGACTTAAGGAGTGAAAAGCAGAAGAAAGAAGAAATTTTAAAAACAACATGCTTTATTTGTGGTAAGCGTTTGAAACATTTGCTTTAGAGCTAGCAGCTGTTCCATCCTACCCCAAAGGTAGCTGCAGACTAGCTTTCCTAGGAAGTATAAGGCTTTGGGAAATAGGAAGCCTGCAGTGTCAGTAGATCCTGCATTGCATACTTCAATTAGCTGTTATTCCAAGTTCCTACACCTACTTCCTCTTCTCAGGATCTGTCGAAAGCTTGTCAGTATCTCTTCTTAAAGTAGAGGATCCTGATTGAGAGCATATTCTGTGTTGTCTTTGCAATTGGGAGGAGAATTTATATTGCTTGAAGAATCTGAAGAACTTGGCATAAGGAAAAGAAATTGGGAATAGAAGGATGGTGTTTATATACCACTCTTCTTAAGTACACTTCATCTGGCTTGTTTCTTAGTTCGCCTGTTTTAAACAACAGTTTTATGTTGGAGCATTAGATAAACTTAAAATAGATCATGTTTCCAAAGATGCTGGATGTCTGTGTTCAATGAAGTGCTTAGTTTTGAATGCACTGAAGTGAAAAGTTAAACTATTGAGGCTATGAGGCCACCGTGGTTAAATTACCTGGCAATACATGAGTTATGTATATGTAGTGACGTGTAAGTATCCCTGAGAAGTTTGTTACGAAGTAGTTGCTGTGTTTTGCATAACTTTATTTCAGAAACGGAGGATATTTTTGTAAGATCTAGCAATGGTTTACTGTACCATACCTACTTAGTTTGACCATGACTTTTCTAATATGTATAATAAATGAAAGTGATTACAATTCCTATGGAGCATTGTTTTCCCATATTATGCCCTTTCCAGGGAGTTAATCCCTGTGGCTCGATGTTTATTCAAGAATATATTTCACAGTTAATGCATAAATGCCACAGGCTGTATGTTTCCCTCTACTCAAAACCCATGTTATGCAATGAGTTGCTAAACACCGATAGGGATGTGCAATCTGTCTTTTAGGTTTGGAACGAGACAAGTTTGATAACAAGACAGTCACATTTGAAGAGCATATTAAAGAAGAGCACAATATGTGGCACTACTTGTGCTTTATCGTGTTAGTAAAAGTAAAAGATTCGACAGAATATACAGGACCAGAAAGTTACGTGGCAGAAATGATCAAGGTGAGACTGAAGCACTTTCCCCAAATCAGGTTGATTATATAGTCTGTATTTGTTCAGTGAATACAAATAGTCTGTATATTTGTGTAAGAATGAACGCCAAAAAAAAAAGGTTTTGCTGAATGGGCTATTGATTGCATCTCATTGCAGGTTTCAATCCATATATGGCAAACTGATGGTTAATACTAAAATTGTGCAGGCAGTGAGGTTTGGGGGATTTTTGGATGTGTATGAACTGCAGTGCAGTAGTTACAGTATAGTCTGCATCTTCATACCTGTGGTTTCTAAGTCTCTAAAATATTCACATGTGGGTGCCAAAGTGTGTAGATGTAAACAGTCAAGTCTACCTAGTCTCTGTGGTTTAGACCAGTTGCCTAGGTTGAAGGGAAGACCATTCTGTTCTGAAAACTAATGTACCGTAGTTTAAAAGAGAACATTTTCACCTCTGGTTGGGAGAACTGTGTGTAATGTAACATGCGTGTAAAACGTGTCTCATAGCAAAGTATCCTAAACTGACCTCCTCGATTCGTTGTTGTCTTACGATTCTAGTTATTAAAGTAATAAACTAGAATTAATATCTGCTTATTTGCAACGCCTTTTGATGAGAACATTAAATGCCTTGTCTTGCCAAACTGCAGGTTCAGAGCTCCTGGAACTATGTCCTCTGCCTCTAAATTCTAATTAGTAATTTGTCTCCCTGTTACTAAAAACCAAGAGCTATTGCTAATTTTTAAGAGTACTGTTAGTTGTATTTCTATACTAGTTTTCACCTTCATGAATTATTTTTGTGTATAGACAAACAGTGCCATGTGACTTCTTGTTTCATTTATTTTTGCAGTCCTTTTTCTGTAAAGGTACAATGTATCTTAACCTATTCAGGATGTAATTCCCAGCAGGGGTCTCTCTGTTACTTCAGGGTCACCGAAGTCTGTCCTACTTCTGGATTTCTGCCTCAGTAATGAGGGCTTAAAGGAATCTTGTGAGTAATCACCTGATAGAGGATTATCAGGGTGAGACAGCTGAGCACATCACTGCTGATGTCAAAAGGTTGTCTTGATTATGTTGTTCCCTTTATTTAGCTTATTACAGTGTCTAGTACTTCAAGAAAGTGTTGGTTTTCCTTTTTCTGCTCATAAAGGTGTGTTAATATTGTTTAGGAGTTGTTAACATTATTAAAGCCCTTAAATCTGATGGCACCAGTTGCTGAGAATCTGCACAGATCTTTTGGTAAAATTCTAGGGTTTAATTCCTAGCTGCCAGAACAGTGGCAGTGGTTTGTTTTACATATACTGCACTACAATGGGCATGGAATCTGTATACCACAGGAAGCTATAGTAGGTATAGTTTGTGAATAGCTGGACCTTTTGATAGAAGCCTAGGACTTGCTGTTTAATCACTGTTTTTTGAATGAAATCTTACTAAACTCACCCAGTAGTAGCAAAAAGGCAGTTGTGGTGAAGTTCATTTTGATAGGAAGGCAGCTTGCTTCTGAGTTTTCTCACAATTGCTAGTTGTTTTTTTAAAGGCATAAGAAACAAAGTTTTTCTTGTCCATTTCCCTGCTCCTCTCCCCACACCCCAAAAATGAAACTCTTTAAATGTATCACTGTCTCAGCCCTATTTAAATCCTTCAGTAAGAGATGGTTGAGGTGTGTGTAGGAATGACTGGGTGCACGTTTTATATTTATCTTCAAACTTATTACAAATAAGAAACAAATTTAGAAGAAGAGGCAATGGGGGGAAGCCTTTACAACATGCCACATTCCAAGGTTTCAATTTATCCTGTTGGAGAGGCTGATTTTGTTCATTTGTTTGTATTGGGAGTGGGTGAAAATCTGAGATTGCTCAATGTCTGCAGCTCTTCCAAAGTCTCTGCTAATTTCAATGATAGATTTAGAAGGGATTTTTCCCCATGTAAACAGACTGAAGGTGGCACTCTAACATCTTTGGTAGTGACGCAAACTGGGCCATTTGATTTCCATAGGTTTCAATGTAGTATCACTGTGCAATAGAAATATTTTACTCAGCTGTATTAGCTTGGGCTGGAAGCAGGGATATGCACCAAAAAGTAGTGGGACTACCGATGCTAATCTACCTCAAAGATGTCTTGCTCTCCTACCCTGACTACTAACTGAGTAGCTTTGGACAGTTCTTGAGTTTGTCTTTCAGCAAGAGTTGAAATTTTGCATGTGCAATTTAGCATTTTTATTATTTCTACAGCACCATAGGTGTGCACAGATGATTACAAATGTAGTTGTGAATCTACTACCTGGGAATTATATAGGTGTCTAACTTCTGAGTTAAGTCTAATGCTGGTTGACCTTAACATACAGTGCATTTAAGCATCATGAATAATTCACTTTATGCCAGTTATTGTATATTAAGACAACTCGGTTCCTTTAAGGATGACCTTATCTCTTAACTAAAAATAATCTGTGTAAGGAAGTATGAATGGCAATTTTGATGTGACACATTGTACTTGACACCAAGGAGTTAAATCTTGGTTATCTAGTGTTGCTTATAGCCTGCAGGAATTTGAGCCAGTTGTACAAAATTTTTTAAAAGGCATCATAATCATGAGAACAAATGTATAAAATACCCTGAATAGACATTGTACTACATAGCGCCAGACGTAAAAGTTAATTAAATTACTGTGCAATGTGCAGAAAAGTCAGCAGTTATACTGAGAAAACCAAGTGTAAGATTTAAAAGGATTTAGAACACAAACAGCCCTGCACAAAGTATATATCAAATGCACTATGTTAATCTAAAGTCAAACACCAGTGAGTTGATGGATTATAAAGTTCAGTCCATTGCAATATTCCTTAAACTTTAGACTGTAATTGCTTTTGTAAGGTTATTCACACCTCCCAAGATGGGTCTTTTTCCATAATTTGTGGTTAATTCCCAGGTTTAGGAAGAGTGTTTCTGGAGTGCGGAGCTATTCATCCATATGCTATGATTCCGAATAGTTGTTTGATTGGTCTTGTAGCTAAGAGTCAGGATGTTGGGAGACCTGAGTTCGAGTCCAATCACTGATGTTAACTTCTTGTGTGAGCTCGCTTGTCTGTCTGTTTGCCCATCTATTGAACGGGGATAGTAACCCTCTACCTCAGCCAAGGGGGCTAGGGTTGGCAACTTTCTAATTGCTAAAAACTGAAATCCCTGCCCTGCCTCTCCCCCATTGCTTGGTCTCTCCTTCCTACTTCCCCCAGGACTCATGTACCATCTGCAGAGCCGGGTTAGGAAGAGCTGACATGGAGCTGGCCTCTCTAACCAGTCTGGGCACAGCAGAGTCAGTCTCTGGAGCGAGGGGTTGGGGCACAGTGGAGCATGGCAGGGGTAGTCTGTAGAGCGAGGGGCCCAAGCAGTTGGGGCACAGCAGGGGTTGGTCCCCAGAGTGAGGGGCCAGGGCAGGAGCAATCAGGCACAGTAGGATGGAAGGTGGGGGGGTCAGTCCCTGGAGGGGCTGGGACAATTGAGGCACAGTGGGTCATGACAAGGGTCAGTCCCTGGACCCATGGGCCAGCGTGGAGCAGCGCTGGTACCTATCTCTTGGAGTCAGGTCCAGGAGCTAGCGAGTTCTTTGCATCAGCTGCTAAGCAGAGTAACCGCTTCAGGCTCCAGCAGTGGCTGTTGCTCTTCCCGCCCACCAGTGGCAGAGGTTAGTTACTGCAGGTAACCAGACTTTCTGATGGAAAACTGGACACCTGGCAACTATGTAGAGATCCAGCTTAATAGTTAGCATTTTGAGGTCCTGGAATAGAAGTCACTGGAGAAGTGCAAACTGGAAAAGTGGAATTGCTTGTTCTCTTGGATGTATAAATAAATCATCTGGTGCCCTGAAGTCCTCATGTGAGCACTGAAGATGATGAGAGCTTTACCTAAGTACAAGCTTGTTACAGACTTCAGGAGTCAGCACACAGTGAAAGAAACATGGTATTTAAACTGCCTTGAATTGTTTTAAGGGTAAATACTTAATAGTGCAGAAATGACCATAAAACAATGAAAAAATGATTAGTAGTGCTTCAAATGGACTCGAATTATAAGTTATTACACCCCCCCCCAAGAATTTAACTTCTGTGCATCTGACTAAATCATTGCAGATGTTCGTTTAAGATAGTGAGGTTTTAAGTTAAATCAATGTCTCTTCAAAAGTATATTTATCTGGAAAGTATGCTAATTGTATTACATGGCTGATAGTCCAGTGCTGCTTCTGTTTCCCTGGCTGGAACTAATGCATAGTTCAGTGGTTCCCAACCTTTCCAGATTACTGTACTGCTTTCAGGGGTCAGATTTGTCTTGCGTACCTGTTTCACCTCACTTAAACTATTTGCTTTAGACATATCAGACATAAAAAGGCTCCAAGTGTGTCAGCGCACTATTACTGAAAAATTGCCTACTTTCTCATTTTGTCTGTAAGAATTTTTAGTTAGTACTGACATCGCTGGTGCTTTTTATGTAACCTGTTGTAAAACTAGGCAAATATCTATATGAGTTGATGTATCCCTTGTAAGACCTCTGTGTACCACCAGGGGTACGAGTACCTCTGGTTGAAAACCACTGGCCTCGTTCCCTCACTGTATTGTGTTGTAGTCACCCAGGAAGATCAGGTGATGTCTGAATAATCCTGGGTGCAGGGGAGTAAGGGAGTGTCCACTTACCCTGTTGGCCAGACACTGACATCCCCACCCAAATGACTAATACTAATTTGGTGCAACTCCTTAAAGATTATGTGTTACGTACCCATCCTCTCTGTCTCGAGAGTTTGTTCTTTAGGTTGCTGCATTTGCCTCCAGTTACTTGGCAGTCTCATTAGTATAGCTATCTTTTGTGTGTCAGTCGTCTGTCATAAACTGCTGTTTGCAGGCATTTATAACTAGTCTGTAAAAATTTGCCTTGCTCTGGAACTTGAGGTATGTAGAAGCAAATGTTCACTTTTCATTTTTACTGTCTCCATTTCTGTGCACACAAACTACTTTGTCTCTGCAGCTTGAGTGCACTGTCACTTCTACGTGCAAATATTTAGTGTGCTCATTTGCTCTTTTTTCCATGCATCAATGAACTTATGCATTTAAGGCTTCAAATATATATTGTGTGTGTATGTGTGCTATGCACGTTGTGTGCACATGAGAGAGCGAGCGCTATGCACATTTTTTTTTAAAAGGGCCTCATTTTGAAAATTTTGTCCGCAAAGCTTCCCTAAATAATACTTTTTCACTTCAGTAGCATTTTTCATCCATAGATGTCAAAGCGCTGTATCAAGAAAGGTATGCATCAGCTTGACAGAACTGCCCACAGTCACAGAGCCAGGTCAATGGCACAGCCAGGGATGATAGAACCAGGGACTTTGGACTCCTTGTACAGTGCCCTGTACAGGAGTAAGCCATTCACAAATGGAACTGATTGAGCCAGCATGCTAACATAGCGTACCTACATCTAGCTAGCAGGCTTAGTGGATCAGACGGGTGCATTTGGGGCAGCTAGTCCCTCCTGTTACTCATGCTGCCTGAGGCTCCATTATATTTTTCACATGCTAGCTCAATCAGAAATAGCACGGGTATGTGTCCCCCAGCTGGGAGTTCCACCCCCCACATCGAAGAGTAGATGTATCCCGAGTGGGTTGAGGAAGATGGGATAAGCTTCGGGAGACACAGTAATAGAGGTAGGTAATTCGAATAGAACAAATTTTGAGACTACAGAATAATGGGCTTGTTTCACCACTGCGTTACCCTAATCATTCACTCATATAACTCTATTGGCAATCACTAAGACAAGGAAGTAACAAAAATAACCAGGAAAAAAATAAATCGCTAATATAGCAGTGAATCATGACCAGCATGCTTGGAATTTGACTCCCTAAAATCCTGCATTTGAGTGCAACAGGTCTGTGTGACTGAAATTACCTTTCTGAAAACCAACAACTAATATTACTTTCAAAACTGTGCTCGTGCATAATTTCCACTTAGAGATACGGCCGTTGCACACACAGTCAGCATAATTGGATATAGAAATGGCCAGTCTAACATCTCACTAGCTATCGGCGCACACAACATGCAAATTGCACGGATACAATTGTTCCTCTGTAACGTCAGAGTTCTGGGCCCCAGCTGGCGTCATGTTAGAATGGCAATTGAACGCCCAGTCGTGAGAGGGAGGCTGGCATTTGAATTCAGTTTCATTTGGTTGAGTCTTCCATACAAAACGTATCCCAAGATGCTTCAGAGAGTTTAGCTAATGTAATCACATTGTCAGATAATAACTAAGGGCAGAGGAAGAGAGGAGCTAAAAGATGTTTGGCAGAAGGCCACTGGCTGCTGTAAACAGGGTGTCGTGGGTGCACTGATCTTGAGTTTGGGATTTAGCTAGTTAATCTGTTTGTTCCACTGTTAATTTAAGAGCTTGGTGCCCATCAGCAGCTGCTGTGTAGGGAAGCAATTGCTTGACCTAATCATCTCCACACAGGACTAATACATCCAGCCTTTCAATGTGCTTCTGATGGAACTACAGGTCAGCTTATTTTGCCAGCACTTGGGCTTACCACAAATGGTGTCTTTTTCTGCTTTGTGCAGTCGATCATGGGTTTCAACAGGGATGAGCTTTGCACTGATTCTGCTTCTATCTTGAAGGAAGCAAAGATAGGGATGCTAATTAGAAGGGAGCCTTCCTTAGAGTTCTGTGCTATATTAAATATATAACATTCCCAAAGCAATCATAGCCAAGGGGAAACACTCCTATGATCCTCTTCCCTTTATGGATCATTTTGTTTAGCGCAACACAGACATCATTGCAAGTTTTATTTTCTTCCAATATTTTTCCTCCATCCCACTCACTCTCCGGGTATGGGTCTGTTTTATTCCACTCTCTTCCTCTTTCACTCTCTCATCCTGTTGCTTTGGATAGATGGGTTCAGCAATCAGTGCCACTACAGAAATCCGCATTTGAGGTTGCCTTGCTTCAACATTTCTGATAAATCCAGGCTTCACTTCAGCCAAGTAAGTGCCCATTCTGTGTCAGGAAAAGAGATGTGGAGGGAAGGGAAAAAATACCTAAATTCAAGGCAATGTAAAGGGTTATGTTTGTGTAGGACCCTAAATATTGACAGAGCCTAAAGCACTTCACAGACTATGTGTATGTTCTATACCAGGAGCAACAGCTTCTCCTGCTGAAATGCAGCCACGTCAGGGAAAGTTGGCAGCAGCTGTTTAACAGTGAGTGTTTTAACAAAAATTCAGGAGAAAATGAGGAAGAGTAACATTATATTGAATTTGAAACCATTGGGAGAATTTAGATAAGAAAAATAAACTACCCAATTTGGAATTTCCCCAGGACTAACATCCCTAGTGCCATGAATTTTAATGACCATATCTGTTTTTATCCCATTTGCAAATTTGGCAGCACAGATTGCTCTGCTGAGGTACTGGTTCAAAGTGTGTAGGGCTAGATCTATGCTGGGGATGCATGCCAACTGTGGATGTGGCCTCCTATCTGCTGTTCTCCTCCAAACCTAAATCTGAGGTTAGAGAGCAACCTCCTGAATCATCAATACCACTTCCTCCAGTCCAGAAAATGACCATACAACACGTGGTCCAGCATCATAGAGACCAGCTGATCTTTCACTGGACACACTGCACAAGAAGGAGTGGGTTTTGTTACTCTTAGCACATTGATCATGCTTGTTCTAGCATGATCATTCAAGGGCAACTGTTTGCACAATCTTTGACCAATTAATTCTTCCATCCAGCCCAGCTGTTCACGATGTAATGTGTCCTGTTTTACTTTGCCTCTGAGAATGGTGTCCATATGTTGAGATCTCTGTAAAAGTTGTCTTTTTCATGTGAATGGAAGAGAGTAGCTAATTACAAACCTATCAGAACAATGAAAAAAATTTTAATACAGTACCACTCTTGTTTCCACAGAGTGGGTGAGTGTGAGGAAGTGGGGGCATGTTCCTCCCGTTTTTAAAAAGATGGACAATGTGAACTCCAAGTGGAGGGAGTGGCATCAGGCCCATTGCTGAAGGAAAAGTTAGCTTGATGTGAGGTGGAGAAAGGAACCAATGGGATTCTCTTTGTCATCCCATCTCACCCCATAAAAACACATGCATCGTGCTTTTCATTTTCATAGCACTTTGCAATGTACCTACCTGTTCTATGGGCATGATTTTTGAAATGGCGGACTGCAGAAATTCAAATGTTCTGCTTTTGCATTCTGTATGCTAATTAGTAGCCAGTTTGGAAACCAAAGTCTATAGAAATGCAATTTGCTAGGTAAACAGTATTGAATTAAGCCTCTGATAGCCCTGGGAGGGAGGAAGGTCTTATGCCTGATGTTCAGATGCGTGAACAGAGGCCCAGAGGAGGAAGAGTGACTTCCCCAAGGTGACATGGCACATTACTGGAAGAGCGGAAGCTAGAACCCAGATTTCTGTGCCTCTAGATCATGCTTTCTCTTGAAAATATCATTCTTGAGGAACATGGTTATTCCATCTTTAATTTAGCAATGGGTACTTTTTTCTGCCCATATTAACCATTGGACATGTTTTAACTGAGGTTGCCACAGAAACCTTTCTTAGAACAGACTTTCAGTGGAAGCAGGGAAGAGCAACCACTTCTCAGAATGCATTATATCTGCATCATGCACTACACCTTCCTCTTTTTTTTTTTTCTTTACAGTCATGGACATATTAAGAGACTGGTCAACATCGCCCCCATGTCTGAGATTATAATGATATTTGCTTTAGAGGGACTTTTCCAACTTTACCTAGAAAAGAACTAATCTGAAACCCAGCATTGTGGTTAGTCAGCTTCCGTCAGTGGCTTTAGTCAGTTTGTCTGTTTTAAACAGAGGAAGCTGCTAGTGTGACGGGAAGAGGGAGCTGACTACACAGCACAGGATCATGATATTTTGGCTTGTAGGAGGACCACAGCAGACAGTACATAACAGCATTGGTATGCGGGATGCCAGTATAAGGAAGGGGGAGGGGAATATGTGGAGGCAGGGAAACATCAGGAATGAAGCTTGAAGTTTATGGCTCATTTAGTGTATTTAAAAAGCTACCAAAATGTGTGAGCAAAAGATGTAAGGCTACGTCCTTAAAGACACCTTGGTGCTCTGTTTAAAGTTCAAAAGGAACTAGATCATCACGATAAATCTTCTATTCAGTCTTGAATAGGATTTTTCTGTGCGAACTGGTTTCTGCCGGGAGACACACAGGGTTTGAGATCCATGGACTGCAGTACTTACAGACCCAGCAGGCTTGTCAGCAAATGACCTTTGAACATTCCCCTTTTAGTTTTGCTTTCATTTTTCATTATCTTCATTTTAAGGTTTTAGTGTTTTGGGTCCCCTCCCAAAAAAAGATTGGGACTGAATTCTGGATGAAACTGCATAGCCTTAAGTCCTTATTCTCCTGATTCTTTGTGTGGTGGTGGTTGTGTTCTTAAAAACAAAATTCAACTCATTCTATTCTCTCTTAAGGCGGAATGGAGGGGATTAGAACTGCGTGTGCATGTACCCGTATATTGGCTATTATCCCTTTAGCTCTTCGTTTTAACCAAAGGGATCAGGACAGTTTTATATTGGGTTAAAAAAGATGTTTGGAAGTCTTTTGTTTGTAAGTGAAAGGGCCATTCCAACTTGAAATCACCATGCTTTACTGCATGATTTTGTCCCTTTAATCCTTCCCTGCTTGATACCTGCCCACCCCTTGAGTCGGACTTATTTGGGGGGGGTTGGGGAATGTGTGTGTGATATGAAGCACCAGTGAAGTGATTAAGCTATCCAAAATTGTTTGGTAACAGGTACATACCATCTTGAGGTAAAAATACCTCCATAAACAAAATTCCTTCCATGGTTAGTTAACCCATAGTGGAGATTTTCAAACTTTTCATAATAATAATACCCAGCTTTTATATAGTGCTCTTCATCCATAGATCTCAAAGCACTGTACAAATGAAATCAATGTCATTATCCCCTTTTTCTCTTGAGGGGAAACTGAGGCACAGAAGTGCAGTGATTTGTCCAAGGTCATCCAGTAGGCCAGTGGCAGAGCTGGGAATAGAACCCAGCTCTGATACTCGGATCTACCATAATAGCAGTATTGTCAACCCAAGTGTTAAAATGCAATGTTCCCTACACTCATGTTACCTTGCAAAAATGATACATTGTGGATTCTTTTTATTTGCCTTCTGTTTTCTGAGTGAGCCATTAGGATGCCTGTAGGTCATGTTTTCACAACTATAGAGACTTCTTAAGTGAAAGCTGAAATTTTTGTGTCATTTACCCGCATCCAGGAGCGGGCTTTAAGAAAACCACCAAATATCACAAGACTTACGATAAAATAGTGAGAGTCGGCAACACTGCGGGAGTCCTGGATCAGTTTTTCTACCTATTTGTGATCCTTCAGACCACTTCTCTTTCCTCTAGTGCTCAAATTACAACCCCGTTGCACCTACAGCAATTGCTAATGCTGCAAAAAATTTCAACCAAAAACGTTTGGTTTTCAGCTGGGTAGTATTTCGGTGTTTTCGCTAGAAAAAATTTTCCCCAGAAAGCAAGCACTTTGATTGCAATTTTTTTAACCAAACATTTTCTGTCAAATAAGTTTTGACAATTTTCAACAGCCCTGATTCTCAAATACTACCATTCAAGGCCACATCTATTATGTTCACCTTGACTGTGTGCTTTGAAAAGGTAGCTCTCATAACGGGAGACTGCCACAGTAAGGAAGCCAAATGGATGTACTATGGATGTCTTTGAACAGCAGTATTTAAACTTTTTCCCTCCCCCCATGAAGCGGGTTTGGATTAAAGCAGCCAATTTAGAGCTCATTTATAGCAGTTCAAGGAACAGCCCCCCTGTGTATCTGAGAATGGGAGGCTGGATGTCAGTGTGCTCCTGAATTCTGGCAGCTGATTTCTAACACTGGTTAATGCATCTTCATGTATTAACGATGGCCAATCTGTAATAGGAGATCCATATATTATGGTGGGATATGCCTGTTCTTAAGGATGAAGGAATACGCTGTCAAGAAAGGAGAAACATAGAATACAAAAATTTTATCCCTCTTAGTCTTCCATGACTATTAAAACCTGCAGTGCTACCCTGTCTCCCCAGTGATGTCTCTATGATGAGGCAGTTCTAGAAATCTCCCAGCAGGGTGCAAATAAATCTGGAACTTTGAACTGTAAAAAGTTTGTGACTAAATAATTTCTTGGCATGTGCTGAAGATTTGCACATACACAGCCGCACATGCACATTTCTGACCTTGTCTAGCAGCAACCGTGTCCTTGTTTCTGAATTCCAGGAAAGAAACCTTGATTGGTTCCCTAGGATGCGTGCCATGTCACTCGTAAGCAGTGATTCTGAAGGAGAACAGAATGAGCTGAGGAACTTGCAGGAAAAGCTAGAATCTACCATGAGGCTGGTAACCAACCTCTCTGGCCAGCTGTCAGAGCTTAAAGATCAGGTAAGGAAATTCTAACAAAACACAGTTGCAGTGAGGGTGATAAGCTACGGATAAACTTCAATTGGATGGAAAGTACCCCAAAAGTTTGGAAAATTTAGAGGAATATACAATCACTTGCTGTAAAGCTGGGTAACAAAAGGCATTTTTTGGAAAAGCTGGATTCATCTGAATTGGGAAATATAGTTCATTTAACTGACTGTGCAGACCATGTGCAAAACTCACTTTGTTCACTGCTGCGCCAGAGAACTAGTTAGTTGAGCGAAATCACCGGTCCAAATGCCAGTTGTACAGCCAACTGGCTTGTCCAGTTCTAATGGAACGGAATGTTTTCCAATTCACCCAGCTTTTGAAAAGTAAAACTTCTCCAAAAAACCTAATCACATTTGTATGGTGGATTGTGTATACGATGAGTTCTTTCCCTGAGGGTATAGGACAGTCCCTATAAATCATGAAAATAACTTGCATTGCACTGCCCATTGCCTTGTAATAGTAAAGATTATCCACGACAACTTGAGTTTTGAGTCGGTGTTCCTCAGCAGACTGTTTTATCACACCAACTTCTAATCAGCAATAACACTGCAGTGAGCTCCAGGACTTGTGTTAACTTTTGTTCTAGATCCTTCCTTTACTTAGTTATTGCAATGGTTCTCAAACATTTAAGGTTATATTCCTTTTAGAAACCTTACTTTTTCCTGTGACTGTGTGGCCTGGCAAACAATGAATATTTTATTATGGAGGACATCCCAAGGTGAAATGCAAGTTGTATAGAAGGCTACCCTTCATGAAATTTTTACTATAGTGGATTTTATTGTCTTGGTATGTGTGTGTTGTTGAAAGTTAGTACATTGTTGAATCCTAAAATGCAGAGAAACATCCGCAAACAATTATGCAACCTCATGACCCCACTGACTTATTGTTACATACCAGATGTACTTGTGGCTATGCCATCCCACACATGTGACAGTAAAGAAGGCAGCTCTAATTTTTTTAGACAACGCTTCTTCTCTTTTTATCTATACTTCCTGTAGGCCTACAAATGGAAGATCTTGGCCCACATGGCAATATTGCCTGATGTTTTGGGGGGATGCTACCTGGAGCCACTGCTACCATGAGATCTGTATGGTTCTATCGTAACTTCATATTTTACTATTAACAGCAGAAGCAGCTTGGGGAGGGGTTTTTTGGATTATGTTCATCTGAGATGTGCCTCCCCAAGTCAGCACAAATGCCAAAGCCCTTTTCCATGTTGTGCTTGGAGTGCCCAACTGAAGATACAGGGAGAAGTACTGTAGTTTGTCTGAAATCTTACATGCCACAAAATTACTAGTTATACATCTCTGAATAATAACTTGAACCAGAAGAACACAGAGACAGCTTTATTAGCTCAGTTTATACATCTACGCATTGGGTACAATTCTTCGCTAACTTGCACCTCCTGGAATCACAGAGCAGTGGGAGTTGCACAGGACACAAGTAGTCATTGAATTTGGCTCATTTATTTCTTCAATGTTTGGGGGTTTTTTTCCCCCCACTGTTAAACAGTTGACAGCTTTCTCCAACATTAAACTGAATGCTGCCACTGAGCCTCTCTCACTGACGGGACATAGAAACATCCCTATGAATTTTTTCTATTGTAATTCCCATTTTAAAGTGGGATAGGTGCTCCATGGTGCAGGTAGCAACTATTATGATCCAAACCTAATTTATATTGGAAACAGAAAGTTATCCCTCACTAAAGACAAATACTATCTGCCTGGCACTAATCTATAACCTGCATCATGCTTTTACACAATCTTCCTAACTTGCAAAATCCCTGCTGTTCAAGTCTCCATGTATTGCAGTTAGATACAGTTACAACTGAAGGTTTTAGGACATAACTTTGCCAGGATGCTGGCCAGAAAAAACATATATAATTGAGCACTGAGTATGAAGTGAATTCAAGTGTGCTGGTCTTTAACTGAACTATTTTATTATATGTTTGCTTTGTAGTTTCGAAGTAGTGCGCTGTGCAAATAGAGTAGGAAAACCCAGCCTCGGAATCTACTCTTATGAGTGCATTTTCTGTGCTAATAAATTTACACTGATGAAGTAGTCTTTGCAAGAGGATACTGGCTGTGCTGCTTGTCCTTTTTCTACCATGTACTTTGCTCTTCTGGTGAGAATCAGGCAGACTAATGCCTTCTTTCTCATCATATCTTCCTGCTAGATCACTGTAACTCCAGCCTTCTGATGACACTTTCATTGAATGTAGCTGCTGCTGGACCATAGAGTAATACGCTTAGTAGAGCAATCTAAGTTTTCATGTGGTACCAAATGTATGTTTTTAGCTGTCCATAATTTTGTCAGTTTCTATGCAGTACTTGTGGCTAAATCACATCTCCTTTTATCTCATGCCTGATGGAACTGTTGGCACTGATGAAGCTTCCTGGGTATACATGAAATTCTACTCGTTCTATCAATACTTTATCTATTGTCCCTTTTCCAAGATGCAACCACTTTTTTCCTCTGGCTGTTTATTGTAAGTCCAGGTTGACTGCACCAGTTTTCCAGGGTTGCAAAGAGTATCATCAGTTCAAATGTGTCAATCAGTTGCACATCATCATCTGCATAAGCTTACAAGTTTAACTTTAGATCATCCAGTCTCAAGCCTGCCAACTCCTCTAACATTGTGTCCAGTTTAAGAACATGATGAAAAGACGGTGATTCCATGCCCCCTTGTCTTAGTTCCCACTTTGACTTGAAGCAGTTGCTTAATGTTCCACCAATTCCTATGGCACTGCAGGAGGCTTCATACGTTGTTGTTATAATTGCAATTTTCTTATCAGGAGCACCATAAGATTTTGCTATTTTCCATAATGCTTCACTTCAAACCAAATCAAGTGTTCTCTTATCTATGCCTTAACACTCACTGACTAGCTCTTGTGCCACTTTGCCTGGAAATAATTACCTTAAACATGCGATGTAGGTCTTCCTGTTATAGGCTCTGACTCATGTCCGTCCACCGTAGTCAATGGGATTTTTCCATCAACTTCAACCAGGCCTTGGATCGTGTCCCAAATGCATTTATTTCTAATGCTTGCAATTCTCCACTGCCCAAGCACTAGGAACCTTCCCTTGCTCTTTGTGAAAATGAAGATAAGACAGAGAGCTACTTTGTTGGAAAGGCAGAAGAGAAAACTAGCTTCATTAATGTGGCAGCTCTTAGGAATTCCCCCAAGTACTGTCACTGGGAGAACCCTGATTAAATTGCAGGATACGCCGGCTATGTGACAAAACCAGTACATCTCACCATCTTATTAGGAACAACTGTCTCCAGGAAGAAGAGCCAGGCCAGGAATTGTTTGATTCAGAACATAGGGCAAACCTTTCATTCGCTTTGTGAGCTGACTGGTCCTACAAGTTTCTGACGATTGTAACTGATTAAAACTGAAATTCTGTGTGTCTACTTTGAAATAAAACAACAGTGAAAAGAACCAGAAACTATTGAAAATATGACCACTTTTAATTCATTACTGTATGAAGCACTTGTAAGAGGCATTAAAGTAACAAGCTACAAAAGTGATTTCATTCTCCAGTTAAGTGTGATTATCAAGATGAAAATTGCTGCATGGGGTCTCTGTTCCACCATTGTGGAACAATGTGATTCTGCATATAGGTTTTATTTGTTTTTCAACTGGCAGTTAGTCTCGGCTTATGATTTCCTTAAAAAACAGATTCAACCTTTATGTTTGTACCAAAATTTTAGCATTTTCTGTCCAGTGATAATTGACAAATAACACTTACTGACTTGCTATCTTTTCCTGATCACTTTACTATTTTGTGTGCCTCCCTCAGATCTAATTGTTTGAATCTAACTGCTACTTAGACACTTGCCACCTCTGAAAGCGTATGTTTTATTAATTTGTCCAGTGGAACTAATGAATACAAAGAGGTTTTGTCTATTCACATTAAGTATTTCATGGTACTTTAAAAACAACACACGCTTCAAATGCCAGTAGGCAGGGGTCAGAGTAGGAGAACTGAGCTAGGACCTATGTTCTATTCCTACTGCTGCCCCACTCCTTTGGTGTGATGTTGAGCAAGACACAACCTGATTCAGCTCTATTTGAATCAGTGTCCTTGCATGACAGTTAAACTGAGTCCTTTACCCATTGGTTAAATGAGCATCATTACACATGTACATCATAGGGGTGATGAGAATAATTAATGGTGCTTAAAATGCTTCTCAGTCCTCCAATGAAAGGTAGTAGCAAAAATCATTCTGAAGATTGTTCAGGGAAATCTAGTCTGGTTGACTCATCTCCCTGTGGCAAACTCCAAACTTAATTATTTGATATCTGACGTTAAAAAGGAGGAATGTATTAGTCTCTGAACTTAGATTTTTATGTAAATCTGTTCAAGTGTGTTTACTTGTAAAAAAGCTGAAAATGCAAACATGCTGTTATCTTGGCATTGATTTACTCTCCCTGTCAGTTAGGTTAGTCAGCATTTGGAGTGAAATGTACCAAAAACAAACAGCTATACTGATTAGATATGGTGGAAAAAGCCAGGTTTGGTTCAAATGCATTCCAAGCCAAAACAAGGGCCAGTAACAATGGTTACGATATGAAAAATGGTGGAAAGTCACATTGTAGCTGAACTTTTTAATGAAAAATTAATGTATAAGCTGAATCTGGTTCAGATACTGAATTTTGGAAGAATGGGAGCAATAGTTAGAGACCAATTTCTTACAACTTCTTGTTGTTCAATGTATATGCCGCCCTATTACATTAAAGGAATTACTAAAACAAAAGTATTGATTAGAAAGCACTAAGTACCGTTACAGATGCATGATAGCCTGGTTTCATTTATTTTTATTAAGTTTCAGTATAGTCAGTCCAGGGGAAGAAGCAATAAAAATGGAACAAGAGTGGGGCCCTTTTGTGTGTTAACCAAGTAATGCCATGTAGAATGAGCAGTAACAGCTTCGGTCTCACCATTTGTATGTAAGTCTTGGAATTTGCAGCCAATGTGATGGATGGAGACTCAGCACCCACCTGGGTTATCAAAGGAAGAATCATCTGATGTTAGACTGCAGTTGAGGATCCTGAGTTGTATCCCCTACCAAAGATTTCCTGTATGACTTTGGAAAAGTTA
Organism: Mesoclemmys tuberculata; assembly: GCA_007922155.1. NCBI lineage: Eukaryota > Metazoa > Chordata > Testudines > Chelidae > Mesoclemmys > Mesoclemmys tuberculata. The sequence goes on from ML677031.1 coordinate 13,892,629, forward strand.
CTACAGGCTTGCTGTTCAGAAGTGCTGGAGCCCTTCAGCTCTCATTGACTTTAATTGGAGTTCTGGGTGCTCAGCACCTTTGAAAATCAGGTCGGCTGGTTACGTCTATATTTGCAATTAAAAATCCATAGCTGGCCCATGCCAGCTGACTTGGGCTCGTGGAGCTCAGGCTAAGGGGCTATTTAATTGTGATGTAGATGTTTGGCTTCAACCCAAGTTTTTAATTGCCATGTAAAAGTACCCTATCTCACTCTGTGTTGCTGTTTCTGTAAAATAGAGATACTTACTTACTTTACAGGGTGCTGAGAGGATAAATTCATTAATGTTCATGAAGTGTGCAGATAATAGGAGGAGGGGGACCACAGAAATACCAGCCGTGCTGATGAAATTGGTGTTGGTTCCCATGGACTTTCAGACCTTAGCAGATTTCTAACACAGTATTGGGAGGAGCTGAATGGAAAGTCATTTGGATGATGGCTGCTTTCCAGTGCTCTGGATCACAATGAAGGGATATGACCTTGCTTCTCTGTTAGGCACACCTTCCTCCCTCTCAGATTTGGTGGTGGTATTACATTTGATGTAAATTAACAACAAAAATCCAGAATTTTGTAACTGAAGTTACAGAAAAAATGTGAAAATAATGCAGTTTTGCTCCTGTGTTCTTTATTTTGGGCTTTGGTAAGTCAGATAGGATGCTTGCATTCCTCGGAACAAAGAGCTGGGTTACTGAAGTGAATTTCCATAAATCAGTGGGATGTTTCCAGAATGAGATGGATTCTCCAGACACACAGTACCCCTATTTTCCCCAAATAGGTCATAGAAACAGTAGGAAGTCTACAGAGAATTGTCAACAGAGGAAGCTTTTGAAAGCTATATCTAGATAAACTTCATGCCAGTAATGTGGCCCTTTGTAGAATATTATTGCAAAACAGCATACATCATCTCTGAATAGTCAGTCACATGAGCAGGTTCACAGATATCCCCGCTGGGTTCACAAAACAGGGGATATAGTTGCCTTTTTAATCTATTCATGTTTGGCATAGCAGGCGGAAGTGCATTATTTGTAGAAAGTGGGTTTCAGATTAAACCCTAACCACAAATACTCCGATGGTTTATTCTGCGAGCTGACGTACAGGAAGTGTCTTGGTCTAATGAGCAAACTTAATTTTCCAGATGACAGAACAGAGGAAGCAGAAACAGCGTATAGGTCTCCTAGGACATCCTCCTCCTGTGAATGTGAACCCACAGCAACCAGCATAAATCCAAAGGGTCGCATGTCCCTCACAATAACACGAATAAACCTAAACAAGAGTTCAGATTCAACCACTAAGGCTGCTTCTCTGTTTAGTTCATTTTATAAATACCCTGTTTTTATACTGTGTGTATATGACTGCTACTATAAAAGATCTGGGCATATGTATTGTAAGTAGATCTGTTGGCATGTGATGGGGGTTATACTTGTGCCAAAAGTATGAAAATTGCCTTTTATTGGAAGGACTATAGAAGGCCCCTGAATTGCACTTGAAAAGGATTGACTAAAAAGTATGTGACTTGTATTTTGTATTTAAAAACTAGAATAGCTAGTATTTATGTTTTTATACAATTGTGCAATATTCATTATGCAATCACAATATACTGGTAACTCCTGAACATCCTAAAGGGAGTGCACATCTTTGAATCTGGTGTGTTAGTACAATGTAATAAATAGTTTAAAATTACAGGTGTAAATGAGGGTGCTGCCAAATTGTATTCCTGGTGAGTTTCATGCCCTAGGCATTTTTGTACCATGTGTGTAAATATCCTGAAATGCCATAGGTGGCTGCTTCTTTCTCCCAGGGATAATATGGGGAATCTGAGCTGTTAAATTGGTATAAATTAAACAAAATAGGTCTTTGGAAGCCCCCAAATTACGAGGTGTGTTTCAATGTTTATTTCTTTAAATACAGGGGCCTGCACAAGAGGCTCAGATGTTACTTTTTGAAAACTTCAACGAATTTCTTAAAGGGAACTTTTTATGCAAAATTAAATTTTGGGATGAAAATACACTGCTGGTAAATCAGTGTAATTCCTTTTGTGCCATACCATTTAGAACCCATAAATGGTGGTTTCTGGATTTAACATTCCCTGTGTAGCCTCTTCTTTTTTCGTTGTTCATTAGAGGCATACATTCCCAGCCAGGAGTTTTAAAAAACATGCATTGCACCATTGAAATATGAACTATCCCAGTAGGACTTGTAGTTGAGCACTGACCTATGTAGTACTTGTGAAAGAGCCACTGGTTTGGGGTTGGGTTGATTGTGTTTTCCCTCCATTTGATCACTTTTGTTCCTGGTAGCTGAAAAATATGAAAGGAACCTCTTTTTTTTAATATCTGTTGCCTAGTTTTGTACATGGACCTCATTTTACAATAGCTAAAATTCCTCTGCAATAGCGTCTAGAAAAACAGCAGAGTTTTGGAAGGAGAGCTACAAATGTTTGTAAATGCATAAATAGAAGTATTTAAATAAATGATGCAGAATAATACTGTACAGTTGACAGACTACTGGTGGTTTGTTCCCCTTCCCCTAGAATTTACCTGCTGTCCTACTCAATGCTTCTTTGATTAGGGTAACCTTCATCTATATGAAAACCACGCAACTGGGTAGCTAAAATACTTTAAAAAGGTAAAAATCAGTTTCTTAGAATGTTAAAATGGGCCACTGAGGTGGTGGTGGTCTTTCAACAACAGAATAATTGGCCTTTGACAGTGGAAGCTACACTATCCTGTAAATCTCTGTAGGGCTAGTTCTTCCTAGTTAGTTCTTCCTAACCTGTTACCTCAAGCTTTTATGATGGACACCCTAGAGTCCCCATCCTTGCTCTGATGAACAGCCTCTGACCTATGTCCCAGCAACTGTTCTGCCCACTTCCCCCTACACTCAAACCTGCAACAGAGCTTGAAACCTGCTCCAAACCCATGTGTTGTGCTCTCAAAAGCAATCACTACACGTTTGAATAGTTCCAGAGGGGTAGCTGGGTTAGTCTGCATACAGCAAAATCAACTCATTTGAATGGGAGGCAGCAGGAACTAGCTGTAGTACAATTAATAGCTTCTTAATCTGGTAAAAAGATAGAGCAGTGGTACCTACACTTCACAGACAATTCTCTAAATCGTACTGAGATGTCAGATAATTTGCAGTGGACAGGAGGAGGGACTCCTGATTAATATGTAACGAGATTTTTATAGCAATTTTATTTCATTATACTTAATTTCCATACAAATCCCAATGAAACTTTGTCCATCAAGGCTTCAATCCTCACATCCCAACAAGGTGTGTGTTTATGCAAGGGGAGATGTATAACAGATATGATTGCTACCAGAGTTATGCAACAAAAGGAGGCGCAGACTGTCTCTGGACAGCAAAGACATGTACCACTTCAACTCTTCCTCGCCGTCTGTGGCTAAACTGAAAGTGTCCTTCTGAAGGGGGACAAAAAGAATCTACTAGTTTTACTAATAATGGGAAGTTATAGAGGGGAAGTATCTCCACTTATTTTTCACTTTGCATCAATGACTGAATTGCTGACTGAGAATTTTCTTCACTAATGAAGCAGGTGACATGCTAATCAAGGCAATGCAAAAATGTTTAGAAAGTGCAGTGGTCCCAGGATTGCTACAAAGACAGTCTAGACTTGTCATTTTACAGCAAATTGGCACCGAACAGGACAAAGAAACTTGGATTACGGTCTGTGTGCTCACTGCAGGGATTCTCAATAGAACTTGTTTGATGGATACCTTGTTATATAATGAAGTCTTGATTGATACTTTGTCAGTCAAGTCATAATATAGTTCCATATAACAATTTAACTTGTCTCCAAGACTGGGAAATGCTCCTACACACATACTTAATAGGGTTTTTTTACATTGCCTATTGTATTTTTGAACAAGAGAAACTTATTTGGAGTACTTTTACGTTTAAAAGATAAGCATCTGAAGACACTGCCTTGTGTTTTCTCTGTACCACAATCCTACTCACAATTCTTTAATTTTTCCAGACACTTATAACATGCGTAAAATGGGGCATAAGTGGTGCACTAAAAACACTAAGTATCACCTCTAAAAATACATCCAAAATGATCCTTAAACGTAGCTGCAGCAGTACCACACACACTAACTTTGAAGATTCTAATACTGGATTTATTTTTTAAAATAAGGCTGTTTTGATCAACATGGGACTGGTTTCCTAAACCCTGCATAATGACAGTTCAGCCTTAACTTTTGTATTTCCTGATTTTTAATTGCAACCTTAATGCTTGATTAACATCATGTATTGGCATTTACAAATAGATTCACCATGTTGTTAACCTTTTTTAAAGATATGACTGGTTAAAAAAAAAACAAACCATTAACCAGATCACTACAGGGTGATTCTTATAGTAGAAATAGTACTAACATTCCACCACTGTGACATTCTTTTCTGTTGTTGAAACAACTGGTAAATATTGTAGAGAGATAAGGTCCTCGAGTATGGTTTTTTTTCTACCTTATCCAGCTTTCTTCAGACTCAACATTGTAATTCAATAAACGTCTACCATGTCCAAAAGTAAACTGAACTGTATTTTTGGCCCATACGGTGGTACAAAGCTGATTTGTTTTTAGCAACCAGCAAAGATGCTGGAAAACCCCTATAAAGATTTCATTTTAAACAAAAAGTACCAAAAACTCCACCAGTTTTGCATCACAAAGTAGTGGTTAAAGTAAAGATTTGAGTAAAGCAGCATGGTTGTGGTTTTTGTGGGTGGATGTATCTCAGAATGACTATCAATCTTTCAAAGGGGAGATCTGCATGTCATCTCTGCATATGACAAGCAAAATCTATAGTGGCATATCTTTCCAAAAGCAGTCTACAACATTAGCCACATAACGCTGTTGCTATAAGCAGTACTCATGTCAGCACTTGGAGTATAAACCCCCTTTTTCAGACACTTATAACCAATAGTGAGATAAACTTAGAAAGGAAAGTCAAGTACGGAAGCGGTACAAAAGCTGCAATCAAATGCCACTATGACTGCCAACATGCTTAGTCATACAAGAATTAAACTGACGTGTACAGGAGATGCTATACAAAACAGTTGCATTAGTTTATCTATCCTACTTTTATGATGTCCTCATGGGTACTTACAGCACTCTTCTCTCTAGTATCTGAGCACTTCAGTATGACTACACACTGATGCTTGGAAGAGAAATTACATCAGACTGTAAGGAAAAAGAAAACTAAAACCACTTGAATAATTATGCCAAATCAAAGGAAGTCTCAGGCAATTTAAATGCAATCACAATCCCAGGACGTAGTTATTATGTGTGTGGAAACAAGCTGCCAGCTTGTAAAAGCTCCGTTAAAACATGTGCTTCCCCAAAAAAACTCAGAAGTAGGAACACACAGCTTACTTCAAACCAGCTTTTACACTTGAACAACCATAATTGCTCAGATCCCTCCTCAAAAATTCACTCCTACCTCTTTAGCATTTCATTACCCGTTATCTCTCTGATGCTGTCTGCTCCCACTCTGGTACCTGGACCATTTCTTTTTCTGTTTAGGGAAAAAATGTTTAGTGCATCTATTTCACTGAGGAATTGATTCTGCACTGCTCCCCTTGTTGAGTACTACTTACCCCTGCAAGTGGTCCCATTGCCAATGATTAAGTTCTACTCACTTCTTAAGAAAAGGGTGAAGAATCCAGGCACTTTGATTGTTAGCTCCATGAGGCAGGGATTTTGTCTTCCTATCTGTTTCCACCTGTGCTCCTATATCAATAAATACATGGGGCAAAAAATGTTAACTAAGCATCCCAGTATTCCATATATTATTTTTTTAAAACAAAGCACAGTGTCTATAGTTTCCATTATGCTGTGAATCTTAAGTAATACAGTGGAAATAATATTGTTGTGAATTCTATTAACCTTTGTGTTTTCACATCACTGTCTTTAGATGAGACTTGCTGAAATATAATCCATTATCTCTATAGGAAACTATTTATAGCATGAATGACAGAAATAATAATAATACACACAAATACTGCAAAAAACAATACTTTTCTGGGTTCTATTGTGGCTGACAAATTCATAAATGTAGTTGCTTTATTTAGACAACATTAAGGCTTCATACAGATTTAATCAACAGGTAAATACATTTTAAGGGACCACTATGATGATCTAGAGTAACTTCCTGCATAACACAAGCCATGGACTGTCATCCAGTGATTACTGCACCAAGCCTGATTGCCTATGATTGAACTATCTCATACCTTTCAGAAAGATAACTGATCTTGATTTAAAGATTCCAGGTGGTGGAGAAGTAACTACAATCCTTTGTACTCTGTTTCAGTGGTTAACTGATCTCACTGTTAAAAATGTACATTTAATTTCCCATCTGAATTTCCTAATCAACTCCTAGCCATTGGATCTCATTATGCATTTGTCTGCTAAATGATATAGCAGCTACTATCAAAGATCTTCTCCCTGTGGAAATAGAATATTTTACATAAAACAATGGGCAAACTATTTGGCTAAATAAAATATTCATCTTAAGAATACTCTATAGAAAAGACATGCTCTCTCCTGAATTTGACATCTGTGTAGCCTGAATTTTGATACAAGATGATGAGCTGATTTAAAATAGAAACTGTGGGATTAACACACACCATCTCTAACGAGTTGCGGAGGCACAGATTTAATAGGAGCTAATGACTGTCAATTCACATTGTATCTTTGTGAGGGTAGATGCACCTGACCCTATGTGAAAGGTGCATTATAAAGTGGAAAAATAAACAGACAAGTTACATTTTCCAGCCCTAAATGAGTAGTAGTAGTAGTAGTGCATGAAACAATAAGATAGAGACAGCGGTAGACAAAATTAATCAGCACAACTGGTAACGACTTGGAGGAAAGTCCCATTCTGTACGTAACGGGTCTGGGAAGAATTACAATAAAGTGTGTCCAGTATATCATACCCCCCACCTATCTTAACATACATAAATCAGTAACTAACTGCTGCCGGAAAGCCTGTGGCCAAAATATTCATCTGACAGACCTTCCCTTGAGCTCAATCTTATTTTAAATGAATATTAGACTAAAATACAACTTGGTGCGAACTACTTGTAGGCCCTCCAGTTATACAATATAGATTTCAACAGGACAGATCTATGTCTCAAATGCATCAGGTATGAGTAGGAGCTAGATGTGGAGTTGCCATCTCCTGGAAACAAAAACTCTCACTACTTAAAAACTAGTTCTCCAAGATGGCTAACAAAATGGAGATCTACGTATACTTGGTACTCAGAAAAAGACAACGCCTCAGCCCTCAAGACATTACATTTACTGACCCTATTTATGTTAAATTCAGCAGCCTCTTTCTGCTGAATTGGCTATGCTATACACAACTAGTGACCTCAAAGGTAGTTAACCTTTATACATCATCATTACTGTACTCCAGCTGCTGGACAAGTGATATAACTCTTGCTATGCTTAATTATATTAGGGCTGTATGTTACATTGTCTCTGGAATGTATTTTGTAAAATGCCACTAAAAATCAAGACAGAAACAATTGCAAGTCATTAACTTTGTTCTGCTTACAGAAACCTTTGACAATCTTTTAACATACATACTGGAATGTGCATGTGAGTATTCCTCAATCCAATAAAGAAAAAAGGCCTTTTCAGCTCTGTTTGGGGCTGTGATGCTGTAACATGCTGCTAAGGCTTCCCCACTTTAAGAACACTGCTCATCAATGTAAAGTCTGCCACAGACCAGTGTAGCCAGTGGCACTGCTTGTCTGGTCTTTGCAGGCTAATTGCTACTGACCACATTACAATGACGTAATATATCTCACTTCTGGATCAGATAAAAGCCAGTCATTTTACAACCACTCCACTTGATACTGAGAAAGACAGGAAACAACAAAAAGCCCCTCAGCCAGTTCAACATCGTCAATTCCTTAACTGGAATGCTCAATATTGTTTTTCTGGTGCTCATTACTACGGAGGCACAGATCCATGTTAGCCTTCTGTTAAGTATGCCTTACTTTTCAAACATTTTGTTCCACACTTAGTCAAAATGCAACATTGCTTTGCACTCCTAATTTGAAAAAAAAAATTATCAATCAAATTCTCCCATTGTGGAGAGTGGGAGGGGAGTGTATGGTACAGAAATGCCATAGTAGTTGAAGATGATTTGAAAACATACTCTTAAAATCCAGCAAGTTTAGAATTTTGTGTTGCTGAAAGCACCAAAATAGCCAGGATAAAAGTTTACGCTAAAGGCCTGGTTCTTCAGACATGCTCAACTCTAATTAAAATTAATAGGAGGTACAGGCACATCTCTGAAAAACAGGGACAAAATCCTCACCCCGTTGTAGACAATGGCAGAACTCCCCTTGACTTCAGTGGCACCAGGCCTTCATTCTATGTCCGTATAGTTCTCCAACTCCCTCTCCCATTTTAGACCCAAGACATCCATAGCCAGCCACTGAAGATCACTGTTTAATGCCCTAGCAATGACAACTTTCACACCCCTTTCAGAAATTGACTGTAACAACAGGTTGAGAGAAGCATGATCTGCTGCTGTAAGCACAGGACTGGAGTGCTAATCCTAACCCAGATTCTATGCATGATTTTGAGCTCTGTTTTCCAAAAGGGGAAATGGAGATAAAGTTAATAATATGGTACTTTCCTGCCTGTGATGTTGTGAGGATGAATTAGTTAATATTTGTAAGTTACTTTGAAAATGAAGCATGTTACTATTCAGGAATTGATCAAAGGAGTAAGGTTACACCCTGTTTCCTATATGTATATGTTACTTTTCAGTTTTGAAGAATAAACTCTGTAGAACAGAAAATAACTTTTTAAAAAACAGAATAATTTAAATCATCACTGCCTTATTTTGAATTGTGGGAGGGGAAGAGGGGGTTCTATATAAATTAAACCAAAATTTTGCTACTTTGCTTTCCTATTGTTTAGATGTTTCCTATTGTTTAGATGTTTACTCTAACTTTGGCTGCAACTTTCATTCTAAAAAGTTGTAGGTTTGGTGGGGTATTTTTAATTTCCACAAGATCTTGAAAGATGCCATGTGATTATGATTACATTTATTGCTCTTGACATATTTTGTCACCATTTCTAAAACCAGAAATAAAAATTTTAAATAAGAAAAATATGCAAGTGTTTCTTCTAAATTAAAATCTCACTCATATAGACCATCATCAATCTGCATCGTGTGTGGCATTCCACACATAATTCAAAAGGTGTTGGGTGTCTTTGTTTTTTCTCAACTCTATTTTCAGGCCACATTTAAAGTTAACTTATTCAGTCCACTGTAACCAGAACTCAGCAGTGTTAATTTGCATTTGTCTGACACTTTGCATACATATTGCTTTAAAATGGTTTAAATAGGAATGGTCACTCATTGTGGAGCTACTTTCATTATTCCCTCCTCTCTACCCAGATTCCTTTCTGCGTATATTTTAGTGGGAAAGGATGATCCCAATCCAGGATCTTTGATCATATTAACATCTGTCTCATTTCCACATCATAATCACCACCTCAACCTTTTCGGTATTTGGGACTGCCCCATGAGCTAGAAACAACTTTCCCAGTAAACCATACGGATGTCTTACTAATCCTCTTTCTGTCCATATAATGGTTTAACCAACTAATTTTTACAAAAGCCACCAGCCCCAGAAAGAAAGTTTCATACTGTTACGTGCATTTCTACATACACTGAATTTTTGTATTCTAATTTTTCTAGCGTCATTTTTAGCATTTTAACTCATCTGGAAAATAATGTGGGGTTACTCACACAGAGGTGTACACACACAAAGCTCAGGTTGAACTTCAAAGTATAGTTCCAGCAAAACTGTGTAGTTTGCTTCCCTTCCTCATGAATAGGCCACTATCACATAAGCTGCCAATTGTAGTTTGAGAAAATATAGTTAATGGGCAAAAGCTGTTGTCAGGATGAATTAAATTAATACCAAGAAACGCAAATGCATGTAAAAAGGTCCGCTGAAGTTATGCAGCCACTGTACTGAAACTTTTAAAAGAAAACAATTCTAAAGTTAGAACTCTCATGCCTCACAAAGCTTCCTTTTTTTAGTATTGCCTTGAAATCCTTGAAGCTTTCAGAGGCTGATGAAGCATTCGAGAAACAAAACATTCCATCCTAAACTAGCTTAATTATATACAAATTGTTTTAAATGCCTGTAATATTGGGGGTAAAAATTTCAACTTCACTTTTTCATTCTTGTGTTTTTAAATGGGACAAACAGGCTAATGCAACGCTAAGTAGTAATTTAAGGAATTGGCTGTCCCATAACAGGGCCAGCTATTCCCACAGATCAAACTTGATGTTAGAGAGAACCCAAAGGATCAGTCCTCTCAAAGTTCCTTCCTTTATTGAGCTGACAAGGTAAACCCACCCATGCAAAAACCAGCTTTAATACTCTTAATAATTACTTGGAATGGGGAAAATGGACAATGATCTCGCTCTCAAGCTCCCTTGATGTTGAAATCATGTGAAAATATTTAAGTTGGGGGGTGGGGAGGGACTCTCTCCCCTTTTGACCTGGCAAAGTATATGCTTGAGTTAAGACATGGCTAATGAGTTTGTTATTTATTTCATTTGATCTGTACTGCCTATCAACTTTCCTCATTACTGAAACACCAAACAAGAACACATGTAAAATACAAGACATAACTTTAATCTCTAGGACTGAATTTTATTTTATTCTGCATTGTCATCACTGCAGGAAAATTAATCATGTGATCTGTACCTATTTGTATTTACTTAAAATATTAAACAGACTTTTGTTACAGGATAATGCTGAGGTTGGCCAAGATACACACACAACTGTGGCAGTGAAGCAAAGACATTTGTTCTTTTCTTTAAAAAAAAAAAAAGACATTGCTCATGCACTCATGTTAAATTAGGACTATTTCTATTAAACTCAGTTACTCCAGCAACTGGAGCAAATATCTCTGACTAGTGTGGATTGTAGCTAATGGGTGCTGGTCTCCTAGTTATTATACTGTGGTAGTACCCAAAAATCCCCAAGTGGGCAATGTGCTATTCAAACCCATAGGAAGTCAATGAGATGCCAGGAGGGTGCAGCAGCAAGCAATGAAGGGCAGGAGAGGTGCCTAAATAATGCCTTGTTGCTTTTTCCGTAAGTATAAGAGTTGGGGTTTTTTTAAGTATTGCATACTTTAGGGTGTGAATGACCAACTTGAGTTTTAACTTTTTATGTGAACAATAAAATATGAGATTCTGTGTGTTATAGTGGTCATAACATTTGAATATTATTCAAATACATGCTTGGTGCATTCAGACAGAACAAGGGCCTGTCTACTTGAAACATCTGGTGTACTTCTTGAAATTTATGATGAATTTGCTTAGCAACAGGTGGCTTAAACACTTCTGAAACTTTTAGGAGTACAATGCCTTATAAATAACCCAGCTCCCTCAATCATGCTCAGAACATTATGAATTAAAGCTGGACTTTTGTTTGCTATTCGGTATATAACGCGCACTTGTAGAGCTTGTTACTGGAAGCATTGGTTCATCAAAGTCACAACCTGGCCCTTCCACCTCTGTCTACTTCTAGTAGGGCCATTTCACTGTTTAACTCTCTGTAACAGTCTGAGTTCTTTTTTTTTTTTTTTTTTTTTAGTAAACTAATGCTAAAAGATCAGATAATGGAAAAACCAATTAAAGGGACCCAAGAAGTCAGTTCTAATATTAAGCAGCAGCTACCTGCTTAGTTTCTCACACAAAAGTCTGTTTGCAAGAGGTCATCTGAAATCTGTTTGTGATTCTTTGCTATAAAGGCTAACCACATCCTGGCACAACAAATGTCCTTTGATAAACAAACAGTACACACAAATGTGCTATCAGTCCAGCTGTTTTTTGACTCTAGACGTGAGTTGGCCCCAAATCTTTTTCTAAATAACCAAAGTTTGATTTACAGGACACTGTAAATTCCAGGGCGTGGTCTGCCTTCCCTGACTGCCATTACAGTGAGTTTGCGGTAAATTCTTGCAATAAGCTTTTAAAATAGTAGCTGATAAAGTGAGGTTTGGGTCAACCAATGCACATAGACTTTTAAAGAAGCAAAAGAGTGCATTTAAAAAAAAATCTTCACAGGACTAACCACTGAAGAGGCTGTTTGGGGCCCAATCCTGCATCGCGTGTGCACTCAGAATTCCCACTGCAGGTAACAGGCAACTTCAGTAGTCAAGGAATGCAAACTTGAAGTTCCAGGTGAGGACAGCACATGATTCCAACATACCTCTTATTACACAGTGCTGGCTTCTTTCCCAGTCAATAATGGAACTAACTTAACCATTTAGTCGAATACAAAATACTGTGTGCTGCGTAAAGGGGATGGAAAAAGATGACTTGAACCCAGCCTGTTGTACCTGTCCATGTCTTCCGCCGGAAAAAGCAGCATGCCAATTTGCACCGATTTTAAACAAACCTACATAATTTCAAGAGCAAGCTCTCAGAAATGCTTGCACCTTCTTATTTTAAAGTGACATTGGGAAAAGGAAAAAAAAAACCCAAAACAATGAAGGAAGTTCATTATGGTGAGGGGAGCGCCTGGTGGTTCATAGATGCACGCTTCTTAATACTAAATTGTAAGTCTCCCCTGCCATATTTGTGCAGGCTCAAGCCTGGTTCCACAGGCCTGACCGCGGGTCTGGCACCGTCCCATCTGGTCTCTCTGGTGGTGCAAGGGCCTTGAGAAGACTATGGCACGCAGCACCCTAACCCTAACCGCCGATGCTTTCCGTGTGGTCCCTCCTTTTCTCCCCCCCCCCATGAGGGGAGGCCATAAACCGGTCGGAGGGGAGACACCCCGGCTTACCTACAGTCCGCTAGCAACCACCCTGGCTGGCCGCTGCCCAGGGGCGGCTCGCGGTACCCTCCCGTTGGACACGGGGGAGCCGGTGCCTTCCCGGGCGTGTTTTCCCCGGCGGGCCGGGGGCGGTGCTGGGGGGAGCTGGAAAATCCCCCGGCGGCAGCCGGGAGGGCGAGGGCCGCACACACGGGCCGGGGCCGGGGCCGGGGAAGGGAGCGGCGCACGCGGGGCCCTGCACTGGGCGGGGGGGGACTCAACACGCCCGGGCCGCACCTGCGGGCGGAGGCGGGCTCGGGCCGGGCCCGGCTCCGTGCGCCCCGCCCCGGCTGGAAGAGGCCCGCCCGAGGGCGGCGGCGCCCCCGCAGGGGAGCGGCTGGAGTCCCGGGCCCGGGAGGAGCCCGGCCAGCGCCCGGCTCGGCTCACGCTCCGCGCCGCGTGGGCGGGGCCGGGGCCCCACGGCCGGAGCTTGGCGGGAACCGCTCCCCCGGCTCCCCCTGGCCGCGGGGGCGGGACCGCGTCAGCCGCCAGGTGCCAATGGGAAGCCGAGCCGCGAGGGCGGCAGGTCTGGGGCCCGCGGGGGTGACACGTCACTGTCTGGCCGCACGCGCCCGGCCCGGCCCGCCGGTGGCTTTCCGGCCCGCCCGCTCACAGCCGCGCTGTAGCGCCCGGCCGCGGAGCGAGTGCGACCCACGAAACGCAGAGCGGCCGCGGCTCCTCCCTCCCTGTCCCCGGGCTTCCCCTGCGCAGCGCCACGTGGCGAATTGCAAGTGGGGGCCTGGCCCCCTTGGCGTGGCTGGGCCGGCTCCCCTCGCCCTGTTATGTAGAGTCACCTCACACCGTCCGGCTACTGCTACATCCCCTTGGGAACCGGCCTACTGCTGAGAAAACGGTTGGTTGCCGGGGCAAGGTGTTGGAAAAGTGAATTTTACGGAGGTTGCCCTTGCAAAGAACAGGGACAGCCGTCTGAGCAGCGTGGTGGTTTCTGTGCTTAGTCCTCTGCTGGCAGCCACATCTTCTCAAGTGGATTTTTTTTTTTTGGGTATGCTTTGAAGTAAATGAATACCTTGTGTTTTATACAGTATCCTTCGCCACAAAGGGCCCACAAAACATTTAAAACCTGTACGAAGCCAGAACAGAAAGCAGATGGTTCCTTCGCCAAAGAGCTTACAAACTATGCCAATCAGAGGCAGGAGTGGACATTTTGATATTGATTGAAAGATGATAGGTAGGGTGGGGATAGGCAGTGAAAGGTTTTAAAAGGGAAGTCAAGTACTTTATATTTGATGTAATAGAGATGGGGGGAGAGGGCCTAGTGGAGAGATGCAGAGAGAGGGGTGACGTGGTCAAAGCAATGGACTAAGAAAATATTTGCAGCAACAGTCCGAATGGGCATGAGCAGGGCAAGAGCATGTTTGTCAAAGCCAGAGACAATGATGTTGCAGTAATTGAGATAGTGATATGAGTGCCGAGATAGGAGTTTAAGCTGTGTGGGTGGGTAGGAAAAGCTGTAGCTTAGAGATGTTATGCAGAAAGAATCTGCAAGATTTAATGTAAAGATCTAGAGATAGGTCTGGGTTGAATATAACACCCGTTACAGGTCTGAGTGACAGGCAGGTTGGTAGTGGTGTTCACAGTGATTGAGAAAGAAGGTAATGGAGAGGGCTTGGGGAAGGGAGCTTAAGATCTAATGGCTGGACCTCCATGAGGAGAAGTCAGAGAGAGACAGGCCAAGATTTTAATATGGACAGAAGAAGATAGTTCTGGAGAAGAAAGGTAGATTTGTGAGTCATGAACATAGAGCTGAAGTTGAATTTGTGCTTGCTAATGGGCTTGCCCATAGATAAGGTGTAAAGTGAAAAGAAGGGGAACAAGGACAGAGCTCTGTGAGACTGAAAATTGAAAGGGGGATGAGGAGAATCCACAGGACATGCTGAAAGAGCAGTAAGGGAGGTGGGAGGAGAACCAGGAGAGAACAGACTCACAGAAGCCTAGATAGGACAAGGTTTCTGGAAGAAAAGTATGGTCAACAGCATCAAAGGTGGCTGACAAAGTAAGTGGTATGAGAATGGAGTATTAGGTCTGCACTTTGGCCAGGAAGAGGTTGTGAGAGACTTTGGCAAGAGCATTGTGAGTCGCATGCAAGGGGCAGAAGCTAGATTGGAGAGCGTCTCGGATGGAACTGAAGAAGGGGAACTCTAGACAGTGTCTGGAAATAACAGCATGTTCAATGAACTTAGAAATGAAAGGCAGATGGGGCAGTACATGGAGAGGCAAGTGGAGTCAAGGGTTTTTTTTTATTAAGATGGGCAAATCTAAAGCTTCCTTGTACTGTGGGGGAAAGAGGCAGGGGTGGGTGAGAGACTGAGGAGAAAAATAAGGGAGGGGATGAGAGTGGGTGCAAGGGAAACCCGGAGGTAGGTTGGGATAAGGTCACTCGTGGAAGTGGAAGTGTTATAGAAGAGCACATGAGAAACTGTCTGCATCTGTGACAGACACTGAAAATCCCCCCGTTTGTTTTGCAGGATAAAGGGTGTTAGCCCGGTGTTTTGGCTGTATTCCAGTTGGCATGATAAAATTCTGCCTAATGAAATTCTACCAGTACTTTAAACTGGATACAGTTCTCCACATTGAGTCAAGAAGCATGCTTATGCTTTCTCCCATACTGCCTCGTATACATGTAAGGAGCTCCCTGTAAACATCCACAAAGCCACCTAATTTTCCTCCTTAAAACTCTCTTCTGCTGTAAACCCTACAAAAAAGTGACTTACACGTCCTGTACAGAAATAGTATGTGATATAATTGAAGACTATTTCATAAGAGCACAAGGGGTCCAAATTACGGTTGCATGGGCAGCCTTAATTGTGGCATTTCTGAACTTTTGAGTGGCTGACTTTGCAGTCTTAAGCGTTCTTTTAACATACTTTCTGTGCATAACTTCTTAGTTTTT
This sequence comes from Mesoclemmys tuberculata, assembly GCA_007922155.1. Taxonomy (NCBI): domain Eukaryota; kingdom Metazoa; phylum Chordata; order Testudines; family Chelidae; genus Mesoclemmys; species Mesoclemmys tuberculata. The sequence goes on from ML677031.1 coordinate 13,908,470, forward strand.
TAAAAAAACAAACAAAAAAACCCCATTCCATCATGTGACACCATATTAATACTCACATGGGTCATCAGCAGGGTTGGAGCCTTCAGATCCACCACACAGACCTCTGCCACTAGAGCTATATCAGGTAGCAGTAGTAAGATTGTTATTGGCTACATGGACCAGCGCCAAAGGGGGATGAGATGCTCTGCCATTGGTTTCACGGATAGTTGCTAACAGAAGAGGAATAATGGACTCAGGATCCTTGGTTCCATTACCGGCTCTTGGTGAGGAGTGTGCTCTAGTAATTCTTCTCATTTCCCCCAAGTGTGACCTCTTTGTCCCCTCCAACCTGGCCCTATCCCAGTCCTGTTTCTTCCCCATCTCCAGCTCATCGTCTCATTCCCCATTCTCCTCACCTACCCACTCCCAGTCTCCTCTCTTTAGACTTCTCATCTCAACCCATCTCACTGTTCACAAGTCCTACTCTCAGCCCATTGGACTCCCAGTCCCAGTCTCCTTGCCTAGCCAGTCCCAGTTGCCTACCTCTCAGCTCCTCAAATCTGCCTCCCTCCCCCATCTTGGCTTCCAGTTGCCCCCTCCCTGACCTGTGTTCCCCTTTCCCAATGCCTCCCAAGGTTTCCCTGAGCATAAAGGTGTTGGAGGATGAAAGAGGCATGTCCTGGAGTATATTGGGTACTCTATGTCTTATGTTTATACAAGAATATCTTTTAAGATCACACAGACAGTTCTCTCTCTCTTGTGTCCAGTTCTGATAAACGTTAATTTAAGAGAAGTCATACCCTTCAAAGGTCCTTATTTTAATGATAAGCGCAGGTGTGAATTTAAAATAAAAGATGCACATTCTCTTTAGTGTGTCTGAGATAACAAAAGAAATCCATCAGCCAATCAGCTTGATAAAAAAATCCAGCTGATTTTTAAAAATATTCTATTACTTTTCAGAACCAGAAGCATTTCTTTCTAAAAATACTCTGTGATGTTTTTTCCTCTGGAAAGCTAGGGAAAGCCCTACTTCTTCTAAACCTGTTCCCTGCCTCAAAATGTTCACTAGGTTTTCAGTGTGAAAGAATCCATCTATGTCAGCCCCCTCACAGTATATTTTCTGCGTTTCACATGATCTTCTGCGAAATATATTGTGAAACATTTGCTTCAGAGCCCTATGCGTGTTTTCTTCTGTGACGCTCCCCCCCGCAATCTGGGCTCGTGTGTAGCTGTCACCCCAATTCCTCACTCCTGGGCCGCGACATACCCTGCTTTGTTGTTTGAACCACCCACTCCTGGGTTGGCCCACATCCAGCCTCCTGTGAGTAATCAGTCCCTGACCTAGTGAAGGAGCGCTTCTGGCCAGCCAATCGTGGGCTAGACCCCTGGCAAACACCCCCAGTCCCAGATGCAACCCCAGAAATTGTACACTGCATCCTGCAAGCTCATTTACACTTGTCCATCAATTTATCAAAGAAATTGATAAGCACCAGCTCTGTAACTCAAAGTGAAGTCTCTACACACACTCAGTCCACATGCACTGTTTTAGATAAAACAAACAAATAAGTTTAATGATCACAGCAGGATTTTAAGTGAATCCAAGTCAGCTTAACATAAATCAAGGAGTTAGTCACAATCAACTAAAAGATAACTTGCCTTCTAAACTAAGAATAATAATTCAGTCTTTTTCAATCTATGACGTTAGTTTACCACACAGCTGGTTGTGATGTGTCTTGCAACCAGGCCTCCCCTCTCCCTGTGGGTAGGTGCCAGTCTTTGATGTTGCTTGGGAGATAGATTCCAGGGGAGAGCTCCAACACAAAGATGCCTTTTTCTTTTTAACAAGTTTCCTTGACACCCGTGCGGTCAGGTGATTGATGTCCATGGCTGGCAATGGGCATAATTTTTCTCTCTGGAGCCAGAATGCTCACAGGTGCTTAGGCTGGTCCATTGTTTCTGTGTGCATACCTCTGCTGGGCACGGAAACACAGCTTTGTGCTTGTCTGCATCCATTCAAGCCATGTGAGATACACATTTGGGGATAGGTTATAGCAGGGTTTCATATCTGTACATATGCATGACGTTGCAGGAAACATGCTACCACAACAATAATGTTCATATGTTGAGAGCATTCAAAAAAACACCTTACGTGGCATACTTTGCATTATACTGTAAGGGTGAACATGAATGATACACAAATCACACCATAAGGATGTTCCTGGGGTAAAGCATGTCACATACATCTTCCCTGTAGGACTCTTGCCAGTGAAACACTGAGTCAGATAGAATGCCCAGCAAGATTATTTCTTTGATCACTCAAAATGTAACTATTTAATAGAAGTGCAGTGCAAAATACATCCTACTTTACTAGATGAACTCTGGAAATCCTCCATGCCACTGGCCTCTATACCTGCAATTGTCCTTTGGGAGGGGGCTAAAGTGGGGATACCAGATGAACCCTTGCTGCAAAGGGCATGATGAAATTTCTGCAAAGGTATCACAGTTCCAGAGGGACAAAGTCTACTTTATCTGCATAGTCTCATGCTCCACTGAGTTTACTAGGCTTCACTGCCTGCTCCTCTTGCACTCTCCTAAACCAAAACATCCCTCATTGGAGAGCTTTACAGTGAGTAAGTTCTGTAGGAGTTCACTGAATAGTTTCTTCTGCAGCATTTTCCACAAGAAGGAAACATTGGTAGGCATCTTGCAGAGGTATCATATCACTGGGGTCTGGAAAGTAAGACGAACCCATGCGTTATATTGAGTCAACTTATAGTGACTGGGAAATCAGACTAATTGGATTGCAAGTTTGTTGGCAAAATGCACAGGCTACCTTTATCATATAACATCCTTTAAGTAATTATAAATTTCTGCAGTGGATTCTTGGGAGTGGGGAGTGCAAATAGAGCGGAGCAGTTGTTCTTGCCATAGTAGAGGGGGCCATCTGGCAGTGCACAAATCTGTTTGAAGTCACTATATTTTTATAAAGAAAGGAAAACAACTCTGGATTATTTTGTAAATGAGTATGTGAGAAAGGAATGAGATAAGCTGCTTCTTTCGCCCAAGTGAGAGGAGGCAGAGAAACTAGTAGTACTAGGTAGCCATTATGGAGAATAAATAAGATTAGGTTGCTTTTTAAGGAATAAAAACAAACAACATAGCAGGGACCAGACAGAGGCCTAGAAACCGAGACTAATATTGGAAGGGCCTGGAACCCTGATTTTACTGTATAAATAAAGAGGAGCCAACTGTGACATGCACAGCTGGGAAAGCTAGATTAAGAAGAGAACTATGATTCTGAACCAATGCTCATTTAAGCCTGCATAAGACTTTCCATGGCTTTGGATCAGGCCTTCTATGAGTATTTTTTAAAAGAGTCAGTTGTTGAGTGATTAGACAGGTATCCGTAAAGGGGCTGGAACCAGGGGAGTCAAACTATTCCTAGGATGTACATGAGTTATTGGATCATACAGAAATTATTTAACTTAAATATCCTGGTTCAGTACGAGGGCAGCAATGCCAACATTGGGTGGGATGAATTGGAGGAGAGTCTACCTGCTAGAAGCTTTGAGATGCCTATAAGAACAGTACATGTGTAGGCGGGAACTCCCTGCAGAGGACAATATGGGCCAGAGCGTAGGCATGACAGACGTCAGAGAGCCCAGGAACACTTGCAAATGAGAGTCAGGGACAGAGGAGTTCATCTGCAAAGGGTGACAGAGAGAGTTGCATCAGCAAACCCCTATAATAAAAGCTCTGTCAGTTGTAGTTTCGAACTCTGATCCCCTCTACATAGTCTCTTGTTTGCATGATAGTCCTGCTCATTTCTCTTCACCTCAGCACAGATCTAGCAGCAGGCATTGATTATCTCAGGGCAGTTTTCTATTCCTTTGACATCCCTTAATTAATCTATGACGTTTACTAAGAATAGAACAGAAAAATATTGAAGAAAAAAAACTCTGCACGCTCATTAAATTGTTGTATTTATGAAACTTTGGGTGCTACAAAGAGGAATGATACAAAAGGTGATTTTTTAATGAGGTTTAATAGAGGTGCCCTTGATTTTAGTTTGTCCCTAATTGTTTATCCTTGATTTCTTGAGAATTATTAGCATGTACGGTGTTATACAAATGACAAATCCTAACAGTTTTTCTTTGACCTGGATTACAAATTCTGGGCAAATTCTTATTCAGGGAAAACTTCTACTGGTTCCAATGGGAGTTTTACTTGAGGAAAGCAGGGGTAAGGTCTTCAGGATTTGGCCCAATATCTACAATTCACTTATGAATAATGAAGAAACCATATTAAATTGATGCCTGCCCTCTGTATCAGGACAGACACGGTCAAATGCTAAATAGCTCAAAGTATAGAGTGCTTTGTTACCATGGGAAAGAGCGCTCTGGAAATACATAAGATGTACGCGGAGGGACTGGGGAATGCTCACCTCCAGGACTCCTCAGCCCAGGGCAAGTGGTCTCCCCAGAAGGCATCTTTCCTTATCATTATCCTCAAACGCAGGGCAGTTCACCACATGTGTCAGCACTGCCTTCCCAGCATTGAAGGTGATGCTGGCAGCAGGATGAAGTGTACTTTATTAACTGCTAAAGAGGAGGAAGAGTCCAGTCCTTATCCCAGAAACACTAAGACTGTGGAACTGGTGCATATCCTGCTGCATAGATTTCTCAGTGATCTACCCATCAAGCCTGCAAAACACCATAGTAGATTCCCTGAGCAGACACTCCCACCAGGAGCACAAGTGGGAACTCAATGACTTTGTGTGATGCTTCCCAGGGGTACCCAAAGTTGTGGGGCATCTTGCTACCACCTGCCCTTAACATGAGGAAACCTTGTCTATGCTTGCTGGGGGTCGGAGTGTCTGGTCCCTAGTCCACTGGACACTTGCAGTAGTCACAGGTTCACTGCTTCCAAAAAAAGTTAGACCTCATCTTACCAGTTCCACCTCAGATCACTGCTCTGCTTAACACACAGCACTTAGATATGTGTCTAGTGAAATCACAAATACATTTATTTAACCAAGCACAGAGATTAAGGCCCGGTCTACACTTACCTTTGGGATTCGGCGGCAGTCGATGGGAGATACGCAAGTGACGTAAATCACTTGCGTATCTCCTGTCGACTTCGCTGCATCTCTTCCGCGCGCTGTCCACGCTGCACTGCGTTGAAGGAAACGCTGTTCCTTTCGACACAGCGCTATGCCACTTACCGGGGTGGTTTTCTACACAGACTGCTCAGTCGATCCAGAGCAATCAATCTGACAGCGGCGAATTTGCCACTGTCAGTGTGGACCCAGCCTAAGGTAGTAGCAAGCAGAAACCTTGGAAACAAATGGTTACATATAAAATAAATTGATAACACACATTCTTGAGCCTAGATTTAGTTAATAAGATACTCACATGTCTAGTAGAGTATTGCTCACATACAATTCTTGCAGGGTTTTCCAGCCAGGCTGGTTGTGCCCCTTCATGAGACATGCGCTGTCAGCTTGCCTTCAAGGTGAAGGATCCACTGTGTTCCTTTGCACACCAAGATATGCCAAAATAGTCCATTATCTTTTTTTATAAACAGGATACCGGCCTGCTGTTTTGTTTGGTTTTTTTCTTCCTGTAGATTTCTTCTCTTGTAACATTTTGCAATCTCTTAAGTAGCACCTGGCTAGCCCTGTAAATAGGCATACAGCATGAGGCCCACAATATGCAAATGACCAGATAGGAAGAAAGGTGTCTGTTACCTTCTGCCTGCAAAGAATGTTCCTGAGCTATGTCACTTCCTCGTGAACTGCCTTAACTCCAAGACCTTAAGAACATAATTTTCAGTACAGATCAATAATTCCTTAAATATTATCCTTACGTACATCTTGCAGTAATTACAACAACCATTGGGCACCTGGCTCTCGGTAGCTCCAGCCTGACCATGACAAGTGTGGTTCCCGGACCTGCTTTGCTTCTCTTTGCATGTCTCTCCATCTTCCCATGGCAGCTGACTTCCTGAGTCAGAACTCCAAATCATAAACCATCCTAACCCGGCCTCTCTGCATCTCAGAGCTTCTAAATGGTTCTCATACATATGATTGGACTATTCTCTTGAAGTTCAATCAGTACTCCTGGGCAGTAGGAAACCTGCCATGAGGAAGCCTTACTTTCAAAAGGGGAGAGGTTTCCAGGTCTGGTGTGCCCAATGCACCATACCTCCTTTGGACTCTTTCCTCTCAGACGTTCTTGATTCCCTGCTGGGCTAAAACACACAGGGTTTGTCACTGAGCTCAGTTAGGGTTCACTGGACTGTCATTACGGTATTCCAGCTTCCTATCCAGGTATTCAGGTATTCCTATCCTAGCCATTTTGGCTACCCCACCACAATCAGTTCCTTAAACATCTGTCTAATCTGTTGCCTCAAATCAAGGAGTGTACCCCTCATAGGGACCTCAAACTGGTTCTCAATGCTTTAAGGAACACACTGTTTGAGCCTATGGCTACCTGGTCGTTTCTCCACATCTTATTCAAAACTTCCTTCCTGGTAGCCATAACATCAGCCAGAAGGCTGGTTAAGCTCATGGCTGACACCTCCTCTACACTTCCCTCTACCGTGATAACGTGAACCTATGACCTAATCCTCGCTTCCTGCTTAAGGTCTCTTCAGAGTTTCATGTCAAGCAGGACATTCAGCTTCCAGTGTTTTACCCTCATTTACCTCATTCTTTGGGGAAAGAGGCTAGTCTCCACACTCTGGACATAAGGTGAGAATTCTTGTTTTACCTTGACCAAAACTAAGCCTTTCTGGGTTTCTCTCCAACTCTTCATTTCCTTTGCTGAGGGGATAAGGGCACCATTGATCTTGAGAGAGAGAGAGCTTCTAAGTGGGTTTCTGGATGCATTGTAGTTTGCTATAAAGCTTATGAGGCACAGTCTCCTCTGAGAGTGACTGCTCCTTCAACCAGGGCCCAATCTGCCTCAATAGCCCTTCTCAAGGACATTCCTATCAGGAATGTGTGTCCACACGCTCTCCAAGCACTACACTATCATCCCTGCTTCCAAATCAGACACAGCCTTTGCTGATGCTGTTCTCAGTAGTGCAGGAGATCCTACTCCTCAATACCTGTCTTCACATTGAGCTATTGCTTGGGGGGGTCTCCTATGGTGGAGCACCCTTAGGTACATATATGCGAAGAAGAACGAGAAGTTACAGTAACTTGAGTTCTTTGAGATGCTTTGTCCCTCTGGATGCTCCATCTCTTGCCCTTCTTCCCCTCTGCTGCAGAGTCTCTTTGGGCTTCATGGTTGAGAAGGAATTGGGGTGGCACTAGATTCATATCTCCCTTTACACCCGCGTACCAGAGTATGAGGATATATTGTGTGCAGGCATGGACCCTGCTAGCTAAAACCTTTGATCATGAGTGCCTGGTCATGTGCACATCCTATGGTAGCGTACCCATAGGGACAAAACATCTCAGAGAACTCAAGTTACTGAACAGGTTAGTAACTTCTCCTTCTCCCACAATTCACTAGGAAAAAAATCACTGAACCCCTCAGCATACTGGCCTCCCAGGAGCCTTGGTGCCTTACATGGGTGAGTGCAGTGCCAGTGTGGACACAGCAACTTGAGTCTGGCTTTGAGTGAGGCTGCTCACACCTGGCCAGGTGCCGATCACCCAGATTAATTATGCTGTGAAGACATACCCAATTCACTTAGGGCTGGACTACATTACAAAGTTAGGTCATCTTAACTATATCACTCAGGGCTGTGAAAAATTAAGCTGACCTAAGCCCTGGTATAGACATCTCTAAGTTGATGGAAGTATTCTTTCATCAACCTAGCTACCACCTCTTGGGGTGGTAGATTTCCTACAATGATGGAAGAACCCCTTCCCTTGCCGTAGTAAGTGTCTATGCTACAGCTGTGCCACTGTAGCATGTCTAGTGTAGACATAGCCTTCAACCACTAATGACTGATCCAATGAACAGTCAACTGTTGGCAACAGCTTTTAGTCATTACTGAACTAGGATGAATTTGAATCAGTGACTTTGGAGTGTATAAAACTTACAAAATGATACCAGTCAATTTCTAGCCTTTTGTGGAGGTTGGAGCAGGAGAGAAAGAGAGAGAGAATGTTGACTTAAACTTTGGCTCTTCCATGGTAACAATTTTACAGAGCTTCAAACCATCTTGTCAATAATGTTCCAACATAGGGAAGGTTTGTTACAATTCTTCCATTAGATCTGTGCATGCCATTCATTAGACATGGCTCAATGGCAGACCTCATCATGCTTAAGGTGAGTGTTATATACAGCACATGATACAGAGCATGTCTGCTACTGATGCCATCATCCTGTTTGTAAGGTATAAACATTTAGGGCACTTATGAAAGTGATTTAGTTCAGTTGCTCCTTTTTCATTAGCTTTGCTCCCTTTTCTTTAGCTGCTCATTACTCTGATTAAATTACACAGGGAATAAATCACTGCCCCATCAAAAGTACATAATCAAATAGATAAGTCTTGCATTTGACCCTTGTCTCTTTCACTCCCACGCATGACTTTGCATGTGTATGTTTAAGACCCATATGCCCTATATATTTTACCTTGAATACTGCAATTAATTGCATTATATAACCAGCCTGCTGCTGTTTCTAATTAAATAAAACCCCCTGAATTTAAATAACATAAAGGGTCTGTCTTGAAATGACAATGCCCGGAAATTCAGAGGGAAGGCTTAGACTGCATCCTCCCTTCAGCTCCCTGTTTTAAAGGCTTGCAGCACATACAGTGTGTTATGTAACATCGCACAATCATTTCTGATTCACACACACTTCCTTCACAATGGGACATGCTAAAAATAGAGGTTCATTCTTAAATGTGCAAAATCTGGCTCTTCCTCAGTTTCAGGCAGATCCTGGATGAGATTTAAAAATATAGCAGTTTTTGTACTTTGTTTCCTCCTAAGAAATAAAAACACAACAAAAAAACCCTCATACAGTTATTTATTTACTTATAATGTTATAGCCTCCAAGATCGTGCTAGGTGCATCGAAAGACAGATAAAAACATGATCCCTTCCCTGAGGTGCTTACAAACTAATTTCAAACACAATGCTATGGGAGGATATCTAGACAGGAGTGAGGAAAATGGAACAACTGAAAGATATTGGAACCAACCCCAGTCTGGGGAGAGAGGAGGATACCCAGCCCAGAGAGGTGACATAGGGAACTGTTCCCTCCCCATACTACAGATCTTTACTCTGCACCATTTTACAAGTGTGGTTTTGCAGACAGCTGGGAGAGGTGTGGTGTATTGGTCAGTGCACCTGCCACTACATGGGGATGCACTGGCCAAAAGAAACAAAGTGCAGGGTCCATGAATGCTCGTACAGCTCTGAGGATAGAATCCCTCTGAATCTCAACGGCAGCCGGATCAAGTCCTCAAGCAGCCAACATTCTCCCCATAGCCTGACCTTGGGTTCCAGCTACTGTCCCAGCCTGATCTCATATCTGGATCTTTGTGCTATCCTTCTCCTACCTTCCCTTCTTGAATCCAGTATCCAGGGCTTCTATCTGCTCTTCCTTCCAACTCATCAGTCCCCTGCTGTTCTTGGCATGCATCCAAGACTCCCTCCAGAACCACCCTTTGACCCTGAGTTTCTTTCTCCCATGGTTGGTGGTGTTTGCAAGGCTCCTGAATGGTCCCCTGGATGGGGTGCAGCTCCCAGTAGCCTGCTAGTGGGGTTGTGTCTAGCAGAGCACAGGGAGGAAGCAGATAATTGATATGCAAAACTTCTCCGAGTCACAGTAAGTCAGTTTGCAAGATAGAAAGCCAACACCACCCACAACTGTAGAGAAATTGAAATTTATATGAGTATTCCTCATCTAATATTTGTTAATTTTGAATAGTATTTATAAGGCATATATGTCCCTCTAAACAACATTTGTTATACCAATTTGCCAGGTCTCAGGTGAGTCTTGCAATATTTGGTAAGGGTTTTTTTTAAAGCCCTTGTTCTTAGGGTTATGTAATTACTTGACAATCTCAGCTTTCACTTGAAAATAAAGTAAGTTTCTAGCCCTCATGCTTGCTGAGAAAAGCTTAAAAACATGACCTAAGTACACCCTAAAGTCTCAAATGCCTATAGACAAATAAAAAGAACCTGCACTGTATTAATTTTAAGCCGTCTTGTGATTGGGGGTGGTGGGGGCTGACCTATAATGGAACATGCAGGGATGGTAACAGTGACACACAGGTGTTCTCCTTTAATCTTTTCAGTCCATAAACCATAGGATGAAGAATCTTCATTCTTTCATAAAGTCCACAACTTTTCTTTTTGCTGATAGCAGGTTATTTAGGAGGAAAAAATTCTGATGGGTTTTGCGAGGTTTGTTCCCAGTTGCATTTTTTTTATGTAATCTAATTACATGTTTTACTATAAATTTCAGTTTAATTTGATCTTTAGAAAAAAATAATTGGCAGACAAAATGAACTATTTTTAAACCAAAGTGTTTGCTGCTCCTATCAAGTCAATTAGAACGTGCTCTTTGTAGTAGGTTTATCCTAATGCTATCATTTCTTAATCACAAACACATGTGCTTCAGAAGATTTGTGACCATTCATTGATCACTGAGCTAAACTCATGGAATGTTTGTGAGGAATTTTAATCAGATTGACGCTAACATAACCCCTTTTTCTAAGCTATGTAAAGACTTTCCATTTCAAACCAGGTGCACAGACACAAGCAGAGGAAGCTAACTTTGGACTGTTTTTTTATTTCATTATCCACCCCTTGCAACAGCCACAAACCAACCCTCATTTTGCAGCTGGAATACAGAAAACTTTCTTTGAGAAGCACTGTGCAGTGTCACTCCAGAGTAAATTATTTTCAAGGGAGCCATTAGAGCCTTTACTATTATCTACAAAAACAGGAGTCTGGACAGAACTGTCATGTTACCCTTCTTGGGAAAGTCTCTTCCTACATTCTACTTGCTTGCTCTGATTTTCCATAGTTGCTTTCAAAGAGACCGGGCAATGAGTTTAATGGGGTTGAGGTTTCATGGGTGGAACTGATAGCAGATGTTGGTCCCAGGTCCATCTCTGTGCTGTCTCTTGCAGCTGTTGTCATATTGCAATCACCTGCTGGAAATGAAGCAGAAAGAAGTGCATGCTGCAGGGGTCAGAGATCAAATGGACCTCATAGGGAATAAGACTTGAATGGAAGGAGAGCCCAGGCTGAACTGTTGTGTAGTAGAGTGGTGAAAATTCAGTGAGGAAAAAGAATGAAAGAAAAAGAAGATAAGAAAAGGGGATGAGTGAGAAAAAAAGGGAGAAGGTTATTTTTAAGAGATACAGAAGAAAGAAAGGTAAGAGAATAAATTAAAGGGAAAGAACAAAAGGTAAACAAAAATGGGTATAGAGGAAAAGAACAAAAGAAAGGAAAACAAATTGAAGACATGGAGATGGGGTAAAAAAGCAAGTAAAGAGACCCAACCTCTAGGTCAATGGATTGTATTTCCATGGTATGAGCCCCACATCTCTGTAAAACTACAGGAAAGGTTGTGGCAGGATGTGCTGCTTTGGGAGTTTGATGCTTATTACTTCAGCCTGTGAATTTGGAATGAGGGTCTCAATTTGTATGCTGCACTGATACGTAGTTCTTCCCCCAACAAATTTCAAGTTCTGGTTCGGGGTTTCCAAATAATTAAAAAGGAATGACTGGGCCTCAAAGATGGAAATGGGAGTGGTTGTTGCTTCTGCTGTAATTTCTCATTTCTTTAGAGCTTGCTTCAACAGTATGTATGTGTGGGGAATAAGTGGGAGGGGGAGACAATTTCTCTGGCTACACACCTGCTCAGCAGGCTATGTAGGCTAACCAAGGAAGGCTAACTTTGCACTGTCCCCATCCTTAGGTACCAATTCTATTACTGTAATTCACAGTGAGCCAGATTCTCCAGTCTCAAGAGTTCACTGTGTTGCTTTACAATGCAGTAAAGTGAAATTAGGCCAGCTGGGGATTTCCACAGCAGGTAGAGTCTCTGTTAGCGTAAAACTGGCAGAGGTGGTGTAATGATCTCCTGCCTCATCTGCCACAAACCCCTCCTGCCGTAGGGTATTCAAAGTGGAGAAGAGAACGTGTCTGGGATAGAGTGTGTGAGCTCTGCTGTACCTGATCCTCGGTTTGTAGTGGCACTTACATTAATTGTGGAAATGAGATTAGAGCCTTTGGTGCTGTCACTTTCACTGGGGCAGGGCAGATGAGGATTAGATTGCGGCTACCAACTCCCTGTGGCAGTCTGCTATCCACCATGGCTGAGCACAGTTTGGTCCTAGTGGAGAACCAGGCCTCGTGATTCAGGCTTAATGTGCCAATATTCTGCCACCCTCACCCACAGCTGCTTTTATGTCCTCCATGAGTAGCCACACTGAAATCACTAGAGTGTCTTGTGTAGAAGGGTAGTATTCCAAGGGCATAAAAGTGGCAAAATCCAGCCCAGTGAGGCTATTTGTTGAGGCAGGCACTATTCAACATACGTAAGGGTGGTAAAGCCTGACCCTTACTAAGGGGATTCTTCCCAAATACAGGTGCCCTGTCTGCTAGGCTATTACACCACTCTCCAGGAGGCCACAGCTTTGGCCCTGAAGCAGAATGGGACTGTGCTAACAGTGCGGGAGACAGTCACTGACCTGTAAGAAAGGTGGCCTCTTCACCGAGGGTCACAGTGATGTCTCGGTCATTACAAAGGGGTCGGTTTTGTTACTTGCCTGCCTGACTGACGCAATGAATGAGTAAACACAAAACTCGACTGAGAGTAAGCAGTTCCTACAGTGATGAAAATGTCACGAAATCAGCACACCAAGGAAGAGCGTTCTGCTTTTTCCTATATTGACGGGTGCTGGAACAATTTGTAAGTGGGGGGGTGCTGAGAGCCCTTGAACCAAACTGTCAACACTGTGTATGAGGGAAACCACTTCAAGCCAGGGGTGCGGCAGCTGCCCCCACCCGAGTTCCTATGCTCTGTGAGCCCAAGCCAGGAGAGATTTTAAAGTTAACAGAGAGAAAAAGGATCAGCAGAAACATGAGATTAAAGAAGAGCAGGGAGACGAAAGCAGGGAAAGCCTTTTATTTCTTAATTGTACAGTGGACTCTTTTTCTGATAACATTTGTCAAAATGCCCTATGGTGTGTGCCGAAGAGCGTGCGCATGTTGAATGGTACACAGGTGTTTGATTTTCCTCCTCGGTAGCTAGCCTGCTGCCAGCACTCACAACTGTTGTAGGAAAAGAGAAGCCCACCCACAGTGACTTACCTCCCCAACAAGCACAGTGATTGAACTCCTTGGTCCTGACACTGAGGCATATTCTGCACTTGTCCTGCAAATGGAACTCCCATTAACGTCAATCGTGCATCTTCAGTGCATGAGTCTGGAGTATCACAGCTGTTTAGAAGATTATGGCTAGAATCGGATGGGCACCAGAGGTGCCGTAATGCTCAGTCTTGATGATGCATAAAAACCTGCTGCCGTTTTTGTAGTTCTGACTAGAGCTTGGGAGAACGAAAGCTTCTGCCTGCTGAACAGTTAATCCAGGATTATGCCATGTAGACACAGCCCATATTGGGGCAGTGTGGAGAGCCACTACCCTATGGGGGAGTTCTGCCCTCGGAAGGTAGATTTCTGTTACTAACCTTTCTGGTGAGCAAAGGAAGTGGATGTACTCCAGTACCATTTCAAGAGGGACACAGTACCCCACCCCACTGGAAAAAAATCAATTGGCATAACTCTCTAACACATTCCTGGATCTTTATGATGCATAGGTGCTTTATTTCTCCAACACTGACTCATGGAGCATGGGATAGGTGGTAGCAATGAATCCTTCAGCAATTTCCAAGAATGTGTTTTTTCTCATGCATGAACATCTCACAGGAGATGGCTTCTAGGGAAGTCATTTGGATGGAAGGGTGCTCATCACTTTGTGAGAAGTGCTTCGCTCCTTGCTGGATCAGGTCCTTTGTGTGCATATGGTACATGTGCTGAAAACCCTAAAACGATATCTAATGAAAACAATAACAAAGGGCTGGCCTGGGTAGGCACAGAGGATAAATACTGATTGCTTACTGCAGGAAGCCAAAAATTGCATATGACTGTAGGACTTTTACGCCTATGGCTGATCGGGATTGGGAATGTCAAGGAAATGAGACAACTTCTTTTATTCCCTGGGACTCTATCATTGTTCAGACAGCAGCTCCTCACATCAGTGGGTTTTATAGTTGTGTATGCGCAGCTATAAATAATTATTGGGAGGGGGGAGGAGTAGTGATACAGCAGGCTACAAGTCTGTACCAGCAAACTCCATAATATAGATAGGAAAACGTGGTTGCCAAGAAGTTAACTTGTTAAAGAGGTTGCGTTTGGCTCTGTACCACCCTACTTTGTGCTCTGTGGACTGGAAGGTTCTGGGATCATCAGCTGATGTTTTTATTATGTTCAGTTTAGTTAAGCAATATGATCAGACATCAGTTTCTGGCTGGATAAATAAATCTGTAATGTTACGGGTGATGAGAGGTCTTGTTGTACTAAGAAGGAAAAAAAATCAGGAGGGAGGCCTACACAGTAGAAAAATGGCAGAAAAAAGCCCAAGAATCCCATTAGACTGAACTCAAATCTTGACTCTAAGGAAATGAGGAATTCTGGGGAATAAATTCTCTTCTCTGATGAGTACTATGGCTCGTGCCCACAATGCCACTTGCGTAACGGTCACATATTTTACACACACACCTGCACGCGCGCACACACAGCACCTCCCTTGATGTCAGACAAACAAAGCAATATATGCTCCTTGAGCTCAGCACAGTGGAGCAAAGGGGAGGAGTTTGTCCCAGTAGTGTCACATGGAAGATGGAAAGACCATGATCGGGTCCCTCCTCACACCTCTCCCGGCCCCCACGTACATTCAAGAAATGAAAAGGAAATGAACTATGCACGGAGACTATCACTTCTAGTCTGTTGGGGAAGGTTTCGCTACGCCCACATTCACTCTCACCTTTCAAACAGTGCTCAAAGTGACAGGAGTAGAACCCCTGCTGACTCCTGCAATCTTGCTTCCGGACTTTCCCCTAAGCTGTCTCTATCTGAAGAGTTACTACAATACGATACATTTAACCATGCTGTCTGGGATGTGCCTGAGTGAACGCATAAAAGAAGCACACTTCCAAGTGACGGAGTGGATTCATGGAATCTGATTTATCTTAAATCTGGGCGAGAGTTAACTTTACAAAACAAATACCAAGATTTCCAAAGTAGCTGGACTGCTCTCTTTATGCATGCAGAAAACCATCCAGGTTGCCTTTTTTACTGAAGGTCTCGGTTATCTAACCTCTTGTCTGAACATTTAGTGAAGTTATCTGGGTACGGAGGTGAATTAAGTCAGTGAAATACTGAAGTCAGTGCGCTGACTCTGGATTTAAAGTGGTGTAACTGGGATCAGAATTTGGCCCTAATGGAGTTGGCTGCAGTCAGGAGATTTACCCAGAGTAAATTTAGATGATTGAAATGATGAGATATCAGAATGCTGATCATTAGAGTTAGTTGAAAAATAGGATAAAATTTCCTGAAAAACTTTATCCTGTCTTTTCTGTCACAATTTGTAATTTCGAGGGAGGGCAAAATGATAATTGCAAATTTGGAAAATTTTCAACTGACCTTACTGATTGAGTAAATATAATCACCCCAATATTGAAGATTCTGTATATTTATGAAAGTCTGGGGGAAATTTGTTTTTAGTTTTCTCATTTTGAACAACTATTTACATGACAAAGGAAGGTGTCTTCAGGTTTAAACTTTCCTCTTCATCTAATCTAATGGAATCTAATATATGATATTTTTAGGACAACTGTCACCTTGGTACATAAATGCCAAAATGACTGTTAAGAATATAAAGTATATATGAAGCCTAAAAACATGAATAAAATATAATCTGAAACACAAAGTGCAAAGATAAGTTTCCCTGCCTTCTTTCCGAATGCTCTAGAGCATGTGTATGGTTATTTTAAAATGGGAGCCATTGATGAGGAAAGGCTTTATCAAAGGGGTGTGCTTTAACATTTCAGTCTTTCACATGGAGTCTTCTAATTGTGATCACACGGCTAAGAAAACTCTGTTCCCTGTGCTCTCTAATTCCATTAACTTTTGTCCAAGAAGCATAAAGAGGGATTTTGCATGAAGTGAGGCTTGGGTTTAGATCAGTGATTCACAACCATTTTTGGCTCTAGGGCCACAGATACCATTTTTACAACCCTGAAGGGCCACCAGTCTCCAACAGCAGTGCCTCCTCCCCGCACACCCCCCCCACACACTTCAGCCAGATGGAAGGAGTTCAGTGAGGAGGCTACCTCCCTCCTCACTGATCTCCCCTCCTCCTGGCTGCAGCAGGGAAACTGCACTTATCCGCTCCACCTGGGTATCTAGGCAGTGGCTCCCTTCTGCAGCCACTGCCAGGGGACAGGAGATGAGTGTTTCCCTTCTGGCTCCAGCAGGGACACCAGCACTTAGGGACCAGGCAGAGCACTTTGTCATGCTCCCTGCTACAGCCAGGGGAAGTGACTGTTGATTTCTAGTCCCCTTGGCTGCAGCAAAGAGCCTGTACTGGTCTTGTAGTCCCGCAAGAACGTGCTCTGCCTGGGTCCTTAGGCAGCGGCTCTCTATGCAGCCAGCAGAAGGGGAGTGGTGGGCCACTTTGAAAATCACAACAGGCCAGTTTTGGCCTGTGGGGCCCTGGGTTGGAAACCACTGTTTTAGATGATCTAAGTTAATTAGCTAGTTTTGTTGCGTGGAGCAGTTAATGGATGTATACAAGAGGTTTTGGTTTTGGCTAAAGCATATGTCAGTAGATGGGCCTTGACCTGTTCATGGACTGGGTTATCAGTAGGTTTTGTACCACAGGCATTCAAGCCTTCTACCTTCATTCTTCATGCTAGATGGCTTATTAGAGAACCTGGTAATTTGTGGTTTCAAAGTTGGGTAGTGCTACGTTTGGGCTGGTTTCTTGGTGATCTTGATGATTTAACATCTTTATTGAACGGAAGTACATTGAACAATAAAAATGCATATGATAAAACAATATTGACAAAGAAAATTTCTCTTTTCCAAAAGATAAGTTGTATATTTTTTTGAAGGGGAAACTACACACTCCCTACATCACTGGCCTCAGAAAGATGATCTCAAAACTAATTGTCATCTCCATTCAAGCCATGTATCGGGAAGGGAGTTGGCATATGTCACCTGGGTTCAGTCCATGTTTTGGAAGGAAGCTGGTATGTTGTTGTCCTCGATGTCATCTGGTAAGGGTGAAGAACATGAATCAGACTGGATTTCTCCAATGAATTACTAGCCAGAGTCTTCAAATAAATATGTACTTTTGCATCATACCAGCTGTTGCCCTTTCTGCCAGTTCCTAACACTCACTGTTACTGGCTTGGCTTTAATCCATATGGTGCTGAGATGAAAGCAAAGGTCCATGCACCAAACATCAAACAGGAACTAGAGGATGTGGGATGCATGATGGATAATGTTGCTTAGCAATATGCTTAGTGCATAGTAATTTCACAGAGTGAGATCCACACCCACATGGAAATTGCACTGTTCACAATCTCACACTCACTCACACTCTCCTTAATAAGTGTGTTGCATGACTTGAATATTACTGTTAATTTTGAGCAATTGATGGTTCAAGTCTGATGTAAAATAGCTTTCTAGCATAACAGTAGAAGAAAGAAGAAAATATGTATGATTTCATCTCTTGTTTTCATGGTGAAGGAAACGTTTGTCTCCCAAAGGGAAAAATCATTCATTTTTATTTATAGATATATAAAATCTGTTCACATACAAAGGGTAATTACCTTGACTGAAAAGAAAGGGGTGAAAAAGGGACCCTGATTGTCATGTGACTTGTGTGGCTAAGGCCCTAGATGCATGACTGAAATCTTTGTCCCTTGTTAAGAGAGAGAGAGGTAATTAGTACTCTGAATAATAGCTTCTTCAAGGAGAGTGACTGGAGTGAAAAGTATAAGACAGTGAAAGGTAATAGAGTGCATAGTAATTCAGGAAGTGTCAGGATGGCTATAGAACAAATAGCTGAATATTTATCCTGCTGTCATGAAGAAACTGGGTCAAGGAACTGTGGTGAGGAGGAACTTGGTAGCGATTAATAATGGCCTCTCTTCTCTAGGATCAGCAGCGATGGAAGAGCTCGCTTCTTCAACTACATTTCTGTGGCCTGTTCATATTTTAATTATAGTAAATGCACATTTGCCTCTCTTCTTCCCCACCTACTCAGTTTTTTCACTTCATGGGCTTTTCGAAGGATTACGTAAAAGAGAGAGGAAATACCTGCAATTGGAATACATCCTTTAGTATTATAGTGGTACTAACAACCATATAAATTAACTATGTTTGATTTCAGTATGTCTGTCTTCAGTGCTCATGAAAATGACGTCACTGGACACTGAAGTCACTTATGTATTAATAGTCTGATTCACAAGCCTCTCCTCTTACCAAGAGAGACTCCCCTAGGTTTGGAAGGACTATTTGATCTTTGTGGCCATTCAATCTTTGGCCCATCTGCTGAGACTTCCACTGACAAAGGTGCCAATAACTAATATTCCTGATAGTATTATATTTGTGTATTTGCCTGTTCTCTGGCATCAAGATTGAGCATTTTCATTTTAACTCTGTTTTTTAAATGCCTTTGTGACTGAAACAGAACAATCCTGAAAGTCAGATAGTGTTGCCAACCTGCCACAACATTTTGTTGCCATGGAGAAACTCATGGTGTCACCAACAGCTGAGGCTGACCTCAGATGAGCAATGTGTAGCAGGAGCAATGAAATCTTAAACATAAAAATGACATGTTCCAGGAAGTGTCCTTTAATTAAAATAAGGGAAAAAGAAAATATCAAACATACCTCCAAAAAAATAGTCCTTAAATACAATTTATTTAAGGATGCCTGCATTTTACTTCTGATTTTCAGCCCTTAGTGAACTTGCCTGTGAGATTCACACTGATGCATCTTAACATTCTATCGAACTGAAGAAATGCTGTGTTAAAACTGACTGATACAGAAGTACAACATTACTACTGCATATTTGACACTTTGTGACTGCCTGACCAAATGGTACAGCCCATGCAATATAAATCTCTAGGGAGGCTGTCCAAATCAGGTTCATTTGAGCTTTCCACTCATTTGAAGACTTGCTCTCTTAAAACGGATGCTGATACAGTAGTGCAGACTAGCTTCAGTCTAAAAATTATTTGGACCTTAAACTTTAGTTGTAATCCCTCTCCTGTTTCAACAATAGTTAGCAATAGCCAAGGAGTCTGTATCGTTAAATATTGAGATGACTCAACTGGTAGCAGCATTCCCTCTGGGTCAAAAGGTTATGGATTGAAATGCAGGGCATGAGACGGTTATAGATGCTGTCCTTTTGAAAAGACAATCAACTGACCTCCCTCCTGACCATCCTTTGTGCTTGTCTAGATGGCAGCTATAGACTCCATGGAGCTCTGTGAAGGAAGGAAGAGAAACCTTAGTGTGCTGGTCAACTTTCCCTTTCCGAGTAAAAGCTAGTTTTAATATCTGAACTTGCGTGAAAGCTATGGCAGACATGAAATGGCTGCCATGTTAGCCTACACTGTTACTGAGTTCTCTGCATTTAATTTGATTCCTTATCCTAAAGTTTTTGGAGATACCATGGATATGACGGTTACAGTAGGACACCCTTTGGGAAAGGTGGTGTTTAGTAATAACTTTATTATTGACATGTACAAAATAAGTGTTAAATGGATAGAGATTAACTTTCTTCAGTATTTATTATGGTTTAGCTTGCCCTGTAAGGGAAAACATGGACACCTCAATAAATGGATGATATTCTACACAATCACTTTCTGTTGGAAGTGCTCATTTGTAACTTCATGTTGCCAGTGCTACCCACTGAACCAAAAACTAACTAACTAAATAAATAATCCATGTTCTCTTTAGCAAAAAATCTGGTTTCTTTATTGATACCTGCCCTTTAAAAGCTGTATCATGAAGTCCTCTTCAGGCAAATATTGTAGAGTCTCACTCTGATGCCAACTGGAGTCTTTCTATTGACATCAGTAGCAATTTCCCCTACTGAAGACGACAAAAATCTTGTACTATCATTGAGAGGTCTGACAGTGTAAAGGGTGCAGGATTAGGCCTAAAGTATAATCCAGAGTAATTTGCATGTCTAGGGCACCCTGTCTCTTTCCTCTCCCTCCCATGCTGATCCTGCAAGCTTCTGAGTGCCTCCAGAAGGGCAGCATGCCATCAACCCCCATTGATTTCAGTGCAATTAGTACTAGTAGCAGTGTATTTTAGATAAACTAATTATAATAAATTAAGACAATAATTGTTTAGAGTTTATGTGGAATAGTCTTTGCCTCACCTGAACACGTTTTCTCTTTCAGAAACATACTTGAATAGATATGTAATGAAGGAACTGGTTTTGTCATGGAGAGGGAGGATGGTCTAGTGGTCAGAGCACTGGCCTGACACTTGAGACCCATCTTCATCTCTCTGCTCTGTCATGAACTTCCTGTGTGACATTGGGAAAGTTGCTTGGTCCCTCTGTGCCTCAGTTCCCCATCTGTAAAATGGGACTATAGTACTTCCCTACTTCCTAGGGGTGTTCTGAGGGAAAATGTATTAAAAAGGCTGTGAAGTGCTTAAATACTGGGGTGATGGGGACCATTTAATTACCTTACATATAAGGCCCTACTTGAATTTGTAGGATGACTGTCAAAAAATTGTGACTGAATTGCAGACAAGCCATGGAAAATTGCAGAAAAGTAATAATGTACCTTATTATTTGTGGTAACAAAGTCCATTATTATTTTTATGAGAGTTTCCACCGTTGGCCGCCTGGGGCTAAAAGCAGGGGCTCCTGCTGTCAAAATTGTGGTGGAAGCCTAATATTGCAGAATCCACAATATCGCAAGTTAAGTAGGGCCTTACTTAGATAATAATGCTTAGCTCTTATGTATTTTTTTATCATTAGATCTCCTCTAGGTTAGAGTGAACTCTGGAGCTAAACGTGGATATTTAATGAAGCCCAGACATATGTAGTGACTGGGTCCTCTAACCAGACGGGGGAAGGGGCAGGAGCATTCAGAATAGAAATTTAAACAAAAAAAAAAAAAAGCCCTTCTGGCCCACATAGCTTCACTAAAGACATCACGGAATGTATGAGGCTGGGACACAGTCAATATCCCTAGACTCAGGAATAATTGGACCCCAGTTATGTCTCCACATCACAACTTGAGCATCTGTTCTGCAAGCTGAGGCATTTCTTGAGGCGAAGGACAAGCTGGTGGATCAACACAGTGATAGACTGCTGATGCCACCTCTACCCCTATATGCCCCTCCCTTGCTGCTGACCCTTGTTATGCAGGGAGTGGTACACAGATGTGCACTGTGTAAGATCCCCAAAACAGACTCCCCCCTCGCCAAGGCAGTAGTATGAGAGGTGAGGTGGGTAGGGGGGATTCTTTTCCAATTTTTGTTAGTTGTGCTCAATGTTGCAAAAAGTTATTTTGCTCAACTGTGCGGCGGGTTCTCCACATCTCCTAAAAGAGGATGCAGGAGTGAACCTATTATGAAACCTATAGGACTAACGGTACCAATAGTGATACACATTGGTGCATTCTTGGATATCTGCAGTCAGCCATTGAGAATTCACAGACAGGAGGAAGCAGAATTCCAAAAAAGGCCAGTTTAATCTGATCAGCCCAGCTTTGGCACCCATTGCTGGACTTACTTCTCATTTTGGCAGTTCCCTTGTAACAGACTCAAAATCACAGAAAGCCCATTAATAAATATGATTGTTTGCATGCAAACGCATACCCTCCCAAGTTCTGCTTCTGCTATATAGAATTTACTTAATATCTGAAGGTATTACGTTTTCTCCTATTACTTATTTTTTAACAGATGTTATGAGGTACTTTTTCGCACCTATTGAGATGTGATGAATCTTACCTTTTTTCTCTCATTTGTTTTATATTGTGCTGTCAATAACTTTTTTCAGCTATCCTTTCTAAACAGTTCAAAGATTAACAATGTCTGCCACTGATAGGGAGCATGATCCTTTCAAAGAATCATTGACCTAAATTGCACTTCAATGCACATACCATGCTGTCCACACCACCTACGTGTCTCCAGGAATACTGCTAAATAACAAGCACTAAATGTTTAGTCATTTCCTGCATCACGTTTGCAGGAGTCAGTAGCTTTATGCCATAAGCATATGCAAGTGCATTGCAGTTCAAACAGTTGGTTTTCATAGCAGCAGCTGCGTGGTTTTATCTCCTTTTGGGAAAGTGCCACAGGGAGCATTTCAGTAAACCTCAGATTAGTATTTCGGCTTGCTTTCCTCAACTAAGGGATGCAGTGACATATCACTGAAAAAGTCACATCTTGAAAATGTCTCTTTACTGATTCTTTGGGGGTTTTTTTGTTTAGCTTGCCAT
Organism: Mesoclemmys tuberculata; assembly: GCA_007922155.1. Lineage (NCBI taxonomy): Eukaryota > Metazoa > Chordata > Testudines > Chelidae > Mesoclemmys > Mesoclemmys tuberculata. Next base: position 13,930,983 of record ML677031.1, read on the forward strand.
GGGGAAATATAAGGGACTTTATCTGAAATGTTATAAGAAATATTGTCTACAACAGAACTTTTAATTAGTTTTAATTTCTTTTTTTATAAAATGCTGTAAATGTATGGATTGGCTAATAATAGCTGTAGGCAGGAATCATGAAAGCTAACCCTAATCTACCAACACACCTTAATCCTGAGATTCATTAACCCCTGCTATTACAGTCTGAGTTTCTATAGAAGCTCATGCCAATCATGTGGAACCATCAGCTCATATGCACATATGGCAGCCCAGCAGCCTCATTCTCACTTCTTACCTAAGTTAGGACTTAAATCCCATTCTCCAGAAGTGAATGCATAGTGCAGTAAACCAGCCTTTGCTTATTCCCTTGTGCACTTATACCACTGGAGATAGGAACAGGAATATATGGAATTCTGCAACCAGTGGGCCAAATTCTGCTCCCACTTATGTGAGGTTATAAAAAGAGTTTGCAGCATAAGTGTAAACCAGTAAGTACAGAATTTGGCCAGGTTTCTGTCAGGATACTGACCCCAAACTGGTGGCTGCTTCTTGTTTAACATCTTGGTAAGAGATGGCTAGATGTAAGGGAAACTATATAAACTCCATACGACATCCTTCACAATATAGCTCCTCCCCCCAAAAAGAAAAGACTACTGCAGAGATAATTACTGAAGGGTTATATGAACGTGAAGGGTTAGATTCTCCAGTCTGTGTACCATTTATGTGGCACAACGTGGACATTAAGGGAGCCAGTGAAGAATTCACCATGTGCAGTTTGGCCTGAAGGAGGTGGTGAGGAGGAGGAAAGGCAGGGACAGAGCAGAGCTAGGACAAACCTCCACCGGAGTACTCTATTGCTGTTCTTCTGCGGCTCTAGCTTGCTTCTGGCCCACATGGCTCAGGATCAGGGAGCACAACTGGCTCCCTACAGTTCTTCCTTTCTGGGCAGAGTGGAAAATCTGCCCTAAAGTATGTTTTAGCTGGGGTATATGGGAGAATCTTGATTTTAATTTATATTTTCAGGACATAGCAAAGGCTTGTTGACTAGTGTGCACCTCCTACGATCAGGCCCGATGCAACCACTAGACAAACTAGGCGGTCGTCTAGAGCAGCAAATTTGGGTGGGGGCAGCAAAAAACTGAATGAACTATTCATGAAACCACATAAGTAAACAAACAGGCTTCAGCAGTGGGAATGAAATGACAATGAGAATGTACAATCCGTATCATAATATTCTCCTCTTTCATGTAAAATAAATCTGTAATTATAAATGCAGAATTTTTATTCATACTAACTCGTAATATTCATTTTCTGAAGTTACTTGCTGGGGTAGGGTGCGGGGTGCAAGGCTGAAGGTTCACCTAGGCGCCTAATATGCTTTCACCAGCTCTGCCTATGCTGCTCCCCATCATCTTCAATCTCAGTTAACAGAGGGAAGAAGCTGAAATCTCAGAATTCTAGGAAGAGCATATGTTCTGGGAGACCTTGCTACATTGCACAAGCCTTCCCGTTAAAGGGATCTGGCTCTGTGAGCACAGCACATGAGTCAACAGCACAGCTAGACTTACAATGTGGGAGTCACACCTACTCTTGGCTGCAGAATTATCCAGAGAAACAGAAGGTTAATAGGAACACAATAAAGACTAAGAAACCCTTAAAGGTTAGTTACAGGATTTGATTCAGTTGGCAAGAGGGGAAAAATATATTTAAAAAAACAGGTCAAGCCAAGCAAGAGAGAAGATGGTAATGAAAAGCTAGGATCTATGCTTCCCTCTGAAAGACAAATGTGTTCAGATCAGTCAAAACCATGATTGATTTGGAAGAACCTTTTCTTCTAAATTAACCAGCTCATGAAAGGGGCATTATTGACTAGTAAATGAAAAGGTCACTTGACTAATGAAAGCATTAAGACATGTCAACAGGGCCGGATCTAAGGGCAGGCAACCTAGCCAACTGGTTGGGGTGCTGGGGTTAGGGGGTGCCAGGTTTGGGGTGCTATTTTTGTTGTTAGAGACAAAAGAAAAATGGAATGTTTGAAGTAAAATGTTTCAGGTATTTCGTATGTGGATTAATTTTTCACTAACCTCCTAGAATGTTCTGGACCTTTCTAGAATCTCATAGAACCTCCCAGACTTTCTGAGGACTACATTTTCTTTGACCCTCCTAGAATGTTGTCACCCATGCTCTTGCAGGTATATAAGGGGTGGATCAGTGAGATATAAGAATGAAGTAAAGTGAGGTGAGGTGAGAGTCCAGCTGCAATATTGTGAACCTTGTTTTGTTGTAAAATTGTGAAAGTGTGTGTGGGGGGAGTGCCGGAGAGGAAGGGGGGGCGCCATTTGGTATAGGGATGGCCCTACATGTCGATATTATGGTGGCACAGGTATGGGGCTGCAGCTGTGCCTCTGTGGCAGTGTAGTGTAGGTGCTTCCTACATTGACAGAAGGGGTTTTCCCATCAGTGTAATTAATCCTTCTCTTCCAGAGGCGGTAGCTAGGTCAATGGAAGAATTCATCTGTCAAACCAGCTGCGTCTACAATAGGTGCTACATCAACTTAACTACAGTGCTCTGGGTGCTATATTGTTCACAGCCCTGATCAACATAGTTAGGTCAAGCTAATTTTTAAGACCAGGCCTTAGTGGTGCACGCTTCAGGATATGTGAAAAACATTAGCTGCATATGAGTACTGTTCCCAAAGGCAAACAGTCACTCCAAAAGGATACATACACTGGCAGCCCAGAGATTTGTCCAGGACAGGAGAATATTAGGGGCAGCAAAACCCTTCATAATTGCTTCTTTGCATCTGTCTTATTTTTAACTTTATTTTAAATTGAAACTTCTCAAAAATAAGCATCAACAATGAGCATATCTATCCCATTACACTCCTATTTGAGTGCCTTGCAAACTTTAACTTACTTAGTCTTACAACACCCACATGTGGTAGGGAGGTGATGTTATCCAACTTTACTGCTAAAGAGCCGATGCACGGAGAAGCTCAGTGACTTGACCAAAGTCACATAGACTTGTCTATGGCTACTCTATGGTTGCAGGTCCTGATCCAGAGCTTACTGTAGTCAATTAAAAGTTTCCTAATGAGCTTTGGGTCAGCCTTGGAGAGCAGAAACATCATGAGTAGAGGAGAGGTCATCCTCCGGCTCCTCACTTCATAAAGACACACTGGGTTACACATTGATACCAACACAATGAAGGCTAAATCCAACTCCCATTTAGCTCAATAGAAGGGCTCCCAGTAGCTATAAGTGGAGTTGGATCAGGTCTCTTAAGAATGTTTTTGCCTTTGAAAAAGAATGAATGCAGAAAGTTGAGTTTAGTTGCCAGGGAGTTATCCTTTCTTACTGAACACTCAACAAAGACTCCATATGGTGAAATAGTCTCGCAGTCTTTCTCAGTATGTAAGTTTCCTCTTTACTGTTTATTGCATACCTGAATTCATGCTTTGGGAGGTTGGAATTATTAACACAGTGGTAAAAACCTTAGTGGGTCATGTTCCAATGAGATTTGTTAGGAAGGTACCCCACTGGGTTTGACCTGGCTCTCCCATCAGTTTTATAAGTACTTTGGCTTCACTGGAGTTACTCTTCATTGACAGTGGTGTAAGTGGAGCATGCCTGTTCTGCTAAGTGTTTGAAGACATAAGATACATTTCATCCTTCACTTTGAATGTTCTTGCACAGAGGAAAGATGGTCTTGTGATCAAGGCAAAGGGCTAGGAGTCAGAAGATCTGGGTTGTAGTACGGTTCAATTCCCCAGTGTTAGTGAGGTATTCTGAGATCCGCAGGCAGAAGGTATTAGAGAAGTGCAAAGAATGTCTTCGATCACACTCTTAGCATTTGCAGTTTTGCTGCAGCCATGTTAGTCCCAGGTTATAAGAAAGACAACATGGGTTTATTGGACCAACTTCAGGGAGCTCACCAACAGAAGTAGGGCCATTAAAAGATATTACCTCACCCATCTTGTCTCTCTCACAGCCTAGCATGTTTTTATACAGTTCTTGTTGAATCAATAAGTTTAGTTAAATAATCTACAGGTGAAAAACTCATATGTAGTTCTGAGCACTAACATTTAGTTGGAGTATAAAATATGGGTGTTAGATTAGGGGTGGTAATGCTGCCTTTCAAAATGTTCTTCTGCAGGGTGCTGATGCTAACTAATCATGATGACAGAACGGAATATGACTGGCTTTGTTTTAAGATTTAAATAAAAGTATAGATTTTACCTCTGTTTAACTAAGTAACTGTCCTGTGGTTTCATGATGGGAAATGTAGTTTTCCTAAAAAAAACCTGTATTTTCAATAAAACTAATAGCTACTTATTGCATTTTTTTTCTTTCTCTTTCTCCAACTACTGAACATCAATCAACAACAGTTCAACAGCAATAAAATTTATGGCATTATAGTCACTGTAGGGCAGTTGTTAAGACATTTTGGTGGAATGCAACCATATACTTGAACCATGACAGGAAAATATTAAACCCTGGGCAATGATGAGCTTTCAGAATTGAAGGAATTACGTTCTCTCTGTTAATTTTAATGTCATTGAGAGGATAATGATCTTAAATTTACATTGCGTCTTTTCTCATAAAAAACCCTAGAGTATTTAACCAACTGAAGCCAATGTAAAAACATAAATACAGGGATGAAACAAGACCACTGATTGACAGCACCAGGCAATAGGAAATGAAGAAGAATCCCATAACCAATTGAAACATGGGGAGCCATTTAGATGGGCATAGTATAACTACCCAAATTGGAATCTGGCCAAGACATCAGTGCTAATACCCCTCCTCATCCCACGAGGGATATGGGAACAAGATCTCGCCTTTATGTCTCATCTCTGAAGCACAGAAATTACTCCGGCCCACTTCTCTGACCTTATAATCACATTGTCCTCTGCCAGTTGACTCCACTTCCCTAATATGCACTTCCTCTCTTTCCCACTCCCCGCAGTTGGGGTGAAAAGTTTGCTCTTTCACTCATCCTGCCCTGATGGCCAGGAACTCTCTCCCTCCACCCAAGCCACTGAGTCACTTCCCCTCATTAAACGTCACCACTAACCTTCCTCTGTGAGACTTTTACATGCGGAGTGACTGGCATTCAGGATAAAGATAGGGATCCTGGGAGCAAGACACTAAAACTCTGTATACACAGCCCCAATCACTACTGCTTCCCACAACCTCACCTTCGCTTCTGAGGCAGTAAACAAAGGTTTTCTCCCCTTAAAAGGCACCTACAATTAATATCAAACAGTTGCATGTTGAGAGAGTTTCTGCTGTCCAGCCCTGTGCTCGCAATACTGGCTTTTTCTCCTCATTTTTCTTTCCTACCGTTTTCATACTTCAAAGACCTGAAGCCAATGGGAGTCATGGGTGCTCAGCACCACCCAGTATCAGAAGAAAAGCTTCTCAGGAATAGGACACAGTAGCATAAGTTATAGCACTAACCAGCCATGCCTGTTTACTTCTTTCTAAACACATGGCTGACTGTAGCAATCAACATATTTTAAAAGTAAGGAAATTAGCAAATATTAAAAATAATTCTGCTCCACATGGATCTGGTTTTGCAGAATGTTGGTAACATGATGACAAGGCTTTTTTCATGAGTGGGTTTTAATAATTGTGGTACAAATGTAGCACTAAAACAAATGAGGGCTTTTTTTAATAGCCACTGGTGAACGCCTTAATCCAGAATGACAACTCAGAAATGCGATTGTAAATACGTTGGTGTGGATCTGTGTTTCAACGTGATGAAGTGATCAGAAAACCCCACGCGGCAGGTGAAACTTGCTGGCCAGTTCTCAGTGTTATCTTGATGCCCATTGCATTTAGCTGACTGAGTGCTGCGAATGCAACTGACGGAATTGGAGTCTTGTAATCAGGATCAGATCTGACAGGCTGAAATCTCTGTGGTCAGAGGGGGAGACCTGGTCAGCTAGGGAAGCTGGGTGTGGGCATGCCTCATCCACGCTCCATGTGAACAAGAGGTCACTAGATGCAAGGTGAGAAGTTTGGGGGAAATCTGTGTGCACGAGTGCAAAGAAGACAAAGCTGCTAAGACACCTTTCAGGCCTCCTGGGTTGCTTCAGGATGTTCCCCTGTCCTCAGCTGAGAGATCATATGATAGAACTGCTAATAAACTCACCCCAAGGAGAATGAACTTTGTTCTGCTTCAGGGCTGGAGCTTAGATGGAGCCCATCCTGCCTCTCTTCATTAATTTACTTCTTGCTTTGGAGCCTCAGACTGAAAAGGGCTGCTGCTGCTGCTTCTTCTGGGATTGGGGAGTATTGCACGTGCTGACTGGAGGACAGGGCCAGGTTGGGCAAGAAAGGTGCTGTCCCATCATCTGTGAGTTTGGTGACAGAGATCAAATCTAAGATGGAGGGTCCTCTTGCTGTCTGTCAGGCTGATAGGCTAGGAAGGTCTTGTTTGGTGGGGTATGTGCATTCTTCTCTCTTGTCAAAACAAGTGTTGCTGGAGGATAGGCACTTCTCCCACCATCCACAAACCAGGGAATGGCGGAGGCTCAGGGAGAAGAGCCTTCATACTGCCTGTTACCCTGTTAATGGGACAAAAGGCAGCATCAGCACTATCATTCAGGCAATTGATGTAATGTTATTCATTTTAACCGGACAACTATTGGCTGGTCAGCAAGACACACCTGGAAGAGGTCATCACCATCGTCTTGGGTTTAATGTTTGCTGAGGTTATATACAAAGAAGGGGGCAGGTTTAATGTCTTAGCAGTATAATTTAGGGCCTGGTCCAGCACTTCCATGTATAATAAAGCAGGATGTGCAGCTGCTTTCATGAAACTTCCTCTGACGCTTTTCTCATTAAAACACAAAACAGAAACATAAGCTCCTGCCAGGGAATTTCCCTCCCAAGTTGAGAATTTTTTAATAGCATGAGTGAAATGTCAGACGTTCTCATATAAAATCCTATTTTTGCATAGACAATTGGGTGTGATTTTTTTCATAATGGATGTGGTAACCTCTGGTGCTGTGGAACGTCATACTTGTAGATGTTGCAACATGATGAATGAAATGAAAATTCAAGATCCTTCTGAGACCAAGGTAAACAAGCTATTCAGATGGAAATGCACATTTTACTTCAAAATCATGTTGCTGCTGTTTTTTCACTTCCATTACAAACTAAATGCGTATTTTTGTTTTTTAAAAATTCCTCTAAGGTATAATGTTTCGAGTGAAATACAGATCCATTCTGGGATGAATATGGTTTTGCATTGAAAACATGAACCGATGTAGTGTTTTGATTGTTCTCAAGGAGCAAATAGCCATGGAGAGTGATTAGATAATAGAGATTTCACAGAGTAAAATCTTGGATATGTGAAATTGTGCCAAACAGAACAGCATGCATTTTTCACACCAAAAATGAAATTAAAAAAAATCTAGAAAGCACAAATTTCGAATTTTGCACAAGTCTACTGAGGCTTTTTTCAACATCTATTTCAGAATAAAAAATCGTAATGTAAGAGCAGATGTGACAACAGTAACTAAATGGAAATGAAGGGGTTACCGGAATCGATTGGCCCCATTAGTTGTTAATCTGACATATGTCATGATAGTTGTTGTGCTGGAAATCTGGGGGAGGTTTCATGATGGAAGATCAGGCTAAAAAAATGTCTCCCACCTCCATAGTTCCGGCAGCTGAATTTCAACATTATATCTAGTCACAATGTGACAGCCTTATAATAAAAAACTATTCTCAAACCACTCTAGTTTTGGTGTTTGATGTGGACTGCTGGGTGCCAGCCAAAATGATTAATGGAGTAATCTGTATTTGAGGTGAGGTGTTCCTGGGATAGTCTGTGGTATATTTCCTTAACAAATATCAATGAAGATAATCTGTAGAACTGCCGGTTCTTCCGTTTGTTAGTGCTGCTAAAGTTCATCCCTGATACTGGACTCCAGGAGTTGCTTTTATTTTTATTCAGCTATGGAAAGAACCATCTTGTAGCAAGGCCATCACACCACAGAATATCAAGCTTGGCTATGGTTAGTGTCAGTAATATTGGGCTAGTAAAACACTGAACATCCCCATCAAACCAGATTCCTGGCAGTGATTTGCAAAAATTGTCCCTCTTGAATAACTAATAAAGTCAGTGAATTTTTGTCTTCCCTATGAAGATTTTAAGTCACATTCCTTAAAAAGTGAAAGCCATAAACCTAAAATATTTATGTAGCTAACTGAAATTTTAATCATTATTATTTATTTGCATTACCCTCATGCCTAGGAACCCAAGTCATGAGCTAGGACCCCACTGTGCTAGATGCTACATAAATAGAACAAAAAGATGGTGCCTGCCCCAAATAGTTCACAATCCAAGTCTAGGACAAGAGACAAAAAGATCGATACAGACAATTGGAGGTACACAAGAAAACGAGACAGTATTGGTCAGCATGATAAGCAGAGATATCAGTGTATCAGTAGCCTAATTCTTGTCCCATTTTTTTGTAGGCATCAGGGCAAAGGAGCGTTTTAAGGAGGATAATGAGATTGCTTTGTGGCTGTTTACTGAGAGTTCCTCCCAGACATGAGGTTTCAGCATGGGAGAAAGCACAAACGCTCATGTCTGAACATTAACTAGTAATGGAGACAGGCATCATGGACCTATGGGAGGTGGGAACTGACCTTCTGATACTGAATGAGAGCTGATAAATAGGGTGGAGCTGGGCTGTGAAGGCTTTTGAAAGTGAAGACAAGTAGCATATGTTGGATGAGATATAGAAGCGGGAGTGAGTTGGGAGAGGCAAAGAGGGGGGATGACTTGGTAAAAACGATGGGCTAGGAAAAAGATCTTTGCAGCATCATTCTGAATGGATATGAGCAGGACAAGATTGCATTTGTCAAGGCCAGAGAAAAGGCTGTTGCAATAATCCAGACATGAGATGATGAGTTTCAGGATGAGAGTTTTAGTTGTGTGAATGAATAGGAAAGGTTATATCTTAAGGATGTTCTGCAGAAAGAATTGGCAAAATTTAGACATAACCTGGATGTGAAGACTTAGAGAGACATCTGACCTGAAGAGGGACGACCATGATATGGGTCTGAGTGGTTGCATTTCAGAAGTACATGAAACAAAGTGGTGTGAAATACCCTTTCAGATTCTTCTGGAAGATGGGCTGAATTTTCAAAATATCTAGTCCAAAAGTTTTTGGGTACCTAAACAGGAACTTTACAGGGGCCTGATTTCCAGAAAGTGCTGAGCACCTGCCTTTTGGCCCCCTCTCAGTTGTCTCAAGTTGGGAACCTAAAAAAGGAGGACCCCCTAAAACCATTAGTTATTTTTTAAAATTTGGGCCTATGTAAAATAAGCTGCTTTTTTTTTTTTAAAGGGTGGCATAACATTTTTTATATTAATGGAAAATAATGGATTAGCATGGGCACAAGGGTCTGCCATTGTAGATCTGATTTCAGGCTGGGACCTTTTGTACCACATTGGTGTAGTTTCTCAGTAACCATATATGGCACCATATTGCTCACAGATTGTTTGGAACCAGCTTAAACATTTATATACATTGATCAGTCAATCTAATTAAGTGTCATATCCTGTACCCATTTTAAGTTAGAAAGTGACAGCAGATAAATGTTCAGTGTGACATGTTTCACTGCAGTATAACATATTTTATATACATATTTAATTCCTGATAACATAATTTAGGTCTGGCTGTGAAGGAATAATTCGTTTCTAAACATGTACTGTCTGACTGCTGGATATACATATCACACCCAGGCCTGAGTCTAATGGGGGAAATGGAGGGCTTTTAAATGCATATGTGCGCACACCCACATTTGGTAAAGCAAGATTTAGAAATAATTTAGTTTTGTGTTACAGTAGGGAGTACTGGGGAAAAGGAAATACGCTCCAGTTCAATCAGGAGTTCTGGTCTGTGTTGTGCAGGAGGTCATATTAGATGATCCTCATGGTCTCTTCTGGCCTTAAACATCTATGAAATGTAAGTAAATAGGAAGTTGCTTTCACAAGTGAAATCTGAGGGAGCCCATGTCTGTGACCATGTATCAAAGGATGTGATTCAGCAGCTCTCTAGAAATGCCACAACCTGAAAAAGGCAAAGGAGGCAGTTTTCCTTCTGTGTCTTTATGTGAAGAAATTAGATGATTTTTTTTTTTTTGGTTCTCCCTTCAGGGAAAACAGAAACTTAGTTAGAAAAGTTAGGGAAAAAAACCCATAACTCTGCCCCACTGAATCTCTACACACCCTAGCCATGTATTTCACACATTACATTAAACTGTTTTCATACAATGAGGTGTTCTTCCTAAAATGCCAGTAACAACTTTGAGACAGATTTGGCGTTGGCTGGCTGTAGCCAAAGTAACTTGAAATGGGTAATGTTTATACACATAACCTTTAACATTCGTTTAAAAAACTGAATTAATGCTCATTAATGCAGCTCTATGTATGGAATAGGTGTGGCACAGACACTAGCAATAACAGCTGTTCCTATGCTATCCCAAAACCCTGTCCTGGAGCAAATGGCCATAACGGTAGGAAGATAACTGATTTTCTTTGCTCATTTAATGCGTAAAACAACCAACAAGGGTACTAAAGCAGTACAACCTATAGTAGCACTTTTTTGGGTTGTTTGTCAATGGATGTTTGGGTTCCACAATGGTTACTGTGGTATAAAAGAACTACTATAGATACTGGATCCACACCATTCTTATAGTTCATCAAGTTTTATTCATGCTGAATGGTGTCATAGTTGAACTAGTGTCTTATGGTGCTATAGTCCACCACCAACAAATGCCTCAAGACAGCTACAGTAAGGAGTTCCATAAGAAGGGGAAATTGGATACAATGACTTCCTTGATCTGTCCATTCCAGAGCCACCTTGAGAAAAAGGGAGAAAAAATGGTGCTTAGGATGACTTTAACTGTAAAATATTCTAGGCCTTTAGCACATGCACAGATAAGCAAGTTTCCAATCACTGTGGGATCCAGAACGAAATGCCTGTCATCCATAATGCCTTCTTAAGTAAGTGCTCTGCACCCTAATGAGAACCTGTTCCATTTTCTAATCACTCCACTCTTCTGCTCCTTTCCTCTTGGCTTCCTCTTCAGTGCTGTTCTTTAGAAAGTTTATCTGACAAAGGGGCTACAAGCTAATTTGGGGTGGTGGGGAAGTCATGTAAAATGACTTTGGAAACCAGAAATTTAGCTGTGCGTTATGCTTCTGAGTAGGTAATGAGTCTCCAATCACGTCCATGCAGAATGAGAAGCCAGTGCCCTCCCAGAAACATGCTCTCCAAGAGTTTCCAGACACAGCAGTTAGATCCTGATGCTCTCTTCATCTGTAGAGATGTTTCATAGGAAATTGCAGCTGGAACATACACTTTCTGGAAGCAGCAGCAAGTAGTATAATGAAAGTCTGCATGCTAACAGAAATATGAAATGAAATGCAGATCTCACAGGAGCTTCACTTTTTGCACTTTCTTTCCAGCACGGGCCAATTCCCTGCACTTCTCCAGAATGGAAAGCAAAGAAAGTTTCCAACTGTCTCTTGAACAAGGAAAGAAAGAAAGAATGCAAAGATTTGGAGCCAAAGCTTGGCCCTCAGCTGTGTTTAGGTGTGCGATCAAAAAGTCCTGTCTGGGAGTGGGAGCCCTGAAAGGGAACCTTTCTCTCCCTTACCCTACAACTTCAGGATGAGAGGTTTTACACTCAACAGAATCTCCATGACTCAGGCACTCCTGGTCAGGGTCTGGTGCCAGGGGACATGGTCTATGGGTTTCACTGAATCTCTAAGCCAGCTACCCCACATCTTCCATTGCCTACTTTAGAGGGGTCATGAATGAAATTGTGTTTAGGGTCACCATCTCAGAGGGGCCTCCGACCACTGGATGTGGGAGGGTGAATTGCGACAGGTCAGACCTGAGTGGCACTGCAATGCCATGTGCCTTCTCCCCCAGTTCCCAGCCATGATGGAGGGGTGGCCAGGCTAAATTTCAGTGAGTGGCGTTGTGACCTGGTGCATGGGATTGCAGTGCCACTCAGGTTTGGCCTGGGGTAGTGGTTGCCTGAGTGATGCTGTGAGGTGGCAATGCCACTCACTGAAATTATGAGTGTGGGCTTGGTAAATGGAGTGAACAGAGCTGCTGGCAGCCAGGATCAAAAGGAGCCACGCTAGCTTGGGAGAAGAGTGGAAATCTGGGCCGGGGGGTAGGGGCACTGGTTAGTGGCAAGAAAGGTCCTGAGAGCAGTGGATGAGGGGCTAGAAGTGAGTTGGTGGATTATAGGGTGATGGGGGAGTGGTGGGAGACTGTAGGATGGAAGGCTGGAGGCAACTGGGGGAGAGTGCGGTTGGAGGCAGGAATGTTGGGGCTGTGGCTTGTGGGGCTGGGTGTTACAGTGAGTGGGATGAATAGCTGGTGTGTGGGGAGTGGCAGGATAAGTGGGGGACAGTGGAGGGTATATGTGGAGTGGAACAGACATTCAGGGGACTATGCTTTGCAAGGAGCATGTATGGGATTGGAGCACTTTGTTGTGTGATCCCTGGAAGCAGTTGGAGTGAAGCTAGAGCACTGTGCTGTCATGATGGGGAGGGGCCTGGGCCAAATTTAAGTGAAAGTGTAGGGAAGGCCCAATTTTCCTAATGCACAGCACCCCAATGTTCTTTAATCCAGCACTGGAGCCAGATCCTCAACTGATGTCCATAAGCATATTTCCACAGCCTTTATTGCAGTTATGCCAATTTACACAGGCTGAGGCTCTGGCCCAGCTATTTGCCCAGCTTTTGCATTGCAAGAATTTAAGGTCCAAATGTTGGCCTAAAAGTGTGGGGAGCATCTGATCAGGTATGTGTTCTACACTGCCCACTTCTACCTTCTCCCTTGTTCAATGTTGCACTACCAGAAGTGCAACATAGGGCTCTAGCAAAGATGTTCCTTTTAAACCTGTACTTAATCCAAGGTACTAAGGATGCATGTGTTTGAATAGTATGTGAGCATGTGTTTGTGTTTAAAAAAAAAAAAGCATAATTCATTTAAATAGAAAAACTTTCTCAACTGTAATAACCTTAAGAAGGCAACAACTATGAAGTCGCATGTCACTAGAAATGTTTATACTTCTGTTCTGAAAGCTATACTGAAAATATTGGGCCAAAACCTGAACTGGTATAAACTGGCCCTGATTTACCCCATCTGAAGATCTGACAATGGTGAAGATTAAGTTGTACAAACTGAAAAGCAGCACTGAGGTGACAATTTTTTTAAGGGCTCTAAGGGATAGCTTCTCCCAGTACTGGTTTTAGCATATCTGCCATTTAGTACAATGTGTTCATTCTTAGGTCAAATAGTTTCTCTTCAGGAGTATTTTGATAGTTCATCTTTGATGAAGATGACTTAGAAGGCTGCAGAGGAGAAGGGTGATCTGTCAGAACGATCATTCCAGCATGTACCGCAACATGCCATGCTCTGCTCCTTTCTTCGAACCTACCCTGAAGCATTAATGCTTCTATTTTTCCCTACTCACTTTGAATTCTGCAAAGAAGTAAGTGTAAATACATAGCTTGGAAAACACAACATAGTGAACTGAGCTAAACCTTTAAATATGTGTTTTAAAAAAAGGGAGGGTCAAAAATACTATGATTCGATTTGAATGATCATAGTAGCAAATTATCTGAGTTCTGCATGAATTAGCTTTCTCAGGCAGGAAAACAGCTATCTGCTAATTCTAAAGTTTGGTAACAGAGTCAGACAAATGTTAATTTCCACCCTCCTGTATCTTATTAAAAGGACTGTATCTTTTAAATCATGATACTGTCACGTAATTGTAAGTTGGTGACATGCAATACTATAAGTGAAGCTTGGCCCTGTAAGAGGAGCCAGTGTTGCAGAAATTGGGTTGGAATGCATTTTGCCTAGGTTAGAAACGTAGTCTGAAATATTTAAGGCAGTGTTCAAAGCAAAGGGTTCATAAATATATATTTTGTCTCCAGAGAGATTTTCAAAGATAGGAAGTACAGCTAAGTGTCCAGTTTGCAGTAAAACTCAGTGGAAGCTGGGTGCTTTGCCTTCATTTGTGCCTTTGAAAATCTTCCTTCTAATGCAGTGGCCTGATTTGCAGATGTACTGAGCACTCACGGGTCCCATTGATTTAAGAAATATCGGTGGCTGTTCAAACTTCTATGTGGTCCACCTATGATCACTTGAAGGCACACGCTTTTCCCCCAACACACATGCTGCATTGGAGATGAGGGAGGAGCTTAGTGTAAGTCTTCTGACATCTCTAGCTGACCAGAGAATCTCACTCCAGGGTAGTCCCTGTAATTTCTGCTTTCTGGTTCAAGGATCCTTTATGCTACCAGAACATACAGGTACTTAAGTACAATAGAGAATTGGGGCATCTATGCACAGTGAAAAATTATTATAAAAATGTAAACATGCTTATTTCCTCCATAAGGGTAAAAGAAAAAGGAATATCAGACCTAGATGCTATGTGATCCTGATTTTATAATGGATTTTATTGTGTTCTCATCAGCTCACAATTAACCTCCAAAGCATGAAAAGCTAGAAAACAAAACCTAAAAGCAGAGTTGAAAAAGAGAGAGACAGTCATCACTAGTCAAAGATTGTATAACTAAGGGACACAGGTAACACCTTGAGATCCATGGGAACAGTATAGTATTTGTTCCAAAACCATGACTGGTTCCAAAACCCTAACAGAGGCTAATTGAATTCATACGTAGAAACCCTGGACATCATATGGCCTCAATTAGAACCTAGTCCTTCGCCATTTCTTAGTAGTTGGTTGTTCACTGTCACAATCTTAAATCAAATGATCATTTTCCTACCTGGGGACCTGAGGCACCTGATGCCATCTTTGCTCAATGCTTGTAAAATGAAACACCTGTTCTCCATTTTTGCATTAGGTGAGAATTCATGTGAGGATTTTTGCTCTGTACATGGCACCAATTGCAGATGCACTCAGATCCATGAAGCAGGGACTGTCCCACCTTGGCTTCCACTCAATCACAGATGAAAATAATTTACCTGCTAATATAGTTATGGCCAAACTACTTCAAAGCTCCATTACATAAAGCGTGAGGGGCAAACCATGAATCTTTTTCTTAAGGACACTGTGTACTGGGTTTATTTTTTATCATCTCGTTTCAACTGGTTGCAATTTCTACTTAATTATTGATCTCTTCTCCTGTAGTTGCTCGTTAGATTATCATCTTATTAAGAAACATGACTGCAGGCTTGTAGCTACATCTGCATCTCAATACTACAAATGATGATATTGTTTCAGATCTAAGGAATGTGGTGAGCAAAACTGCATATAATCTTGATGATACACAAACACACCATGACTACTGCATGCTCCATTTCAGATCCTTTAATGTGTATTCCAAATGAATTTACAGACAGTCATAACCTTTCTGCATCATGAGACACATCTGGTTCAGGGTACAGATGGGGCCAGGCTGAAAAGTCAAGGGGCTTCTGATCCAGTGGTTTGGTTTGTTATAGAGAAAAATAACCTGTGATATTGTCTGGATTTGGATGCAAACTACAGTGATGCCATAGTGTTCAGATCCAGGTGTTTTTCTTGATGGGGTGACCAGGAAACATGATGATAGTGTGCATAGTTTTGTCTGACCTGTATATTTGCAAGCAGGAGGCCATGCATTACTAAGCACAGATAGAGAACACACCCCGCTACACTTTTCTCCTCTGCCTTTTTCTTCCTGATATAGTTATTCTAAGGATCAACATATGCTAAATAACCAGCAAATCCTTGTTTCCTCTTCCAGTGCACAGACTGCACATATAAATCAGTCACCCATGTGCACTTTCCAAAATAGTTCCCAGCACATCATATCAATTGCAGCCTTCATTTATAAACTCTCTTAACTCCTTAACATTGGTGCTGCCTAAGGGACAGACAGCCCAGAAATCCATGTATAGAGAGAACACAGACACCTCCTATACACCTACAAACAGCATGGAATGTTAAACAAGTCCATATAAATAATATGGGCTTGCTCTCCTCTACTATTACTTATGAGAGCTGAGGTCATTCTATAATTCTGTTTCGTCCTCCAGTAACACCTCAAATACCCCCGTTCTTGCAGAATCCCATGTTTTGGCCCAATCAGCTTCATTCACAAATCCTGCTTTTCTGTTTACCCATGTTACAAACCATTACAAAAAGCACTTAATGTGTCCTTGATATTAATCTTCACAGCACAGGCAAGTTCCTCTGAACTGATGAGTAGTTCCTCCACTTTGCTCAGGAGGCAGTATCTGAGGTCAAGAGGGCAAATGCGTCCTATGTTTATCTATAGATCTCAAAGCACTTTGCAAAGTATCATCATTTCTGTGTTACACATAGAGAAACTGAGACATAGAAACATTTAAGTGATTTTGCCTAACATCAAACAGGGAGTTAGTGGTGCAACCAGAATGTGATCCAAATGTCCTGATTCCCAGTGTATGGCCTATTCACTGAACCATTCGGTCTCTCAATGGCAAGACCAACTCCTTCTCTAGAACAAGACAACATTCATAACCACACCTGCATAAGATTACTGCTCCTCCCACCTACATCCTTCCTTGCTTTACTACTGAAGAATGACCCAGATAAATCTTAGCATTCCATTGCTTTCTTTGAAATATGACATCACAGAGAGGGTCTTAGCAGGGAATATGGTGTAGAACTTTAAATCCCCTTGACTCCTGGTGCTTGACACTATGGCTCTCTGATTCTGGTAATTCCAGCACAGTAAGACAGTGGTGCATGCATGAGAAGTTAGTGTGACTCAAGTTGTTAAGAGCACTGCCAATGACAGCGAGAGTGTGTGCATGTGTGTGTGCACGCGCACACGCTGGATTTACTTCTCACAAGACAGTACAGATGCTCAGCAAATAAATGGTTAAATAGAACAAGTTCTGTAGCTCCCCATCCTTCCTTTGCTATACGGCTTTGCCTTTTTTGGCACCATGCAAGGCATAGTATTTTTATTAAACAGCCTCAAAGTGGGCAAAAGTCTCTTATTATGAATTGTAGCATCCACAAACGTTGCCAATTCCAAATGGTTTCCTCCTATGTCCCCTCCCATCAGCACATTCAGTGCTGGCAAACATCTTCAGAAAAAGAGAAGATCAACTTTCACTTGATTCCAGTTCATGTATGTTTTACTAAATGGTTTCAGCTTCACATAGACTCATAGACTCATAGGTCAGAAGGGACCAATATGATCATCTAGTCTGACCTCCCGCACAAGGCAGGCCACAAAACCCTACCCATACACATTTATAACAACCCCGAACCCATGACCGAGTTGTTGAAATCCTCAAAAATGAGATTTGAAGACCTCAAGCTGCAGGGAATCCACCAGCAAGCGACCCATGCCCCATGCTGCAGAGGAAGGCGAAAAACCTCCGTGGCCCCTGCCAATCCGCCCCGGAGGAAAATTCCTTCCCGACCCCAAATATGGCGATCAGCTAAACCCTGAGCATGTGGGCAAGATTCACCAGCCAGCACCCAAAAAAGATTTCTCTGCAGTAACTCAGTTCCCATCCCATCCAGCATTCCCACAGACCATTGAGCAGACTTATCTGCCGATAATCCAAACTCAATTGCTCAAATTAAACTATCCCATCATAACATCCCCTCCATATACTTATCAAGCTTAGTCTTAAAGCCAGATAAGTCATTTGCCCCCACTACTTCCCTCGGAAGGCTATTCCAGAACTTCACTCCCCTAATGGTTAGAAACCTTCGTCTAATTTCTAGTCTAAATTTCCTAATATCCAATTTGTACCCATTCGTCCTCGTGCCTATATTAGTACTAAACTTAAACAATTCCTCTCCCTCCCTAACATCCTCCAGCCAATACATCGCCAGCAGCAACCCATTGGGCCTTCTGGTGGAAGAGTCCTTACCTAGGACACCAAAGCAATCACAATTCTATACCTAGATTATTTTTCCACTGTTTTATCAAGAAACACAAATCTCAGCAGTAACATCTAGAACAATTTCATTGTATCCAAACCACAAATTAGTTTGCGACAGTGATCAGTGCCATAGCAATCCTTATACATAAATGACTCCTAAACATTTTGGATTAATCTTTTGATAATATATTCTGTCACACCCAGCTGTGCTATTGAGGTGGTGACCAGGTATAAAAGATGACATATTTGCCTTGGTTAAATCCAAATCTTGTTAAGTACCTCAAGACGTACCAAGCAGAACAAGAAAATGCCAGGTGGATGAAAAACTGTATCCCACGCTCTGGGTAGTTAAAGTATGTATTGCAGTCTTTTACATCCATATTTTAGACTGGTAAACGTGGATTCTCATAGACTCATCCACAACGATATTGAGAAATAACATTCCTAGGTCTCGTTTTGAGACACCAGCTGAGTCACTGATCTTGAACAATCCTAAAAATGGCATAATGACTGCTACATTTATCAAGGAGCTTAAGTATTGCACACTTTCTTTGGTTTCCAGTAAAGCTGTCAGTACTTGATGAATGATGCTGTACTGTCTAGCTGACAACTCCCTGTTGCCTCCCTTAGCCCTTTTAACAAAGACTAGAGCTGAGATCTGGGACCTGCCTGTCTTGGGAAAAGAACTGCCCCACCTACTGACTAAAGACCAGCCAAGGAACAAGCCTAGCTTCTGCCACTCTTGTGTAATGCACATTGAACTACCTGTTACATTAGAATTAACCAGATCCCATATAAACCTTTACTCCTGCAGAAAGTAATGTATGTTAATTATGCAGGCCCTTAGACTAGGTCCATCATGTGCTGAGAGCTAGCCACTTCCATATCCCTTCTCCTACACTGGAAACCCTTAGCTTCCAAAGGGCTTTTGGTATTTGACATGGCTGTTCTTTAACCTCCAGTGCCAGTAACCTGAAACTAGACTGCTGGAAATGAGAGAAGGAGAGTCAGTTATTTGATTACAGACCATAGGCACATGCTTGGCCTTCATGGGTATATTAAGTAAGAGACATTTTAAAACAAAACCTCCCTCAGTAACCTTATCACAAGCCTGAATCCACTGCCCATCTGTTAACTCTCTGGACTCCCCACATATTCTTAAATCACACATCAGTGCCAATGATTTGAGGAACGTTCCACCCAAAATTACCATTGCCATAATTATGGGGGGAAATGTTCTGGGGATATAACTCCATTAACTCAATGTTTCTGGCCAGCCCTCTGCATATGTGGGATAACAAAATGCCAAACACTTTCCTGCTAACATATCTGTGAATAACTACAAATCCCTGTTGGGCACAAGCTGTTGTTATCCTATGACATCAAATGCTCTACAACTACCATTGGAAATGCCAGATTCTGCCTTAATGGCGCTAGAAAATAATGCCTCTTTTTTTTAACATTTCATTATAGCTTCAATTGGGCATGGTAAAATAATCTTCTGTGGAGAGATGGCTCTGCAAACAAAATCAAGGTGACAAATTAATAAATGCATCAATCTCAGCCTGTGAAAACTGTGCCAGGCACCTCAGGAAAGTGTAATTTAATTCTCCCTCAATCTAACTTGATGCCCAAGAACGTAATAACTTTATCTGGACTCTCTTTTTAGGGAGAATATAAAATCCTTGGCAACCACCCTTAAGGTCATCAGTGAAACCTGACATGGAGCATTGTTTGGCAAATATACCAACAGTAAAAGGGCTAAATAATGGGGGATTACCTCTGCCCCATGATTTCTAGCTCACCACCTATTGCAGGAATGTGCTAACTGTCTCAAAGAACATGCAATTGTCAAACAACCAGTAGGCATGAATTTGTCCACATATATTTTGACTTTAAACTTAAAGCAAGTGAAAAGTATCTGGCTTTGAACCAAAAAGCTAGAATTTGCCACTAGCAATCCCCTATCACAAACCCTAATTATTTCTATTGTTTGTTTGATAAAGTTTGGAGAGGAGAATCAATGAAAGTACACTAGCAGGCTAAAAATTATGTAGCTCTATCTATATGATCTTTAAATATCCTTACCTGTGGTACAAATAACAGCTTAGATCTTTAAAACAAAGGATTTTAAATGCTTAATTTACTTTTCACTGTATATGCGATTTGGCTTTACAAATCTCAGTTTTAGCCATCAACAAAAAATGAGTCAGTTTCACTTTTGTAAGAGTTATTGAATTAATTAAGTGCGACTGGTAGATGACATTAATAAAGAACTGCTCTGAAGAATTTGCAGTCTAAGGTCCTGATCCTGCAAATGCTGATACACATGCTTAACTTTTGAAGCACACGAGTAGTCCCTTTTGAAGTCAATAGGACTACTCATATACTTAAATGTGCTTAAATTTGCAGCATGGGGCCAACCCTGCAGATGCTTGAAATCAGTGGATTGATCTGATAGCGAATGCTATGCTTGGTAGAAACTGCAGGGTTGGGCTGTAAAACATAGATGAGAATACTTACTGGGAGAATAGTTAGCTTCATTTTGTGGTCACTAGCTGTATTCTTATTGTTTAGGGTGCAGACACCACAGGGGAATTTTTCTTTCTTACAAGTTTTTTACAAAACCTACATTTTGGGCCTAAGTTGACCTGACAGAGTTTCATTAACTGAGTCACCTTCTTGTGTATCAAGTCTACAACTGTAAACCTTGCACTTCGGCAACCACACATGCATTCAAATGATGGTGTATCCGGAAATCAGCATGCCACCTTTTCTAGCGTAAATGCCATCTTCAGTCTCTAGCAAAGTACTGCCTGACCACAGGCTTCTAGCCACAGGGAGTGTGTCAGTCTTAGAGGAGATAGGGAAATCTTTGACAAACCCTGGTTGCTAAAGTTCTGTTATTACTTTATCTAGGTAAATATACCTTCTAGCTGGTGATCTAGCCTCTATTTGTTCAATATGCAACAGGGAAATGACCACATACCCCCAAAGCCAACCTTCTGCTTTGGCATTTACACCCCCACTATAATCATCCTTAGCAGTTGTAGAATGGCTGGCAGCCTAGAGTCTCAAATGCTTGCAAAGATCAAAGAATTAAACCTCCCCAGCCACCTATGTGATAGGTTTGAGTGTAATTATTTCATAGCTGGTCCTAGTTCTCAGGTATTCTGTTTCTGGCTCCCACTTTAAGGCCTTGTCTATATATAAAAGTGTTGCTGAATCAGAATAAGCATAGTTAAAGCAGCAAAGTGAATGCAGCTGTACTGGTAAGTGCCTTAGAGGGGGTCCACACTAGGGCTTTTATTGGCATAAATAGTCAATAAAAATCAGTTATGCTGGTAAAACTTTTAAAATATAGAGCAGGTCTAAATTACAGCAGCCTCAGGTTGCTGTATCTTACACTCTGATTCCCTGCTCCCCTCCCCTCACTCTACCTGTTGCCTTAAATCAGCCACTGACCTCAACAACTACACCAGTAGGGCATGCCACTCAATCTGGTTGCTGGCTACTCTGCCTTTGCCCTAGGCTCAGCTGCAGTCCCCTCAGCCCACATCCTGCCTGAGGGCTACTCTGCTCATGCTACAGTTCATGCAAAGCCCTGCACTCCTACCACTTATTCTCAGTGGCATTCCCAAACCTTGACATTTGGGCTGGGCATTCCCTCCTGACTGCAGAACTGCACATGGCAGTCACTAAAGATAGTGCAGTTTGTCAGATCCTATGCTGCATTTTATCATGACATTAGCCAATGGATTTACTAGAAACTATAGATCTCTTCCCCCCCCCTTTTTTAAACAGCTAAATACACTGACAACAGATGTTGCATGTTCTGTGTCTGTCCCTACTGGAAAGCTGCCATTATTACATAACAGCTCAGCTGAGGTAGCCAGCCTCTTTCAGGGGGTGGCAAAGCATTTGCCTACAGGGGAATGGGGCCCCTGTCCCAGCCATCTCCCTGCTGCTTGCAGGGATTTTCAGTTCAAAGCCCTCAGAAGAGGCATTTTTGGCATTTCATCTTATACAAGGGAGGGAGAGGCATTCATGCCACCCACTGCACGGGGAGATTCAGCGGGACCCCCTGCAGCCAGGTGCGCCTGGCCAGGCTCTGCCGCTTTCCACGAACCTGGAGCGGGGCCCACCCTGCTCCCAATAACACTCCGGCCGGAGCCGCTGCAGGGGGCTTGTTAGACACCCCCAGGCAGTCACCCACCCCCGGGAACGACACGGGGATCGACGGGCTCCCCGCCGCCCTGGGCTGCGATCTCCGCCGCTCTGCCCGAGCCGACTGGGGGGGCAGCCCCACCCCACCCTGGCCTGCACGATGCCTTCTGGGGGGAACAGGGTCCCCCCCCCCCGGGCCCGGCCAGCTGAGAGAGCCCCCGGCGTGGGCTGCTTAAGTGGAGCCACGCAACCAGCGTGACTCCTCTTCGCTTCTGCCCGTGTGAACCCGGAGCGAACCCTGTCAGGCCAGGCTCCCCTCGCGCGGGGGGACAATGGCGCCACGGAGAGGCGAGGCACGGCCTCGGGGTGTGTGTGTGTGTGCGCGTGAGACATTCCGGACCGGCCCCGTCCCCACAGCGGCCGGCGGGACCCCCTTCGCCCAGCTCGGGGGAGCGCGCGCACCCACACCGCCCCTCCCCCCCGCGCCCACACACACCGCCCCCCCCCCGCGCCCACACACGCGGCCGCCGCTGAGGAGACGCTGAGCCCCCGGCCGGGCGGAGGTGTCGCCCCGTCACGTTTCGGCGGCGGCTGCCGCGGGGCCGCAGGGAGCCAGTCGCTGGCAGCCGTGCGAAGCCGGGCGGTGGCGGGGGGGGCCGGAGCGTTGTCCAACACGTGAGGCTCATGTGATGCGGGGGGGGGGGAGGCAGGGCTCTCCCGCCCCGGCCCCGCCAGACGTGCCGGGAGTCACAGGGTAGCGCACGTAGCGCCAGCCACCCACTCGCTCCCATTTAACCCAGCCTGCCGCCGCCCGGCGCCTCCTCAGCGCCGCGTCGCTCCGCTCAGCTCGCGCCCCGCACCGGCCGCGCGGACATGAGCAGCGCGCCCTGAGCCGCCCGCGAGCCCCAACCGCCGCCAACCGCCGTCTCGTCCCGTGCCGTGCCGTGCCGGCGGGGCGCTCCGAGCGCGGACCGATTTCGCTGACTTCGGCGAGGCCTCGGTTTCAGCGGAGACCCCCCCCCGCACCCCAGAGCCTCCCCAGCGGACATGGAGATGATCCCCAGCGCCCAGCCCCCTCCCGCCTGCCTGGGCAAGCTGCCTGCGCTGGAAAGCAGCGAGATGCCCGGGTAAGACGCCTCCTCCGCGGTGCCAGGGGCATGGCTTCGGGCCGGGGCTCCCGGCGCCTTCTCCCCCAAGCCCCTGGGGTTCGGCTCCTTCCCCTGCGCCCCTGGGCGGGGGCTTGTAGGGTGCCCGTGTCGCTCGCTCGCGGGTGGTGGGGCACGGTAATGGTTCATCGCCTTGTTCTTTCATCCCTGCAGGCTGGCCTTCTCGCACCTCTATCAGGTGTACAAGCCCAGGAGGGGGTTAAAAAGAACTGAAGACAACAAGGTAAACGGAGGCATGGCTGGTTTCTTTGCATTCTTGCTTAATATCGGTCCGCTTAAAATAAAGATTGTATGACTTTGTGTCTGGTTTGTTTTTTTAAATCTGCTTTTGCATAAAGCTCAACTAAGATTTAGCCTCTGTCAGATTAGCTGTATGGTTTTGGCGGGGTTCTTGTAACATCAGACAGCTGGAATCAAAGGTTTTGGTGGTTTTTGTTTTTGTTTTGAGACTGTTGCACATGCACCTCTTGTCTATCAGGTACCTACCTTTGGAGCACCACAGGTGTGGAGGGGGATATATTTTTACATTAGCTTAATAACTCTTATGACAGAAAATCATTCATTTAGTAGCTGCTACTCATAGTTTTGGGTAACCAAAACCTAGAGATCTAGTTTTATTTCTAGATCACTTTTACTTGTGTGTCTAACCATGGTGCTAGGAAGTCCTCTTGTGTCTTGGCTGATTTGCTCCTTTCCTTTGGCTTCCAGGAGACCTATAAATTGCCCCACAGACTGATAGAGAAGAAGAGACGTGATAGGATTAATGAATGCATTGCCCAGCTGAAAGATCTCTTACCAGAACATCTCAAACTTACAGTAAGTGAAAATCTGGCTAATATCCAAACTCCTCTTCCTTTTGGGGTGTATGTTGGTTAATGGATTTCTGTGTACTTAGACGTGCCATCTAGGGGCTTTCTCTGAGCACTGCAGATCAAAGTGGAAAAGGCTGCATTTGGGCAGGTTTGCCACTTTAATCAGTCTATTATTTGATTTCTTTGTAGATACAAATTGTTTAGAAATTCACAGTATCTGTGGTGGTGGTGTGATATGAATGGAGCTGCTGCAATGTTAAAATAAAACCTCATGTAAAAGTGATTATCGTGGGCTGATTTGAATGTGAGGAATTTGGGTTTTTCCATTTGAGCCACTGAAAATGTTCCATGTTGCTCTTTGTGAAGTTTTCATGGATGCCATTTATAAGTTGATCTCAGCCTACCTGAGACTCAGGTCCTCTTAGAGTTTGTTTCCATGCTACCTTTTTTTTTATATTTGAAAGGATTCTCCGTGTTCTTGTTTTGCAACAGATGTTAAGGGCAGCAACTTCTGTAGTGTGTGCGAGATGCCTTATTTTAAAAAGAATAAAGATTGGGTGCCTGATTAAAATTAAAATAAAAAATCCCTGCAGAAATTTTTGGGGAAAGCCATTTTGGCTGATATCCTGCAGGACTCCCCTATCCTGTAATGGTTCAAAAGAAACCCTTTGACTGGATTCCCCTGTGTTAAGGTCACAATACCAGCAGGGGCAGCAGAACAGATAAGTAAAATCCTTGTCTGAGAGCTATGCAGTTGCTCCTAAAATAGCCATAGGATGTAACTGTATCCTTCTCTGCAACCTTCCTTTAATTTTTTTTTTTTTGGTACTTTACATAATATGTGGATCAGACTCCAAATACTAAGCTTTTTACTCAAGATAAATCAGATTTTATTGAATAAAAACATCATTTTTAGCCTCTCCCCCAAATTGCAGCTGTTTCTTTTCATTTCACAAGATATTCAAAACCTTTTAAGATTCGTTGAAGCATGGCCAACTCTAGGATAAGTACTAACCTGCCTATTTGTTTCTAGACTTTAGGACACTTGGAGAAGGCGGTGGTTCTTGAGCTTACCTTGAAGCATGTGAAAGCACTAACTAATCTCATTGAGCAGCAGCAACAGAAAATAATTGCTTTACAGAATGGTTTACAAGCTGGTGAGTATTCAAATCATGCTTGTATCATGTGAGAACCCTGGGATGTCTCATGATCTTACTTTCAACATCTTTGAAATATTGGCTACTTATGACACTTAGTATGGGAGGTGGGAGGAGTGAGCTTTTTCTTTTCATTTTTTAATTAGCGCACACATCCCGGTTTATGTGGAAGTATATTTACGTAAAAGATGCCTTTTATTCCTTTAGTCAGTTAATTTATAAATAGCTGTTAATGTAATATGTTTTAATTCACCCTGATTCTAACTATTTTATTTTATAGTAGTTTTGCTATGAGGGCCTGATCCAAAGCCTGTGGGAATCTTTCCATTGACTTCAAAAAATATGAAAACATCTTTTACATGCTCTTTCTGGTTTCTCCATAAGCCAGTTAGCCCACTCTTCGCAGCCCAGATGGGGACCAGTCTAAGGGTCCACAATGTTTTACATCTGTTTCCTCCTCCTTTTCTCCATGTGACACTTACTTTAGTCTGGCAGGATAAAACCAACTTTTCTAAAAAAGCTGTTACTACTTTAATAGCCACTAGGAATGCAGTCGAATTACACAGCCAAACCCAATGTCACTTCCCAAAGTTTAGACCAAATCCTCCCTGGTGTATGCAGTTGATAAGTGATAAATTGGCCCTTTGTGCCCAATTTTCACTAGCTGCAGAGGAGCCAGATTTGCAAGATGACTTTGGAACTGATGTCTTTCAGAGGAGATATCAGGGTTGATTTGCTCTGCTGTCTTTCAGTGTTTTCCCCTCAAACTCTAGTGTCTGTTCTGGTTGCCACGTATGAGCTTAGGATAAAAATGTGCTCAAAGACTCATTGTTAGAGGGAGGCTGTAAAATGGGTGTGTAAAGTGACCATATTGTACAGTAGAATTCACTTGTCTAGCTGTTTTGTAACAGATACTTAATACGGAGATAAAGTTTCTTCCTCTTCCCAGTAAACCTTAATGATATTAATGAAACTATTTAGCTTTCTGTTAATTTTTAATTTCTTTCTGTTAATGTTCCTTCAGGTGACCTGTCATCAAGAAACCTTGACACCAGCCAGGAAATGTTTCGATCTGGTTTCCAGATGTGCATCAAGGAAGTGCTACAATACCTGGGAAAGCATGAAAACACCAGGGATCTGAAATCTTCCCAGCTGGTCAGTCATCTGCACCGAATGGCCTCTGAGGTCCTCCAGGGCGGAGCCAGCCGAAAATCTGGAGATGCACCCCCCAAAATGGTGGACTTAAAGGAGAAGTCTGGCTGTTTGCCCAAAACTGCTGAGGGTTATGGCAAGAACTGCGTGCCTGTGATACAGAGGACATTTGCACACTCCAGTGGAGAGCAGAGCGGCAGTGACACGGACACAGACAGTGGGTATGGAGGAGAGCTGGAGAAAAGTGACTCAAACTCCGATCAACAATATTTTCAAAAGGATACGGGACTCAACTATACCATGCAAGAGAGAATAAGCTCTATTAAGCAAGAGACTGAGGACCCACCAGCCAAAAGGACCAGGATGGAAACTTCAGAAGATGAAGAACATTTTAGTAGTGACATGATTGGCTCTTCGAGTAACTTTTTGGGTCCTCACCCTCACCAGCCTCCTCTGTGCCTGCCTTTCTATTTGATCCCACCATCTGCAACTGCCTATCTGCCTATGCTGGAGAAGTATTGGTACCCGGCTTCCATGCCTGTCTTGTACCCAAGTCTCCCAGCCTCTGCTGCAGCACTTTCAGGGTTAATGAGCCCAGATAAAATCTCTCCCTCTCTGCTATTGCCTCAGAGACTTCCTTCTCCACTACCAGCCCATTCCCCTATCGACTCCTCAGCTCTGCTTCAAGCTTTGAAGCAGATTCCTCCTTTGAACTTGGAAACCAAAGACTAAGCACAGTATGACGCTTTTTTTTAAAAAAAAAAGTTTGAAGCCCTTTCAGTTTTATATATCGGCTGGACTGTGGTGTGGGGATGAAGTTCACAAAGTGTAGGAAGCAACATCCACTTTTCTCTGACTTGTCAGATAGCATGGGAAAAGGATGAAGGAAGCATCCAGGTTAGTCACTGGGAGGAGTTTAAAAGGAAAAAAAAGGTTTTCTTTATGCTTTACTGTCCCCATCTACAGAGCAACAGCTGACTTAGTGAGGATTATATTTCAAAGCTGTGAAAAATATTCCATTAGGCGGATTTAGGTTTTAGGGTCTGTGAATATAAAAATATGGTACTTATGAGGGCTTTTCAAAGCAATGGCCCACGGCCAATAGCTTGAGCTGAATCAATTTGTTGCCACACCCAGTTGCCAGTATTTGAAATAATGCATGCATAGCAGTTTAAGCATTGGAGTTAGTTCCACTAAAGATTCAGAGTAGCAATCACTGGTTGGTAACGCACAGTGAGTGGATCTGGGAGATTGAAGATAGGTTTCTTACCACACTTCTGCTGAATGTTTAAAAAACAAAATGAAATTAATAAAATGTAGATGCTGCTTAGAAGCTTTACATGATGTGCTTCTAATTAATAAATTAACATGCATCCCTTCCTACAATTCAAGCTGCTAGTTGGGGGAGGAGAAGAGAAAATATCCCCATGCATCTCTTTGCTTGTTGCACCCTAACTCTAGACCTCTCTCTTACTGCTGCTGTACAGGTGTCTCTGAGTCTAGTATATCTGAAAGCAAAATTATTAAAGAGCCACATTACTGGGGGAATAGCCAGCAACTGGCTGTTTCACTCCTTGGGTCAAATCCAGAGCTCTTGCACCAGGGTGCAATTCAGTTGGAGTCAATAGAGTTACACCCATTCAACTGGCCACCCAGAGAGGCTCTGAAAAATTCAAAACTGGGATTTGCAAAGGAGCCTAATTCCAGTGGAATCTAGGTGCCCAAATCTCTTAAGATCCTCAGAAAACCCTTGTTCAAATTTCAATTTTAAATAAAGAGTTAGAATTGTAAAATTTTCCCTGTTAACAAATCTTAGAACTGTTCAGGCCTCTGCACCACAGAATCAGTAGTTTCTTCGGTGATGAACACTGTCCGATTAGGCTTTAAAAGAAACCAACTGCAAAAAGCAGTGATTTTTTTTCTTTTAGTTTTGAGAAACTGTTTCCTGCATAAATGCCTCACAGATTCTCATTTCATTCTACCTTTACACCAGTTGTTAAGATGCACTGTGCTTGATTGCAGATTGTGTTCTAACGTTATTTTATTGTTGGTTATTTTGGTATACAGTTGTTGCCTTTATTTGTAAAATCCTGTTATAAATATATATGTGTATATAAAATATATATATTATATAAATATATTAAAAGGGTAAAATGTTTCAGATGTCTATCATTTGTATAACTACTTGAGCATAAAGAAGTGAGAAATATGAATGTATTCCTGATTTGGTTTTTTTGAAAAGGTTTGGTTTTGTTCTCTAGGGAGAGATAGTGTTTATATTTTGGAGCCTTCTTAAAGGTGGGGTATTATAAATATTTTTATCTTGAGTAAATGTTAAGTAGTTGTTTTAAAATACTTAATAAAATAATTCTTTTCCTGTGGAAGATAAGGCTTTGCCTCTTGTGGCTTGAAATATTTGATCTATGTTGTTCCATCTGACCTGATTCAGCAATGAAAATGGGGCGCCACGTGGATTTAGTAGTCTGCTTGTGAGGAAGAAGTTGCGGAATTAGTCTTAGTTATCCCTGGTACAATCTTGTGGAATCAATGCCCAAAGGCAGCCAAGGGGGAAATGTGGTGCATTATTATTGTACAGGCAGATTTTTAATTTAATTTTATTTTTACCTCTTGACCTTTTCACCTTTAAAAAATTACCCGAAGGGAGACCACGTTGGGTTTGTACCTTGACTTCATGTAATTAGTTTTGTTTCTTTTGTGATGTATCTGGAAAGTCTGAAAAGCTTTGGGTTTTAGATACTTTAAAAAAAAAAAAGTGAGGGAAGAGAAGAGGGTGCCTGGGCTTGTTTTTCCATTGGAAATTCAGGTCTTCTCTACTCTAAAGATTCTATGGCAGCTAGAGAGCTCTTGCAATCTCAAGAGCCAGAGTGTGAAACTTGAGCAATTGAGAAGGGCTATTTAATCAGACTGTTTAAAACTTATTGTTCATCTTTTCTCAATATCTGTTTAACTCCAGTGCTAAGGGCTACATCATCCCTGCAGATCCAGGCAGATAGGGGATCTTTTATGTTTGAATCATCTCCCCCTTCCATCTGAAACACACCCTCAGTCTAGGGCTTTGTTTTCTAACCTTCCAGGATCCCAGGAATAGCTGTGGCCAGTGGAGCTTTATGACCAGGGAATTACTGGTGAGGGGACCTACTGGGGGGGAATGGGCTAAAGCCACTGCAGAGGTACTAGGCCTCCATGCAGATGGCTCTAGGCCTCTGGAGATCCTTGGGGAATTAATCCAGTTTTGGGACAGACCTCTACAGGAGGCAAACCCCACCTCAGTGCGATGATTCAGGGCAGAATCTCTGCAAGGGGTTCCTCAAGAAGGTTTCTCTCCCCAAGTCCCCACACATGGGTTTTCCTGATAGGGGTGCTCTAGGCCTTAATGACCACATAGAAGGATGTCCCTATTAAAAACTCCCCTCCTCCCCCTTTCAATTAATTTGTTAGATGTCACAACAAACATCTAAGACACCACCAAAGTGCTCCAGCAAAACCAGGGTAGAGGAGGGTCGACACTTGTGATATTTCTAAGGTAAATAAGGAAACCCACTGTTCCTTAGGCCTTTTTCCATTGCCAAGAAGCCAAAAAAGGCTGTAGCCCCAACTTCAAACAACTCCTTTGTAGGGAACCTTAAGCCTCTTAGACTACAGCAAGCCCCTAAGTTTACCTTTCTGATTAGAACTAGCTTTAGCCCTGTGCTTGGAACTCCATAAAGAACATAACCATACTGCTGTGCTCACAGCCTGCTCGATGAGAGGAAGAAGAGACACGCTCCGGCATTTGCACTTCACAAGGAGTTCTGTTGCAGGAATTTCCCATGCAGGCCGGGCTAATGCTGTATGGGATCCTGATGTTAAAAACCAAAGTGCTCCTCAATATTGGTGTGAGCCACTATAGCTTTTAGTGTTTGAGCTAGTAGCATATATGGCAGGCAGCTTCTCTTTTCAATAAGTGCTAGTTGCTTACCTAGGAACTGATCCTGCTGCTGTTGGAAGTCAATGGCAAAACTCCCTTTGACTTAAATGGGAGTAGGGTTGGTGCCTTGGTCATGCTAAGGGCAGCATACACATGAGCTGGCTTGGGAGCCATTTTCCATGTGCCTCCCTCATGTGGTGCATGCCCCAGCATGTTTCCTGGGTGTATCTGCTGGTATGCTATGGAGGGATTTTGGCTGGTTGCTCAAATCTCACCTAAGACAGCCTACACTTGGTTTGTGGCTGCTACACCCATAACCTCTGGCCCACCTTTGCCTGGGGCCAGGCTGGATCTGATAGGATTCTTCCCAATTCCTTCCCGAAAGGAGGAAACACCCACTTAATTCTACCAAGAGTTTAGTTGTTTTAACTAACTTTGTAGTTAATGCTGAAAAATATGAGTATTTTCTGATATTAGCAAGTCAGTCTTGGAAGTTGAATTGATTTATTTAAAAATGCAACTTTTGTTTATATCTCATGGCACATAAGCTGCAGGTAATAATACTCGTTTTTTGCAAAATGAAGATGATACCAAACATTTCCCCAAAGGCAAACAGTTGAAGAAAGCAGCTGGGCTTTGCATTAAAGGTTTGTTCTAGTGGCGGTGGCTGAAAGGAGATAGGTACATTTACTAATGTAGATTATGGGTCCCTGGGATAGAGCATTTATTGTCTGTCCTTTATTGCTTTGTGAGCATTGGAAACAGTGGGCTAGCCCATCAGATAGCATAATCAACAGCACTATGTCAATTTACACTGGCTGATGAGCTGACCCAATGTCTCTAATGGGGCTTGTGGTATGCCAGGCCATTCACTGGCACAGGAAACCTTTAATAATTTACTCTGAAATGAATGTGTGTCAATGGTGAACTGGCACATTGACATTCATGCCTGAATAACTGTTGTCGTATTTTTAAGGTGCTTACCATGCAGGAGGCCCAGGAAAGCTGGTTAGAATGAGGCTTTGTGTGTAACAACCCTAACTCACAGCACTGGGCTCTGAACAGTACAGGCCGCAAAGGTGAAAAGTCAAGTATATTAGTCTAAAATATGGGAGTGCCTCTTTGTTTATCTGGGGAATTCAGTCTCCACCGTTTTTATTTATTTTAATTAGATCCAAATCCTGTTCCTATTAAAGTCACTGGCAAAATTCCCACCGATTGCAATGGGGCCAAGGTTTGATCCTCAACATACTAAATTCTCAACACTTCAACTTCTTGATAGATTTACAGTTTTCCAGGCTATCACTTTAAGCTTATCCTTTTCTACCTTCTTTACCCTCTGCTGATAGCAGGACACACGGAACCTTTGTCTGCAGCAAACGGGGACAAAATGAGTATAAACGCAGGTGCAAGATACACTCTTTGTACAGCAAGCACCCGACTGTTGTGGGGAAGTTTTCCTCGTGATTCAGATCAAAGCCAAAAGAGTAAAACTGAAGGGGCCGACTTTCCAGTGATGGTGAAAGGTGTGACCTGGTGGATAGTCCTTATAGACTCTAAGCACAACAGGGCAGGGCCCATGTCTGCCTCTGTGCATGTAAACCATCATTGCAATAGGGCTTCTGGGCACTACTCTAATATAATAACAACGGTGACTTAGAGTGAGGTCTCATCATTTCAGCTCCTGTCTCTGCTAGTGACTTTCTTTATGACCTTGGATGAATCACTTCAGCTGTGCCTGTTTTCTCTGTCTGTAAAATGGAGGTGATCTCCATCTCCCTCAGAAGAGTGGTGTTAGGCTTGACTGATGCTTATCAAGTGCTTGGACACCCTGTGGCTGTGAAAGCATTATGTCACTTACAAGGCAAATGTATAAGCTAGGTTGCCTTGCAGCTCCTGTCTGTGCTGCATCTCTCAGGTTGCTGCAGCATTCATCCAAGATGCCCTGAGGACAGGAGCAGACATTTCATGGTATTTCATTTCCATTTAAAGCACCCCTAAAGCTCACAAGACTAAATTTTAGGGGAAAAAAATCCTTGAACAATCAAGGGAATACTGCAGCTGAGGCTATCAGACTGTGACGGGGTGCTTTGCTCAAGTCTCTGCACTCACACTGTTCAGACAGGGTGTGTTGAGTTCCCCTGACTTGTTTTCATGGTCTCACCCAGCTCTGACCTGCCTCAAATGTTGACACAATGTCACGTTTCCGACTGCAGTCTTTCATGTGCAGCCTGAGGCTAAATAGGGCTGCTGGTTCCTGGAAACAGACGTGCCTGGCACCCTTTCAGTAGAAACCCGATCCTCATGCAGGCTTGGCACAGCAGCTGAATAACACTGCAATAACTCTTTCAGCAGCATTTCAACCCATAAATAGGGCTTCCCAAGCAAACTCCTCAAAGTGCAGCAAGACATGAACAATGATGTAAAAAAAACCAACCCTAAAATCAGAGCATATGAAAAGTGAATGCAGGGAAGACTCCAGTATTAAAAGTGTTAGAAAGAAACTGCAGAGATACAGAACATGGTTTTATAAATATAACTGTAGAATTATTTCTTGGATGTTAAAAAGGAAGCAAATGGTCTTGAATTTTATAATGTCCTCATAACATTTTGTCCTAACACTTGTGCAATGGCAAACCAGTAATCTTCCTGAAAAGGAGATGTATTCCAATCCAGAGCAGGCTGGGGGTAATGGAGAGAGATTCATAATTTTAGCTTTTCACCACCTGTTTGGAAAGCTACTATAACTGAATGCTATGGGACTGGATGGTTTTTACAGGCATGTACTCTGGGAATTGCTTATACATTACATTGTGCATGGGCCACAGCCTAAAATAATTTGCAACAATGCACCTTTTTTTTGCTGCGATTTCTTAGAATTCGGGCGGGGTTTTAAACATGCTGTGACTTTTCAGGAATATGCACACAGAATAGGAAACAAGCCCCTTGCCCCCAAAGTCCCCAGAATCAGTATCTCTCTGTCTATTATATGGGAGGGATTTCTCTTTCCCTATAGCAGGCTGTGGCATGGACACTGCAGGGAGAAGTGCCCTTCTGCTTTGTCCTCTCTTTCAAAGTGTGTAGCTGCAAGTGTTTACAAATGCAGGCATTGCAAGATCCCTTGAACTGTGCCCTAGTACAAAAGAGACTTTGAAACAAGAAGCACGTTGTCATGGCATGTTCCAGGCCAGCAGCACTAGACTGATCCAGATAATTGCTGTTTCTGCTTTAGCTGTTTCATTGTGGAAAGAATGGTAGGTCTTGCGTCAAGCCATTCTCACCTTAGCCTTTTGATATGATATTCTAACTTAAACAGTCTCGGGGGAGAGAAATGCCCAGGAACTAGGTAATTTAATGTGTGTAAAACCTTTTATTATATAATGCCAGTTGAAATCTAACCCTGATCAGATGTGACAGAAAACTGTCACATCTCTTGGCTATTGAGTGACATGTGAAATTAGTTTGTTGGTCTCAGGCCATGTAACAGTAGTTGTCGGAGCCAGTGGACCCCAGCCATGTGACACAGGATATTAACTTTTTGTAGCCCTGATTTATGTCATGAGATTGGAGCCAAGAAATCGCTCTCCTGCTAGCCCACCTGTGTTTCATACCTTGATCACAGGCCAGATTTAACTGTCTAATCTCACTCTGTAGTTGTTTAAATCACACTTATTACCAGTTTGTCTGAGTAATTCTCAGTGGCAGACAACTGCCCGAGTAAAACCACCAAAGACTGAATGAACAACCTTCTCACCCTTAGAGAGCTGAGCTGGCGCACGTTGCCTAGAGCAGCGAGAGGAAGTGTGTACTGCAGCTGTCTACCCAGTACCTATTCTGTGGATTAAGTCAGCCCTTCAGTTTTTATGGCTGTGAAGCCAGCACTTTTCAGGGGCAGTACATTTCTGTTCACCTTTTAAGACAACAAAAAGTAATATTCCTTTTTGCTTTTGTTTCTTTATAGGCCTCTGCTTTTCTTGGGTGCATTTTGCTTCCTGTAAGTCACTCCACAAAGCCAGTTATTACGGGTAGACACACTAAGTTTGGAAAGTCTGACACATAACAGTGTGTTTGGAAAGTACTTGCAGATATCTGCTTTATTAAAAAAGGAATTGCAAAAGGAGGCAAGCTAGTAAGGACCTAATAGCACAGGCTGGCTGATGGAAAAGCAAGGCCTTTGGGGCTGGTTTGCCATTAGCAACTGCAAGTGTTTTCCTAAAAAAAGATACTGCAGCTTTTTTAATTTATAATCAAGACAGCATAACCTTTAATCAACTTGGTGAATGAACATTTTTTCCAGGCTCTAGGCTGCTGAGAGTCTTACATTATGGCCTTGTTAAAGTTAGATCTGGTCTGTCTATCTTTTCCTCCAGAAACTAATGAACTTGTGGGATCATTTGAATCAGTCTGAGAATTCGCCACTGGACTTTTTGAAATCACAAACACCTCCGCAAAATGGGTGTAGCAGGCTGCCACATCCGAATCCACTCACTATGCACTGATGAAAATGACTGCCTATGGTGCAAAACATTGGAGAATTAGGTCGTAAATGTTGCAGAATTTGGGTTGCTGGGAAAGGTTTAATATCATGAATATTGACCATCATTTTCAATTTTATTATTCAGTAAATGATGCATAACTTGCCATTGTATCATTTTCCAAACAATGGCTCACTGCAAAAATGGTGACAAAAAGAATGCCTAGTATTCATGGCCTTTGACCTCTTATTCACTACAGTGAATAAATACTATTCCCTGTGTGATTAAATTTTGCCTTTTTTTTGGGAATGGGCCTCAGCATGACATTGCTGAAAATCTTGCAAACATCTATTTTACTAAGTTCAGGGGTTTTAACTTAATTATCATTGGCTTTGGTAGAGTTCCAAAAGTAGACAAAGAAAGATTTGTTCTAATTTGAAAGTGATTGATGTGTTGACTGATACATTAATGGTGAGAGCTGAAATATTACATATCCTTGTCACGGAGAATTCAGATGTGCTTAAGTTACATTGTCATATCAATGACTGCTATTTGCACTTTGGTCTGAGGATGTACATGATGCTAACGTATCTGAGAAGCTTTTAGAAGATTTAGCTCTTCTAATCCTTTATAAGGTTGTGCTTATGTTAAAGATCTTTTCCAGGGTTTTCAAATTGCTACATCTAGTATTTAGAAACCTGACAGTCTACTTTTACTTTAGTGTCATTGTGTACCATTTATAGTACTATAAATCAATATCTAATCATAGCTGATTATTGTACAAAATGTATAAGTAATTGTGAAATTAGTGTCATTTGGTATTAAATATGACCCACAGGTATATGTAACAGCACTCTGACAGATTCTAGATGGATAAATAAGTGAGCAGATTTCCAAAAGTGCTGAGCATCCACCCAGCAAGACCCACTGACTTTAGCACATTTGAAATCCAAGTCACTTATTCAAGATCCTAAATATAAATTTAAGAGCCTAATTTGAGGCTCCTAGTGTTAAAAATCTTGATCAGTCTTAGAGAGTCTTCTGGGGAGTGGGAGATGGAGGAGGAGATTAGTAATTTTCCTAAAGTGGAGTCAAATTTCACCCATAATCAAACACGCATTCAAACCAAAATCCATATAGAATGATTTCAGACTCGCCTTGCAAGTCTCAATGCGTAAAGTATTTAGTACACAGGAGGCTGCTAGAAAAGTCACTTCTAGCCTGAACTGGCTGGATTCTTCCTTTCATGTTAGTGGGATCTCTGAATGTACCTCAGAAGGTCAGCTCTCATTGTTTGTCTCCAGGGCCTTGACTGTAACCCTTCATCTGTATGAAGCCAGGATGACTCAAGGACTCCTTTCAGGAAGTATGGTGAAGAGAGAAGGGGGTGATCCCTCTGGGTTCTGTTTGGGAATTGAAACAATCTATCATGGAAAAAAATGGTCTTTGTGGCAATTCAAATGGAAACTTACCAAGATGACTGTTTCCAAGATTTCCCCTTGATTCACTGTGATTCCTAAGAGTAGCTTTCTAAGATAACATCCTTGGAGAACTTTTACTGGCCTCAGCTATGCTACTCTGTCCCCCTTTCTGCTATACAACAGGCCTGATTCTCCTATCACATCAATGTGATAACACAAAACCTTCATTGGAGTTATTCCTGATTTTCACTGGTGCCTGCAATGAGCAGAATCAGGCCCAGGGATGCGCTGATCTCTGAAGGCCTGATTCTCTGTTACCGTGCACCAGATTCTTTTGCCTAACAAATAAAATGGCTAGAGATTGCCCCAAAAGGGGCAGGGAGAATCTCTACTGGTGTAAAGCTGGTAGAGGTGGCACCTTTGCCTCCTAGACCTTCTCCTGTAGCAGAACTGTACTACCTGATGTCAAAGGATGAAACACAGGGACCTGCCAGAACATGGCTCTACTGCAATGAGTTGCCCACTGATCCAACCTCCCTGAGGGCCCTTATATTAGGGCCAGGCAGCTGAGACTCAAAGTGTAGTGACTGGCGCTCTTTCACACCCACACTGCACCTGAGCTCAGGCACAGTGGAGGATCTAACCTCTTGTGTAAATATTTGCACCTGGGCCAAGGATCATCTCAGAATGGTAGTGTTTCCCCCCACTTTTCACTGATTTACCTTAAGGCCATGGGGAATCAGGCTCCTACCCTACATCTTGTATGATCATTTAAGACCAGAACAAAATAGGTGTAAAATGCTGCTAAATGTCTGCAAAAAAATGGAGATCTCCCCCCACTGTGCCTAAGACAACTGCTGGCAGCACTTTGGGGAATCTGGACCCATTAGGAAAGAGCTGCCATTCTAAAAGTGAAAACCACTTAACCCTTAAAATCACATCTGAATCTAGTTACAACAATGGTACCTCATTAACTGTAGAATGTTGTTTCATTAGGAGGACAAGAGAAGAAGTGACTATTGGGCATTAGTACAGCAGCACTGAAAGGAGCGTAACAGTGTCAGGGGAGGGTTGGTGGTAATCTAAGCAAGGCGCCCTGTCAGAGAGTATAGCATTACACTGTTCCTGTGCCTAGGGAGCCGAGAGCACTCTTGAAATGCATCTCTGAGAAAGAGTGCAGCACGCTCTGCTCAGAGAGGTAAGGGAATTCCACCACATGTATCAGTTACTGAACCTGTGATTCCCGCCTGCAAACCCGTTAAACAAATGCAGCTACTGGGTGTTCAGCTTCCCTGTGATGAAGTGTTTCATAACCATTGTAACTGCTAGTGCTTCTAAGGGCCTGGGTTTTTGCTGCCTTGTACTTCGTGGTCTCACCAGTGCAATTTGCTACCAGATCAGAACGGTAGCATTTCATACCCACTTTGTAAAGGCATAAATGTCCACCCCAGTTGGAAGGCAGTAGAGAATCACCAGGCCAGGTCTACACTACAGACCTATATCGGTATTACTATGTTGCTTGGGTGTGAAAAATCCACACAATGCCCCATGTAAACAGCACCATGTTGACGGGAGAGCTTCTCCCACTGACATAGCTACCGTCTCTCAGGGAGCAGGATTAACTACGCTAATGGGAGCCACCGTCCCGTTGGCATGAGAGCGTCTTCACTGAAGTGCTACAACGGCACTGGTGCAGCTGCGCTGCGTTAACGCTATTCGTGAAGACAAGCCCTAAGAATCCCAGTCACGACCCCTGGGGTTATGTGTCCCACTTGTGAGAGATCAAAACGATCAGAGCATTTCCACAGCGAGTCAATGAGAGCATCAGGCGTGCAGCACAGCTGAAAATCATGCCTCAAACTGGGCATCCAGAAAACAGCCACCCAGTGTGAGCCACTCAGTTACTATGGTGATGAGCACCATGGGAAGCCCTAGAAGGCAGTGAAATAAACAAATGCATTTATTTATCAAAACTCAGTGGCTCACAAACAAACTGTAGCTCACAATTATTATCACCCTTTTACAGATCAGGAAGCTGAGGCCAATGTTTTCAGAAGCGGTCACTAATACTGGGTGACCCCATTTTTTGGATACCCAATTTGAGGCGTGATTTTTTGGTGTCCTGGGTACCTGACACTCTCATGGACTCAGCTGAATTGCAGGTACTCAGTAGCTCTGAAAATCAGGCCAAAGATGGTCTCATTTTAGGCATCCCAAAAATAAACACACCCCGAATTAGTGATAACTTTTTAAAATGTAGGCCTCAGTGGGCCCAAAGGATGTCTGGCAAAACCAAAACCCATCCCATCTGATTCCTAGCACTATACTTTAATTGCAGGGCCAGCCCTAGATCTCAGAAATCTAGAGCAGCTGAGCTATGACCTGCATTTTCACATTCATTGCACTTGCTGAGAGACACACCTGATGGCATTTATATCTTTGGAGAGGTCCACACATTTTCTAAATGTTATATGAAGGAGAACAGTCACTTTGAGGTAAATTTTGCCCCTCCCCAAAAACCCACAGAAAGTGAGTATGTGCAACACAAAGTACACCAACATGATGGCATGGGGCCTGCACTGTGTCCCATCTCCCCACCTAGGGTGACCAGACAGCAAATGTGAAAAATCAGGCTGGGGGGGGATAATAGGTGCCTATATAAGACAAAGCCCCGAATATCAGGACTGTCCCTATAACATCAGGACATCTGGTCACCCTTTATGGAAGGGATTGACATTGGTCTAGAAAGAGCAGAGGGTGAGGCCAGGTCCAACTGCATGGAGCCCAACGATCCATGGGAAATGTACCCCAAACCTGTGTATCAACGTGCTTCTGTGTGGAAACCCAGCCTAGTCTTGTGACAGCACAGCTAGGTCACCTGCTATCGGCTTCCCCATCAGGTCAGTGCTTTGCTTCCCTTTCTGAGGGTGTGGAAAGCCATCGAGAGAGTGAGTTAATGCTACAGCGAGCAGTGTTAACTTAAGCAGAAGTTTGATTAGGGTT
This sequence comes from Mesoclemmys tuberculata, assembly GCA_007922155.1. NCBI lineage: Eukaryota > Metazoa > Chordata > Testudines > Chelidae > Mesoclemmys > Mesoclemmys tuberculata. The sequence continues at coordinate 13,970,224 of ML677031.1, forward strand.
ATGAATAGTTGCTGTGCTGACTGACTGCTCCCTACCACCACGCTGCTTCTGCATGGCCACCTCCCTTCACAATGCACACATGCTAATGGGGGGTGTGGCTGGTAGGGAGAAACAGATGGCAGCTGTGCTACAGGACCCTGGCTTCTTTCTCCTTCCTGCACAGTGTGCTCTGCCCTGCCATATGTGATGCAAGCTGGAGTCCTAGGTCCTGTGTCTTCATTCACTCTAGTGTAAATCACAAAACAGGAGCTCCAGTGAAGTCAATAGAGCTATGTTGAAGTATACCAGGTGAGGATTGCCTGCTGACATAAGTGAGGGGAGAATCAGGCTCCTAGTTTCTTGTTTCTGGGCAGAGAGTGCTATGTGGACTCAATACACTCAGTCCCTGAGGAGGCGGATGAGGAGGAGGGAGTGCCTAATGTTGCTCAACAAAGAGGCCCCAAAGGGCATCTTGCCTACTCCCCCTGGGGTTAGAAGGATGTCTACAACATTGGCCTCAGTGACTGAACAGAGTTAATCACAGGAAGGGGAAGGGCTGACTGCCTTGGGGGGAGGCGGGAAAAAGAAACAAACAGCAGGCTTGGTATTGCAAAAGGTCTTTTAGTGGTCAGCATCGCATCTGTTCAGACTGAACCCAAGACTGCTTTGCATGTGACAATTACAAGCCAGGACTGTTATGTGCTCCTGACGAGGCATTAACCACAGAGGGGTTTTCCAGCTAGAGCAATGCTCTAGAAAACAACCGACCACATGTGATGAGACAGTATGGGCAGTATACAAAGAAACTGAACCTGGGACTGCCCACGTTCAAAGGTATTTTAAAAGATGTGAGGGTGAGTTGAATCTTTTTGCAGATTCAGAAGTAGGTTAGAAGGAATAAGACTTTATAAATTCCTAGGATTAATAGAGCCAGTAGCCAACAGGCAATACCAACCAGCCTATAATCAACAAAATCATTTGGTTGCAGATACCACTTGCAGTTTAATGCAACACATGGGGAAATTTTTAATTGAAAAATATTTTACTGAATTAGCTATATAGACACCCAGAGATTTTTTTTCCTCCAGGCAAACCAACCTGAAGGATGGATTCAGGATTACTTGAAATATTATAAAAAGGCCAAAAGAAATAAAAAGATCAAACCTGCTATAAGTTAAAAAGCTGCATAATAGCAACATGGTAAAACTGGTGTATTCAGAAAAGGGTACAATGCATCTTTGTTGAAAGCCCCAGATTCTACTGGCTTTTAACTACACTTGGTTTCTTCCCTGCACCCAGGGAATGATTCACCCCAGTGGACTACAGGTGATATTACTGATACCACTCTTTTTCAGGGTTTTGCACCTAGAGGAACAGCTTCAGTTTCTGTCTGAATCTTGTATGTAGCATCTGCATTGGCAGAGACTGATGAGAAGATGCTCTGAATCAGCACATTGCCTGGACATCCTCCTTTCAAAGACCACTCTATTCATTTTTAAGGCAGCACTGGTCCCCCATGTCCTGTGAGAGAGGGAAGGTTATGGTTGCCTTGTGCTACTGCAACCTCCTGCTTTTCCATCTGTGAAAGCTTTTGCCTAGGATTATGCCACTGGAAATCAGCCTAAACCAAGGCCTAAATCCTGCCACAAACTTCTAATTCTGATCTAACAGGCCATTTTCATTGTGTTTGCTGAAGTCCATCATGGGATGATGCACCACGTCATGCTGAGGGATTGTTTTTGTGTAATGAGCTTCTTAGCTGCTTTTCCCCAGCAGTCAGAATTGAGTGAAAACTGCATTAAAAGCCAGCAAAGGCCAGTAGACACAGGCCCTCGCTGGAGGCTGCTTGGAGCTGCACAGGAGTAGTGTACACATTACACCACCCTTGGAAGGGCGTTGTCAGCCTGTTCCGGAGTGGGGAGCAGTCATCATCAAGATCACCTGTGCCTGCTTCCTCTTCTCCATTAGCATACTACGAAGACAGGGCAGGATTTCCCCTTGTGTTGTTCCCCAACAGGACTAGGAAGAATGACTGTAGAGTTGGGATCAGACCCAAGGATTTTTTTTCACTCGCTCTCCTCTGCTCTGACCACTAAACCACATCCTTGTCTCCTAACAGTCTGAGACCAGAGCAATGAAACCAAAACTAGGTCACAGCTTCTCAGCCTATATCCATGCATCCCTGAATCCTTTGTGCCGAATGGTGGCACTGCAGTGGAGGTGCAGTAGGTCCCTCAGCACTTCAAAGGAGAATCTACAGGACTAGGCCCAATGGTTTATGGGATACTCTTGGCATCTAAGTAAGGTCAGTTGCAAGTGACTGAGCAAATGCACCTCAGCAGAAGACCAGAAAGAGGAATTGAGGGCGTGGCCACGGCATCTTGCATATCCATAACCAATTAACTGCTTTGGGGGCCACCAGCCACCAGTTGTGATCTTATTCAGATGTTCCTGAGTGTGGTTGGAAGAACAGAGATGTTCAGCCTTCTTACCCCCAACCACAGACCTCCCAAGACTTCCGTCAAGGATGACAGGCCATTGGTGAATAAGTGACAACTCCACTGGAAATTCTGGTAACTAACTGACATGTGCTAAGCACAACATCAGTGCTTAGTAAATAAAAGTAATAATAAATAGTGACTGCATGGCAACTCATGCTGCCAGCGTGGAGTAAGAAACGAACTGGGAAGTGTGGTTGCTTAGTTCTCTCTCTACCAAAATAAATGACCAAGCTCTTAACAGTGTGACTGTGATCTGAAAATCAGAAAGGAAATATTCAACAGTCAGTCCTAGATATGGACAGGAGCAATGGCTGGAAGCATGACCTCTGTCCACTTTTGGTAGCTGGAGATAGCTTGCAGCCGTTGTGCTCATCATACAGGCAGGTTCTCACATTTAAGGATGAGACAGCAGCCGTATTGTTTTATTTTGCAAACCAAAATGATCAGGGAGTTTTTGGAGTGTCTGCCATCCCCACACAAAGTTGGTTAGTCATGCCTTGTGAGTATGCATGTGAGACAGGGTGAAAGAGAGGGAGGGAGTCTTTAGGACTTCGTAAAGATTTATGCTGACCCCTGAATCTGATCCAAGTCTACTAATCTGCCCCGGCTCCTATTTTACATGCAGGGTGGGTCCATTTCACTTTCCTTTACAGGGCTCCTGACTCATTCTCCACGCCCATTTCAGACAAGCCTGGTGGGAATAGGGAAGGCTAACAAGTTTCTTTGCTGGGTGTGCTTTTGCGCTCTGGACCTGCATTGGGTGCAGCCCATAAGGGAAGCCAGTGTGGATAAGATATGGGTGAGCTGAATGCTTGGAAACCACTCCCAGCACAAGCTGCAGCAGTTTGAAATCAAGGTGGAGTGACATATACGGGGCTGAGTGCTTGGCAACTACGCCCAGAATGAAGAAAGGGATATAAATTCAAGGTGGAGCTGCTGCAGGCAGAGCTTCAAGCATAAAACTTTGGAAGCATATAGGTCAATGGTTTGCCAATTCTTTTATCCTGTGGATCACTTCTTAAGAAAGAACCAAACTGGAGTTACCCAAATCCCCCACCTTCTGCATGGCATTTTCTCTCTGTCCTGTGATTCGCAAGATAGACCACTGGTGGTCCTGCTGAGAAGCCCACATCACTAATTCTACTCTGTCTTCTAGTTCTGAAGACACACCCCACCCCACTCCACTCACACCACCATCTGTGACCACCCTGACATTTTCTTGATAGCAGGCGGGATTTTTAAAACATGAAAAATAAAGCGCTTAGGGAAACCATAAAATGACTGCTCTGGAGCCAGAATTCATCTTCTCTATCCCCAGAACTAATTCCCCTCTACACAGCAGGAGCAGAGGCAGGTGCATCATCAACTCACTCCTCAGCAACATGCCTCAGACTTGTTCTGGAGAGATCTCTTAGAATGAGTGGGAAGTTCAAGTCCTCATGCCAGTTCAGACACTAGGCCTGAATTAGCTTCGGTGCCAATTGCACAAGCAGCTTTGATGATATTGACACCTGTTCACTGGGAACTGAACTGAGGCCATCTGCTGGGTGCATACAGGCCATCCAACAGGCAAACATACTGTGGACCTGAGCCACATCTGAACTAGTGATCAGGAGGTGAAAGGCTCAGCGATCCTATTTCAGATATCCGATCCGTGGCCGGTTCAATTCCTGCTGATAACACACAGATTAGATGTGTTGGTCCCAGGATATTAGAAATATATGGTAGGTGCTGTAATATCTTTCATTGGACCAACTTCTGTTGGTGAGAGAAACACGCTTCAGAGCTGACACAGAGCTCTTCTTCTTCCCTCCAGACTTGAAGAAGAGCTCGGTGTAAGTTCAGAAGCGTGTCTCTCTGACCAGCAGTAGTTGGTCCAATAAAAGAAGTTACCTCACCAACCTTGTGTCTCTAATACACTGATATGTAAATATAGCAATTGCAGAGCAATGCACTTTTCTCCAACACGTCACTGAAACTGCCTATCAAAAGGGAGCTAAAAACTGTGAAGTATTGTTACAAACACCCATCTGCAACAGTTAAAGAGGCATCTTGTTTTATTTTCAGTTTAAAATTGAAGTTCCTGTTAGTAAGGCCAGGGTTTACAGGAAAAGCGTGGGTCATTTATTGCTCTTTTTCTCATCACATGTCTGTCTTTCCTTCCTTCTCCCTGATTAATAGTATGTAGAACATGGTTACTCCAGTCTGCAATATGTGTTAACAGTAAAGCTGGGTTTGTTTAAATCTCATCAAACAGCCCTATTATGCCTTGGGTAACAAAAGACACTAGCCTCCCTACTCACGCCAATTACTCTTGATTTCTAGTTGCTACATGCTCTGAAAGGAAGGTGCTTATCTCATGCAAATTAAATTCTGTCTTAACAGTGACTCTTGACTCTTACTTCCTTTCTCTTTCATCAGACTGCTAGGCTGCCCTCTGCTATACTGGGGTGAAGGGTGGGTCAGGCCAAAGACTCCCACTGAAGAAACCATAAGAATGGTTTTGATCTGCCTAATCCCTCCACCTTGTAGCTAATGTAGCAGTGATAGGGTGGACTGACCAGACATGTATGTGATTGGAGCAGATCAGCTAAATCAACCTTTCTAACTAGAAAAGCTAAGGATTCATTAGTCTGCTGCTTAATACGTTTATGTAGGTGCCAGGCTGTATATTCCTCCTGTAACATAGGGTCACTGCAGCTTGTGGAGGGACAGTTATAGAGACGAATTCTGACAGGTGCCTAAAAACTCACTCCTCACCCCTCCCCATAAGGAAGGGATAATTGCAAGTTGTCAAGGGGGAAATCAGGACCTGCTGGTGAGAGTTGCTAGCTGAGGCACTGGGAAGAGGCTCTGGTATAGGCATTAGGTTTGCTGTTTATATGAAGTATACTAAGGGAACATGCAGTTTTACTAATACCTTTATGTTAAAGACTAATAAAGTAGAATTTGTCTGGTGGAAAAGTATGGTGGTGGGTTTTTAAGGTGTATGGGTCATGTGCCTGGTGATCAGCTGATGTGATGTGTGGTTTAGTGGGCGGAAGAAGTGCTGCTGCTATGGTTGATTTTTACTTTGTACAGCCTATGTCCTTGTGGTTTAAAATGCATATTGAGGGCATTCAGTGCTCTGGATGGGCCCCCTTATGGCTGGAGTTTGTTTAAAACCACAGTCTAAATAAATAAATATCTACACAAAATACTGTGATCCTGGTGTTTTGAGAACTGTCGTTCTACTTTGCATGCCACAGCTCAGTAGCTGCACATGCAAGCAACCAACTCAGTGAACAACTAGCCAATGAAGTGTGCCAATGCTACAACTGCATGTGCCACCACAGTAATTAGATAGTAACTGTGCACCCATGTTAGGTATACACAAGTGCACATACCTTGCAGCATGTGATAACAAGGAATAATGGACCAAACTATGCTCTTATTTACAACCAATATTTTACCCCAATGCACAAGTTCTAATCCCACTTCTGTTACAGGCTTCCTCTGTGACCTTGGATAAGTACTTTATCTACCCTGTTCCTTAGCTGTAAAATGCATATAGCATTTTCCTGTCTCACAGGAGACTGAGGAAAAATTAAAACTAATAATGAGTGAGAGCTGCTCAGATACTATGATGATTAGGGATTTTGTGAGGAAAGTTGATGTGGCATGGTACAAATCAGGTACATGCTATGTTTTCTCATAGAGACTTTATTTTTGTTTTGTTTGTAATCTAGAATAAAAATTAATCAGTATATGGCTCCTCTTTGTGTACATAAGCACACAGCAAGATCTGATGTCATTGAGCTGTTGCATACATGGCAGGAAGAACCGGAATGGCAGTGAGATGGCCTCTATTTTCGATTGATTTAGCCAAGAAGAAAAGAGTTGTGTAAATGGAGGAATAATAATTTGCCATAAAAGCAGATTTTAGCTTTAAAGTGCAATTCTTCACCAAAAATGAATTATTCAAAATGGTGTGGAGGGACTTCTGGCTTTCCTGAGGAGACTGCACGCTGTAAAAGAACTAGGAACACAAAGGTACTGAGAACTTGCTGCTAGGCTATATACCATGAAGAATCAGAAAATAGAGACTCCTTCCTAAAGATGGTTCTCCAGAGGGAATGGTTTCATGTGCTGGACCAGATATTAGGCACATTCCTCTAGGAACGCTGTTCATGTGCGCAGTATGGGGTGCAAGCTGGATTTGAGACAGTGGGCCAAGTCTTTGACTGGTGCAGACGAGTGTAACTCCATTGCTTTCATTACCATGACTGAGTGGAGCTAGGCAGATTTACACAGCTGAGGTTGTGGCCTTAATGTTCATATCTGTAAATGTATGCTGTGGTACGAGGTGTGGTTGTTGGGGGGGAGGAGGGGTTAGGAGGGGAAAGGAGCATCATGGAGCTGGTCACTGACCCTATCCTCAGTTGTAGCAGCCTAAGGGACCTTACCTCAGGGAAGGATTGATGGAGTACAACTCAACTCTGTCACCCCCCCTTATATGTGCAAAGGTGGACGGTGCAGCAACTGCCTCTGCTTGGTTTTTGCCAACTGAGAGTTCATCTTCATAAGGCGAATTATCTGCTGGATATTTATGTCTAGAATCCAGACCCTTTGTGCATCATCATAGTGGAGAATCTGGCCTAAGGATGGATTCATTAGTCCATTGTGTACTTTTAATAGTCCCATGTGCTTTTCCCTTGAGAAGCTAGGCTAAAAAGTAATAGATATCATGGTCAGGAAGTTTTCCCTGATGATCAGCTTAAATTTCCCCCCTTACAAGTTTCATTCTCAAACTCTGGACAGGCGGGATCACCTGAGACTTGAGCCTCACACCCGAAGCAAGGCTCATATCTCTAATAAACAGTTCATTTTTATTGCAAAGGGTTATAGGCCAACAATCCACCTTTGGCTTTGCATGAGAAGACATTATAAATACCTCGATAGATGGACAGACCTTTCCTCCGTGACGGCTGAGCAATGAGTGATATTTCCTTGCATTCCAAGTTATGTAACTCCTAATCTTCTGGCCTAGTGGATAGCGCAATGGCCTATGACTCAGAAGAGCTGCTCTGCCACTAGCGTGCTGAGTGACCTCAGGCAAGCCTGTGTGCTTCATTTTCCTCATCTGTAAAAGGAAGATAATGAAACTTACCTCCTTTGTAAAACATTTTGATGTTACTGATAAAAAGCGCTGTATAAGAGCTTAATGTAAACCATAAAACTAGTGGTGTGTGGAGTAAATGTCCCTCTGTTTCTTTCCCTTGTATCAAAGCAACAATAATTTTCTGGCGTTACCTCCCCAGCTGCATGTACACCACCTTTAAAAAAAAAAAGGTCACACTGAGGCGGCTAGAATTGACACGTAGACAAAATGTCACCATTGTATTCATTCCTCATTTGTTACCAACTCATTGTAGATCAAATGACTTGCTTTGCATTTATTATATGCATTAAACGATAAGATTTGCTCAAGCACATGCTGGCACAGTCTCACCGTGGCAGCAGTGCAAGGCACTGGTCGCCCAGGAGACCCAGTGTCACGAGTGAGCCACGTTTCCGGATAAGGATGAGGTACTTTGTTTATAAACTGGGGAGGGAGGAGGGAAGCGGGGGGAAGGTGGACAAGTGTAATGGGGCTGCAGCCCCCTCTGCTGTAGGACCCAGGCAGAAACAGAAAACCACTTCAGTAAGTAACAGAGTAATTAGCCAAAGGAAAGTGGGAAAGGAGTAAAGATGTAAAGAGAGCAAAACCGAACCGGTTCCCTCTAATCTACAGGAAAATACTAATGCTGGAGAAAGCACCATAAACATAAGCCTCAGTGAAAATAATGTATTCAATATGCAGTTTATATATTGAATAGTCTCTTTCCCCAATAGTGGTGCATTAGTGAACTCAACCTTAAATACTGTCAAAGGGTGAGCTGGCCCTTTAAGAGACCTGGGCCTCAACCTCACCTGTGCCAGACTTACTTCTCCTGCCCAGGTGGAAGGAATGAATACAATGGTCATGGGACAGGAGTCAGCTGACTAAGACCGTGGTTGGCTGAGAGATAAAAGGGCAGCCTGCGGCCTTGGAGGAATGGGTAGGATCCCAGGTATAGTCTACTACAAGAAGATGGTCTGGGAAGACTTATGTTGGAGGCTGTTTAGAGTAAATCCTCTTTTTTGGGGGGAGTGTTCTGTGTTTGTAAGTGCCTAACATAATGGGGTCCTGGTATGTAATGGGGGCTTCTAGGTCCTGTGGTAAGACTAATGATAAGTCAGGGTAGTTTGAGATATAGGATAGATAGCCTGGCTATTTAAGGTTCCAGGACAAGGAGTTTGCAGTAGGCAGCAAGTGTGATGGTATACAAACATCCTTGTCCATATGGGGTGGGGGAGAAAAGAACTGATGGGAGCACATGAAAGTTAGAAGCTGAATTAAAGAAAAGGACTCTCTTCTGTTGTAGAAGAGAGCAAATCCTGAGAGGAAAGATCCTGGTGAGATTCTGGGCTAGAAGAAGGGGTTTGTTTCCTTTTGGATTCTAATTCAAACTCTTGAAAGTGTGGGATTTTTGAGCTTCAGGTCTAGGGCTAAGGTATTTCTGACTTAACAGTTCTGCTGGAGGAGTGGAAGAGGGTGGCTTCTCATCTGAGGGGGAAAATGAAGATAAGGGGTGGGCCTGAAGCTGGAGTGGGTTGGGCCCTGATACTGTAACAAATCTGTGAGCTAGGGCCCTTGCCTGTGTTGAGCCCTACACAGGTGCAGTGGTTTAATCTAGTGAATACAGATCAGGTTTGGGATGAAAGTGTTTTTATTTGTTTGTGAACCGTGTCTTTTCTGTGTCAATCTTTTCATCTGCTCTGCTGATTTATGTTCCTACCGCCTTGCCTTAGGAAGAAAGCAGCAGTGTTGCTTGGGGCCTGTGGGACACTTGTCTGCATCCAGTCACATGAAAAACGCTTGCTGGAAGTCTCCTGAACCAAATGCTAAAGAGCTTTTACTGATTTGTATTCTCACTGTCCAGTGGTAGCTGATCTTCTATCTTGCCAGTTTGAACAGCCAAATAGCAAAACCCACTAGATGACTAGGATGTGAAGGACGTGGCCGGTATTTTAGAAAAAGTAACTTCAGCTAGAGAAGGTCTAGTGTAGAAGTCATAGCTTGGTGATTCCAAATGGGCTTTTATGTGAGAGAGCTCTAGCCTTTTTCCAAGATTAGGGGAAACCCACAGTGCCTGCCCACTTTGCCAGCCCCTCATCTAAGTATGTATATGGACAGTAACATCTTCTCTTGAATCTCAGGAATCCTATCTCCATCTTAGAAAAGCACTTCTCTATGTGCAATCTCTTCAGAGAACTACAGAGTTCCACTTTTCAACGCCTATCTTTCAAAGAGAAAGGAATGTGTTTTGGCAGTAGACAAGCCTCTATCAAACACAGAACTTTGATTTCAGTGTGTTCTTTAATGTACCCTGATGGGGTGTGTGTGTGTGTGAGATATCATGGTACTGCCTAGATGTCAGCGAGGAGAGTAGCCCTGTTGCTCTAGGCTTTGTACAAACGTACAGGAAGATGTGGTCCCTGCCGTGAGCTATGCCTAGGAAAAGCAGGGTGTTACTGGACATGTTAGTTTCAAGTGCTGTCCTACCACTGCTTCCTCCCTACCCACCACTCCAAGTATCTAAACTCTGATATTTTCTTTGGTCAGGGGAGGTGGTGTGAGAAGAAAAACAACCTCTTGGTTTTTCCAAGCTAAAGGCAGGAGAACACTACCTGGTTCATGTATAGGCCCGAAGAGTGAGCAGGGGAAGGTATGTGGTTTACTTTGTTTTGCCTTTCACTACCAGTGGTGGCCAGAGTGAGACTCCTGGGAGAATCGTGACATCTTAGGCAGAAAAAGATTTGGAAACCTAAATTTGGGGCCAGGAAGTAGTTAACTAAAAATGGCTTGGCAGGCATCATAGGTGCACGAGTGATTTGCCTGGTCTGTTGGGCTCAGATTGGTGCTATGACCTTGGGGTTAGGCTCTGGCGAACATCAGACCTTCCCATCGCCTTTTCAGTGCCCTACTGGCACTTCTAAACTTCATTAGAAAATGTGGTACAGGAGTTACCTAGTATAAGCTACTGTTATCAAAAGGAAAGAGAGCTCTTTGGCTTGAAATTGCAAACTGGGGTACGGACACCACCTGCTGGCCATGAGCAGTAACCTCCCTCATCTAGGGACGAAAGGCATTCAAATATAATTCCATCAAAGGTGTAGGCACTCTTCTGATGGAGAAGGATGGTGGTCCCAAAGATGGCTCAGCCCACACCCTGAATACCCTAGTTTTTTAGAGAGCACCATAATTTACCTGACATGTTACAAATTTAGGACCCTGTCAAAGCAGGACTGGAGTAACAATCAGGACACATTCCCTGACACCCAGAAGAGTGCAGTTTAAATAAGAAATGGCTCTTGGCATAATTATGATGTCGTTGTGCAGTATTAGAAGAAAGTGATTATATGATTGTCACATGGCATATTTTAATGAATAATTAAGTGAATTAATTTCTGTCTCTGCATCAACTAGTGGCAAGGGGCTTTAGCCAATGACAAAGCAAAGAACAGTCCAGTGAGAAGATAATTCTGTTTTGAGAAGGGCTGTTTCCTTGCTAGAACTAAGCAGTCAGAATTCAGGTGCACAGTTTAGTGTAATATTAGGGCTAATTGGTACCAGTCACTTCCGGCTTTTTGATATGGCTAACCTTGGGTAAGAAATGTTCTGAGTTAATGAACCATAAAATGGATTAAGACTTCCTAAATTGCAAACCCTGAATTAATATTATAGCTTTATTTAGCTTTAGCTTTATTTACTGACACACAGAGAAGCCATAGTCTGAGGTTAAAAATACATATAGACCCACCCTTTCCACTGCTGGGGAGTCATAAAAACTTTAATTCCACCACTACCTGGGAGTGCCATTTCATTTCATAGCAGGTGCCTTCCATAACTCATGACATTCCATGCTGTAACGCAGCTCAAGGTGAATGCTGCAGCAGAGCTCTGTGGAATCAGGTATTTTTCCTACATGTAACACCTACAAACCCTTGCGTGTGGAAGGGAACCAATTAATTCAGAACTCCTAGCAAGATCAGTGGGATAGCTCTGGATTAGCTGTCCCAGCCATACTGACAATCATGTGGGATGGTGCTTTTATACTTGTTTGACACCAGTACAATTTCCTGCTTCTTCACTCCTAATTCTCTCTCATTTGTGAGAGTGGAATTGGGCCACTGTTTATATCTGCAGGCTCAGAAAGGCAGCACTGGATGTGCTCAGATTTAGAAAAATTTATATACAACTGTAAGGGCTAGTAACCCACACACTGATTTTTGTGCGCTCTCGCTCTCAGGGGACATAGCTCAAGCTCCACTGCTTAGTAGGGAGGATTTGCATCTCCCAGATTTTGGGCCCAGGGCCCTAAGGGTGCTCTAAATTACGGTGGATTCGAAGAACTCCCTGTGGCCCATTCTGCCAGCCCAGAATAGCTAGAATGCAGAGAGTGCTAGCTATATTCCCTCTCTCTTGTGGGACTACGCAGAGGGGGGATGGCGGCACTGAATGGACATTGTTACTCAGACTTACGCTGCCTGGAGAACCCCCATAAAGTGGGCTATTTTGGCAGGCTCATGGAGCAGGCTCTGTGGTGCCTTTATGTTGGCTAAGCCTCCACAAAGCAATACAGAAGTGGGACTGGTAATTTTTAAAATGAAAGCCTAGACTAACACTAGAGAAGTGTTAGTATGGGGTACTACTCAGGGGGGGCTGGCTAGAGTCCTGGTGTAAAACCACTGCAGATCTTGCTCTAAATGATTAGGGCATTGGCCTTAAAAAGGACTTTCTGCTGTCTCCAAATGCTGTGAACTTGTATGTTCCAGCTGAGAATATTAGAGTAATACCCTCTGCCATATTATTACTGGATATAGCAACACAATAATTAAACCAAATTATTTAAGTATTCTCAACATATTTAGCATGGTGTTAATTTAGGGGTTTTCAACTTGCACTTTGTGACCTCCAAGAAACTTTCAGCAAATGCCTGGGGGTGAAGGGTAATGACTCTACTCTCATTCCTTGTTTCCTAACTCCTTCTAAAATAGCTGTGGTTAGCACCAGGAAACATCCTTTTCAAATGCCAGAAGCATCCTGTAAACCAATGCACCATTACCACCACTGCAGTGCCATGGTAATGTTTCTGTGGAGAGCTGATTGCAAAGGTCTGAAGATGGGGTCAAGGGCCAAGAACCACCATGTTAGTCTATTGACAAGTCAATTAAATTGTTTATCAAGATTGTTGCCCAGGTTTGCCTTTCCTGCTACAATCATGAGATTTTTGGATACACTTCAAGCGAAGAACAATGCCTCCCGTGTACTATTAAGGTGACATAATGAGCTTTAATATTAATTTGAGTTAAATCACTGTGGCCAATCCTACTATGTTGGCCATCAGACTGAGCTTTACAACAGAATTTTATTAAGAGAAATATTCCCAATGTTCAAACACAGATCTTGGAGAAGCTGTAAAAGTGAGTCACTCGGTTGCAGTGCTAAGCCTGAGAGAGAAGTCATATCATCCTCGCTCCATCTACTGGCACTGGAAGCAACTTGTAGTCAGTTCCCAAGCCTATTGCCTGGAAATCATGGAACAGAGCATTTCTTATCCATGTGGAAACTCTCTGTGAAGCTTTTACAGTTCCAAGACAGATGAGGGGAATTTTGTGTTCTTCCAAGTATTTGTTATTTTCCAGTACAAAATGCTCGTACCTTTGGCACTTTTTTGTTCCAGTGGTTCAATAAGCAAATTTTAGTTGCTCCCAGAAACAAAATGTCCATCTATCCCATTTCTTCATAAACATGTGCAGTGGTGCATATTCTTGTTCATTTTCAGCTTGTACAAGGATATATATCTTAGGAGGTTGTTTATCAGGCCCGTAATGATCTATAGCACTAGAGACAAATGACCACTGATATCAACTCCCCCATGTCATAAAATGGGAGTTTCTGCATGCACACGCTGTACTATTACTTCTGGCTCTGGTGAAATCTTGTTCAGTGTTCGTACAGCAATCACAAAAGTAGTGCAGTATATATTCTTCTTAGATCCAGGACAGAATGCCAACCAATAAACAATTAAGTTGCTATGTTATTTGCTTCAAGAGCCTTGAATGAAGCATACAATATAAGAACGTTAAGAATCATTTGCCTGATCCGGAGAGGTGCTGAGCATCACCCATTCCCACTGACTTCAGTGGGAGTTGCGGGTGCTTAGTGCTGCTTAAGATCAGATCTATTCATTATGATGGGTATATGAGGAATATGCTAAATATATTTATTACATGATTTTATTTATTCTATTATGTATCTCTATTAAATCTGTAAAGTGTCTTGTGATACACAGGTATGAAAATGCTCTATCAAGGATTGCTATGGTATTTACTTAGCAATGCAGGAGTGACAGACACCCAAACAAAAGGCTGAGAGATTGCAAACCTTGGAGGAAGACTTACACAAATTGGAGGTCAGAATGGATATGTCTCCAAAGGAACTGGGTGTTTCTGAAATATGTGATATTTCCATTGTATGTTCAAGGTCAACTTGTGTCATTTAGGCGCCGGGTAAGGGCAGCAGGGAGTGTGTGGAGCTGCCCTGCCACATGGAAAGCTCAGGAGGGTGATGGTATACAATAGCTTTCACTTCACAATACAACAATCCCAGAACCTCTCTGTCTTTGTGACTCCAGCTGTGCAATGGGTATACAGCCTAGCTGACAGCACTGTTATTGAATTCAGGGCCTGCATGCGGCTGGCTTAGGATGCAACAGACAGAAAAGGTAAAGAAACCTTCCTCTTTCCCTGCATAGGGACCTGCCCCAATCTGGTCAGGAGCACTCCTACTGAAGTCCCCATTGATTTTGATGAGAGCAGGGTCAGGCACTAAGCTAGGAAAACTGGTAGCTTCCCGATAAAGAGTAGGAATGCATGGAGTGAACACGGGGCTATGGGTCTGTTCCAGTCCACATACAGCTGACCCAGTGCAGTAGGGAATGCATGGTTCGTTCTTCAAAGGATGCCAGAGCTCCTGTGTCTGTGGATGACCCTGAAGAATTCTGGCTGAATTTGTTCATCGTGTTTCAACCCCATTGCGACTGGTTCCCTTTGGAAATCTGAGCATCTTCTTTCAGTTCCACTCCTCATACTGCAGTGGTTCAGGCTCCTAGTATTTATAAAGTGGTTGTGGGACCCTTGCAGACAAGGATAAGTACAAAATATTAATTCTTTGCAAACCAAGGGATTGCATATAAACTAACAAGACTTATTTAATATCCCAGGCTTAATATCAAGAGGGATCTGTTACTCTATAATTGAGGTGATTGATTTGAACTAAATTAGAGTCATGAAAGTTTTCCTAAAGCACTAAATGAAATTCTGGGGGAAAAAAATTATAGTGCGTAGGGAGAATGAAAAATGGACATTTCCTTGGACATCTGTTTTACTAGGCAAGGTTTTTTTTAAGCTACATCCTCAATTGTTCAAATTGTGCCACATTTTATCTTTGTGAAAGCTTCAAAATTAATAGTATATTAGAAGAGTGTTTTATGTAATATTTTATTGCATATAAGTTATATCATATGAACATATGATTATTACTTAAACCCCAGTCCTTCAATTACACTTATGGGGACAGATCTCTGGGAGTCACTTGTGTGGAGGTAGTTGCAGAATTGATGCTTACCTTGTGAAAAATCTATGATTTTTCAAAGAAACCAATCTTACAACTACCCTGTGAAATACAATGAATCCTAATGCCAGGAGGGACTCGCATCATTTGAGATTTTGTCACAATTTTGAATAAAAAAGTAGATTAATCAAATCTTCTGGTTGTACCTGGGTCAGTTTATGGTTTTGTGTTGAAATCATGCAAAACATATCACTTACTAAAACAGGGACATAAAACCAGGTGATAGCCCTTTCAAATGTATTTTGCTTTGAGGTTTGGAGATAGTTCAAACATGAAACAAAGGAACAAAAAGCTTGGGTGAGCTGGGAATCCATATTCATTATTCATATTTCTATTCATGATCTAGCACTCTCGATAATTTTGACATAAATTACAAAAAGAAAGTCAGCTGGAACGAGCAGCTACCAACCCCCAGCAGAACTTGACCTATCTGAAAACTACAAAATTCTCCATAAAAACCACAGTCCATTTCAAGCCCTTTCCTTTCCCTCTGTACCCCCAAGGCCCAAGTAAATAAATAGATATGCCTTTGTACCTTGAAGGTCAACAGATGGGTTATTTCGGATTAATAGGAGGTGGGGGGAGCAGATTCTAAAGCTGAAGGGTCCTCCTGGAAAACATTTTGCTTCCAGCCCCCTGTTCTTTTCACATCTATTAAAAATCTGCGACTCAAACGGTGGATCTTTGCCCAGCCCTATGTACTGAACCCAACCTAACTTTAAACAGTTAATTTACTTTTCCCCATTACCACTATTTGCTTACTATATGTACTTCGCTCATTTTGGACAGGGAAACCAGGTCGATCAATTTCACTTTTTCATTCTCCTATACTAGCACAATGGTCCCAGGATAAGTATGAATGTAATAAGCAACCTCTATCCCAGGGGCGGAGTTAGCAGAGATAATGGTAGGGGTGTTGCAGCAGGTGGGGGTTGTTCGATGGGGTTGGGGGAAGTGGGTAGATATAGGAGCTAGCATCAGAAGGTTCACTGTGTGAACGGGGGTGTAATACAGGGCAGTGGGAAGGGAGAAGGGAAAGTGGAGATATAGGGAGCAACGTGGGGGAGCAGTGCAGTTGGGAGCAGTGGAGGTATTGGGAAGCGTGTGGAGCAGTAGAGGTTTCAGGGACAGCACATGGGTAACGGTGCGGCAGGTTTAAGAGGGGACAGACGGGGCAGTGAAGGGTATCAGAAAATGATGGGGGTATCAGAGACAGTAGGAGTATGGGGGGTATCCAGGGCAGTGTGGGGGTAAATAGTATGGGGGATTGGGTGGGTAGCAGTGTAGTATAGCAAGTGATGGCCAGTGTTGCCAACTCTCACGATTTATCATAAATCTTGTGATATTTTATGTTTAAAGCCTTGATTCCGGGAGGCAAGTGACTGTGATAATCTTAGCTTTTGGTTTGGAAAAAAAAGTGACCCTAATGATTCTGGAGAAAAGCTGGAAAAGGTGACCCAAGAGCACCCTGGCGGCACAGAAAGCAGAAGGCAAATAAAAATAATCTACAAATTATATTTTATTTTTTCAAAATCTCATGATTTTTAAGACAGTTACATAATTTTGCGGTGCCTGACTCAAAGTTTTCGAACATGTGGAGTAAGCTGGGCAGAATTCAATTTTTGTACTTTTAGAATTTTGGCGGTGAATATTGATGTTTATTGTAAAGCATTCTAAATTTTTGTAATTGACTTAAATTTTCACAGTTGTGGGAAATGATGGCACAGGTGTCAGACAATGGGAGGGGATGTGTCAGACAATTATTTAATGATGGCAGACAGCGATAGTCTAAAAGTTAAAGCTTTATTGCCGTTGAAACTCTAATAGTTGACAACTCAAAATTAAGACCCCTGAACCAACTCTAGTACGCTCTCCAGCAGCATTTTTCTTACTCGCTTATCTGTAAAGGTCCGTTATTATCTATGGAAATACTTGTGTGCCCAGGGAAATCAACAGTGACCGATACAAATCAAATCCTTCCAAGCCGAAAAATGAGGTAGGAGGGAGTGGGATGGGGGCAGTGGAGCTAGTAGAGGGTGAGCCTGGTCAGCGCTGTGGGGGATAGCGGAGTGAGGGCAGAATGGGTACGGGGTGGCAGTGGGGCACAGAAAGGGTTAAGGTTAGGCCCATCCTGCACTTGTTCCAGCCTCAGCCCCTGTGCCTGCCCATCCCCCTATCCCTGCCCCAACCCCCGAGCCCTGCAGGGGGCCGCTGGGCGGCGCTGGCTGGGCACGCGAGAGGGAATCCTCCCGGGGCGCAGCGCGGGCACCTGGCCGGCAGAGGGCGCCGCAGGCTGGGCTCGCGGCTGCTGCCGGCCGGGCCGCTCTTGTTCCCCCGGCCGGTGCGTGGCTCTGATCCGACCCGAGCCGTCATATGACCGCGGCGCGGCGAGCGGGGCAGGGTTGGCCTGGGTCGTCGGAGCCGCCGTAGCCCGTGCGAGTCGAGCCCGTGCCGGAGGGGCCGCCCGCCCGCCGCTGCCAGCGCTCGTGCCCGTGCCCGTGCCCGTGCCCGTGCTCGTGCCCGAAGGTCCCCGGCCCGCTTCGCCGCCGCCATGCTCGCGCTGCTGTCCCGGCTGCTGGACTGGTTCCGCTCGCTCTTCTGGAAGGAGGAGATGGAGCTGACCCTGGTGGGGCTGCAGTACTCGGGCAAGACCACCTTCGTCAACGTCATCGCGGTGAGCGCCGCCTCCTCCCGCGGGGGGGCGTCCGAGCCCCTTGGTCTGCCTCCGTTGGGCCTGGGGGGAGAGCGTCTAAGTCCCTTGGTCTGCCTCCATTGGGCCTGGGGGGAGAGCGTCTAAGTCCCTTGGTCTGTCTCCTTTGGGCCCTGGGGGGGGGAATCTGGGCCCTGGGGAGTCCTGAGGGGAGAGCGTCTGAGCCCCTTGTTCTGTCTCCCTTGGGCTTGGGGGGGGAGTGGAGAGTCCAAGTCCCTTGGTCTGCCTCCATTGGGCCTGGGGGGGAATATGGGCCCTGGGGGGAGAGCGTCTAAGCTCCTTGGTCTGTCTCCAGTGGGCCTGGAGAGGGGGTGGTTCTCTGGGCCGGGCCGAGGTACTGGGGAGGGAGGGGAGAGTGTAGGAGAGTTCAAGTCCCTTGGTCTGTCCCCTGCCTGGTGTGAGCAGGCCTGGCTTTGTGGTGGGGGTTGGGACTGGCTGCTCTTCTCTGCTAGTTTAGGTGGGGTGGAGGGTGGCAGGGCGATGGCTGGCATTGGGGAGGCTGGTTCTTGGCTCTGTGTCTAGGGAGGGGCTCAGCAGACTGCCTCTTGGAGCAGCCTAAGGGCAGGTCTGAAGACCCAACTCTTCAAAGAGGGAGAAGCAGCAATTTGCTTATGTCAGTGGAAATCTCCACTGGGGTTGGTAGGGAGAGCCCTGCTTCCTCCCTGCTACTCCTACAGGCCTTGCAGCAACTCCATTATTCAGTAATGGAAGGCTGATCACTATCTCTGAGCAGGATTTGGTACTCCCTTGTTGGAGCTTTAATTTGGTTTATAATTAGTCATAATCTGCTGGTCTCTCAAATCTCTGTAATATTCAGGTCTTGTTGCATTTTGGAGATCCTGGCATGGCATGCTATATAAGATTCATGCAACTGGATGACAGAAGTACAGATGACTAGAATAAAATTGGCATTCTGTGTGTTGGGTTTTGTGAGATGAAATACTGGCTGTAATAATTCTCTCCATAGCTGATGATCCGTCATGCATTTTCCTTAAAATTAAGGCTGCTGGGTGGAGGTGGCCTCACTAGAACGTTAGCTACAGAACGGTGCTATGTATACTAACTAATGTAGCATAGTTTGCTTGACATGTGTACAGAAACTCTACTGACAGCCATATTACTGATTATAGTGTAGCTTAACTAAATGGTTTTATGACAACTTCCCATGCCTTATTATCTAGGCAAACTATGCTAACAACCACATAATGTGAAGAGTGCCTTCAACCACTTTCTTCCATTTTATTTCTGGTAGTCGGCCAATAAACTGCTTAAAACTGCTTTTTTCCTTTGTCATGAAGGTTCTGCTCCCGATTCTGTACTCCTCTCCTATTTCTCCACTCTGCTGCTTATTCCCATCTGCTAAAAATATTCTGATGCCAACAATCCATACCTTCTCCTGCTAACAGAACGTTTTAGGGCATGCACTTATTTTTTTGAATAGTCAAAGAAAGTCACGACATGGTTCATTATTGTTGTCTGAGGGATTCACAGAACCAGTTATCCTTCTGAGGCCTCCTGCGTGAGGTTTCTTGTGAATGTCACTGAACAGGAGGCAAGTGACTTGCCTGAACTACTAAATTGCATGTTTCCTTTGGCTCTGCTCTTGGTACGCCATACTGCAGTTTAGGAAGGCTTTGTATGACTTGGTGTTTTCCCTCACATGCAATAAAGGACATAACTGATAGTCAAAGGCTATCAGTTATATAGGGAAACTGAGGCAGGAAATGAGTTTGGGGTGGTTTGGGTGGACATGACTGCACTGAATTCTTGAGTGTAAGTTGGTTAAGAATCTCATTTTGATAGACACACAAGCTAACTTTTTGGCTGCACAAGAGTGGGAACAATTTGATTCTTGTACAGACACACAGCTTTATTTGCCTAGATTTATTTTACCTTTTGTGTGTTCTGTTAAGCCTGTTAGTCCTCAGTTCTTAAGAAACTACTTACATCACACTTCTGCCAAAAAGCCTTTTCATTGATTCAATACTGTCCTGTAGCTGTGTTTTTTGTTTTTTTTTAATAAATAGGACTTTCAGATAGCATATTCATCAGGTCCAGTAGACCAGACTGTCCTTGAATGTGTGCAAGGGTTAATACAACTAACTGTTGGGCACTTCGATGATTTTGATGCATTTCAGATCTTATGTTCGCAATTTACTGGTTCTGAAAGATAGGATCTGCTTAGATAAGTGTTCATATTTTACTGTGTGCGTGCGTGCGTGCGTGCGCGCGCACATGTGGGTGAGTGCCACCCTGATCAAAATTTTGTTTTGACTAATGTGTTGGAAAGGAAACTATTTACCAAATTTTCAACTTGCAGATGTTAATGAAGAATTTAGATCTTGCTCAGTAAATATAACCGACGTTCTCATATTCTGACAGTTATATTGCCTAATCAAGAATGTCAACTATCTTGGTTGGTGTCATGCTAGTATTATATAACAAGGACACTCTAGTCATTGGGTAACATTTCCTGTATAAATTGAGCCTCTACTGGCTTGTTTTCTAAGCAGATCTGCAGGACTAAGCTGTTAGTGTTTGGGGAAGAGGCATTTTTTTGGTAGAGAAAGTGGTGGTCCTCACTGTGACGCTGTCTGGTTCAGCCGTCTGAAAGCAGAGGTTTTAAATGATTGAACGAACTTAAGACAGGCCCTGCGATGCTAGTCTCTGATGTGCTTCGGGATGCTATCAGCAGATGGCCAGAGCAACAGGCTTAACTTTGGGAGATGTCTGGCCTACCAAGAACAACGCTCAGTTCTGTCCATTCTTAACCCGCACTAGTGGTCTTGGGTTGCCTCTAGGCTGTTAAATCCAAACCTTGCTCTTGTGGTGAAGGGGGGAAGCCATGGGATGTCAGCAACAAGGAGAATGGAACTAAAACTTCCTGTACTTATCAACAGGAGAGGGGAGGGAATACACTTTCTACTCAATGATAGCCAGGATAGGCTCAAATAAAACTATCAGTCAGTGACACTGGTAATGTTCTTTCCCTCCCATGTTCTTTGAAAAAGAACAATCCCATGAAAACCTATTGCTCCAAAATGTACTGTAGTAGGAGTTCAATATGGATGAAAGAACAAACAGCATGTAACTGGCTGAAGTGGTAGAAGTGCCACTTACTGGGAGAAGAAATGTGAAGTAAATACTTTCCATCTATCAGGGCAAAAGAGTCTACCCTGTATCTGCTATTTGAAGATCAGAAGAATGTAAATCTTACTAACAATTGCATAGTCTTTGGCTTTAAAGTACTGAAACTTATCTGAGTGAACACTGTTGTTAAATATATATACTTGCAGAACTGTTTAAGTGAAAATAAAACAGTTTTTGTTAGAACCAATGTGTTCAGTCTCTCGTGTGTTGTCACTCTTGCTATATAGTAGTAACTGCTGCTTTTAGAAGCTCATTATCATGTAGCAGTGGCTACTGATACCACTATAAAAATAGATAATTGTTTAACTTATTTGAGATTTAAATGACAAAAGGGAGATGTACACATTCTAAATAAAAGCATATTGTAGAAGAAGAATAGATCATATTAAGAAGAATATATCATACTGATTAATGTTGAACAATTCACTTAACTGCTCTGTTCAGCTTTTGTTGTTGGTAAAATTAAGATACTTCACAACATCTTATATGAAGTTAGATATTCCTATCTGCAAAGTATTGTGAGAGTCAGTAACAGTTGACCCATGCTAGAGCTGCAGCATGTTTCCATCTTTATCTGACAGGATAGTATGCCACCTGTTCTACTTTCCAGCAGTGGCATACATGTAAAAGTTTTGAGATAGGTTAGAAATAGATTGGTTTGAAGCATTTGGACAACTCTTTTGGCTACTTTGGGATGCTAAGGTAAAGTCACTGCCTAAAATAAAGCAGAATCTTGCAGTCTGTGGCTTCAGTTTTGTAGAGTAAATGTTAAGGTCTTAGCACTGATTACACATCCAAGAATTTTGTATGGTTTGGGAAAAGTGTCATAACCAGGTCCCGGGCAGCTCTTTGTAATGTAGACAGAGCATGAAGGTTTCTTGTACCAAGCAGTTTCCTATAATGACTTGTATCTGATTTCATCAGGCGACATGTTTCGTGCCAGTTACTCATCAGTTTGAGCTGATTGCTAATGACACTTAAAATGGAAAGGTGAACCAAATAAAATAGGTCCTGTTCAGATTGATATAATGGAAACGTCTCTTCTTTTCCTGTAGTTAATAGCTTGTTTCTGTGATACTTGGTCTTCCACTGCCATGGCTTATAGATCTTCCTCGTTAGGTATGTAAATTGGGATTTAACCAGTTTGTAGTGAAGTCTGGTTATAAACGCTTGTATTGAATTTTTTTTTCTGCTTCCACTTGTCAAATAGCACGTGAGGCTGAAAATGTAGCAAAGCAGCCACTTTTGAAGATTCCACTTTAGTCACTGTCCCTTTAATTAGATGCTAACATAATGAATATAGTTTTCCATCTGTATGAATAAATCTGCCCACAAGGGAGAGCATCATTCCACCATGGGCCATACTTTCCAGAATGTGAAGAGGCCTATGGCTTTTAGATTTAAGGCCTTTTGCTGCAGTATAAGCAGTTGCAATCTGACTGAATTTGCCCTGTATTTTAATTGTGGACTTCTAGTGTTCTCTGTTCACTAGGCTCTGAAGTCTCTTCTGTACTGTCTTAGTAACTCCTGCTGACTCCATCTCTGCAGCAAGTGTCTTAACTGTCTTTCGTCAGGCTTAATGTCAGAAAGTTGCAAGTCATACTCTTACTATAGCTGAGTGGGTAAGATGACCCATCTTCTAATCACATGACATTTGAAACACACACAGCATATGAGTGAATAGATTCTTGTTGTACAAAGCTTGAAAGTCTTGAACCAGTCTTGGCAAATATAGTTTCTCCATTTGAACTTCAACTTCCAAAAGCTACTTCATGCATTCTATTTGACTGGTTTTTATTGTAAAACTCCTATCTGAAACTTGACTGCCTAATAGGATCCAAATTGTTAATTCACATACTTGCCAAATGTTCTGGTTCCCGCAGACTAGTAACTGGTTATCAATAAAAGCATGTAATCCTCTAAAATCCAAGGTTTACTGTCCTCTTAGTATACCTTTAAGCTGCTAACAAGGCATTAAAAACAAAACCTTTCACTTATGCTGTTTCTACTGTGTCCAAGCTGAATGAAGAGCATTAAACCCTGACCCATTGCTCATCCTTTGGTGTTGCATCCAAAATACACCAGCATTATGGAGAAGTTCTAAACTGAACTTGAAAAGACTACAGCTATAAGAGATTAAAACCTTCTTACAAATATAAATGTTGGTGTTAAATGATCTGACAGTGTTTCTTTAATGAGAGAGAGTTTTGTGGTTTCAGTTTCTGGACACTTGGTAACACACTTTTTGGATTCAGCCTCTGGCTATGAAAGGGGTCTCAGTTCCCAGTATCAATCTCACCATGTGAGTTAGTCAGGCCAGAAGGGGATACCACATCATCTAGTCTGACTGCCTGTATATCACAGGCCACCAACTCCACTAAGCGTGTGCACATGAAGCCCCCAGACTGAAATTAGATCGAAGTATTACAGCCCGCAGGAGATAAGACCATGTGCCACAGGCAGAGAATGGGGGGCCCAAGATGCCTGAGGCCCCACACAATGACAGGGAAATTAAGTGAAATATATCCAGATAATCCTTGCAAGTGACCTACATCTATACATTCCAGAGAGAGGTGAAAATCCTCAAAAGTCATTGCCAATCTGATATGGGGAAAATTCCTTCTTTACCCCACACGTGTTGATAAATTTGATCGAGATTTTGAGCAAGAACCAGCCAGCCAAGTACCAGAGAGAGAATGGTTAGTGCCACCTCAGAGCCATGCCCTGCCCTATCCAGTGTCCCATCTCCAGTCATGGCCATCCCTGATTGTGTCTCAGAAAGGAGATGAAACAAACTACCTGAATATATTTGCCTGGGGAGAATCCCTTCCTGACCCCTGCAGATGGCTAGTTGAAACCCTGAAGCATGAGCTTTTAGAAGCATAAGACATAAACCAGAAGTGAGCCTAAGGGCTACTGAACCCTGCCCTTCACCATCATAAGCAACCCCGTCATACAATCACACTCAAATTTCTCCATCTCTGAACTGATCCCCCTATGGCAGCGGTTTCCAACCTTCTCAAGTGTGCAGGCTCCTTTTCAATCTCCAAACATTTCACAGACCATCACTTGCTACTAGTTTTATTGGAAATTGTACATTTCCGTGGTGAGGATGTTTTTCTTTTCTTCAGACCCCCTGTAGTAGATTTCAGCTAGATGAGTCAATGCTCTCTATTGATGAAAATCCGGTCTTGTGAGACCCTGGGCAGGGCCACATGTCAGGATTGGCAGGCTTGAATTATTCCTGTACTATTTTCTAAGCTACTGGTTCCCAAGCTTTTTGTTGACAGTCCACCAACTGCACTGTCTCTCTTCTTACATTCTCCCTCCTTCCTCCACCCCCAGGATCCAGAGTTGGTGTAACTATGGATGATGATGAAACTTGTGGGAAGGGTGGTAGAGGAAAAGTTAGGAAATAAGGTCAGGTAAGGTTGTTCAGAATTAAAGTGAAGCTATTTTGCCTAGCCCACAAAGCAAATTATAAAATGCTGAAACTCAAGCTAGAAATGAATCACCTGCGCTGATACTTGTGACTTGCCTAAACAAGTCCTATCCTTTCAAACAAATTTGTACCCGAGTTCTGGTTTAGAGACTCCTCCACTAGTGACATGTTATGTAGAGTAATTGCTTTGGAAACTTCATCTGAGGCAAGCATCTGCGGCTGGTGTACACTTACCTATACAGTGCTGTACAAATGAGTCACTACCTGAAAGAGCCTCCAACCTAAAGGCACAAGTAGAAGATGAAGAATGTAGTGTAATGCCTGAAATGCTTAATAGCATAGGAGTGTACTTAAAGCATCTTGGATGAGAGGGAGACTATCCATAACTTTCCAAGCATACAAGGCACCATGGAATAGCGCAGAGTGCAAAAGACTAAGGGAGCCGTCATGAAAAGGTTGGTTGAAGGTTAGGGAGTCTAGGAATTGAGGTATGGGAGTGGGTAGAGTTGTGCAGAGCTTTGAATGCCAGGATAAAAAGTTTTCAGCTGAATAGAGAATTGTTGAAGCTCTTGATTATTGGAAGGGATTTATCTCCTTTCTTTTAGTTTAAGTGCAGAATTGGCAGGAACTTGATTTTGGGGGGTATTTGTCCTTTCTTACCTCAGCAAATCTTCGTAGGTACTGGTTGCCTATCCTGATACTCTGATGGCCATAGTGACAGATATCACTGTACTTGATTGTACTAAAATGATTGGCAGTGAAACTGTAAACATGGTTCAGGTGTTAAATATAACATCACTTTTATGAGCTGTTGTCCTAATTACCTATAGACTTGGGCAAATATTTTCAATTTTGGATTGGTTTCATATTTTGAAGCCTTCTTTTGAAATGTCTTTAGGCCTCTTTAAAATGAAACCTTAGTTTGTGCAACCAAAAGGCAGTTATGCACTAAGTTACGTGGCCACATAATTGTGCAAAATATGGGACCCTGCACATAGTGTACTGGATGATTTCAGAGCTTGATCATTTGGTTAACTTTGCTAGTTCTACAGAAGTAAGCCATATTAAGGAGAGATGGCCACCTGTGTTCTGGGTGAGGGAGTTTCAGATGTAAAAGGCAGCATGGAGGAAGGCGCAGACAACCTAAAAGGAGCTGTGAAAAAAGAGTTGAGCAAAGTTGAAAGAGTCAAGTGGTGAAGTTAAAGATTGGAACCTTGTGCATAATAGCAAGCAGTGTGGGCTTGTGACCTTCAGAGAAGACAGACATCGTTATAGTTTTCAGGCAGCTTTTGCCTGCCATGTTGCTGCTTATCAATTTGCTGCACCAGATGTACTGTCAAAGAACAGCTTTTTACAAATATATTGAGGCTGTTTTTGCGTGCATTGCTTAAAGCATCTCATCACATTTTGATTATGCTTAACAAATGAGGTCTGAGTTGTATTTCAGAGTTTTTAGATTAACTTCTTGCTGTCTGAGCCAGTAGAGTACACATTTCATCTAATGATTAGGCCTGATTCCTTCCTGTGTGCATAGTGCTACTAGAGAGAGACTCTTTAGTTTGTAGGGAGTAGGGTAAAGGAATCTCTAAGGAGAAGTGAAACAGAGTGTACAGTGTGTGTGGGTGGGGGGGGAAGAATGGGGGAAGATGATAAAAATGTAGACAGAAGAGAAAAAGAACTTAACCAGAAGACTACATACACAAAAAAGCCAACCACAGACCCCACCCTTTCCTATATAGGACTAATAAAGCAAGTAACATCTTTAAAAATGTCAAGATGTTACAGTACAGAGCTGTTTCATTCTCGAAGGAACGCTGGGATGTGGTTTTGGCACAATGTGGAGTTGGGAATGCAAGGTGTTCACATGTGGGGCTTGAATAAATGTCTGAAGCCCTGGCCAGCATCTTCAAAAATGGGTAGTAGTCTCTGGGTGCTCAACTGAGAGGCCTTAAAAGACTGACTTTCACAAAATGTTGAGCACTCTGCCATGCAGAATGGCTAGTAAGATTTTGATGTGTTGCAAAATAAGTACCAAATAACTTGCTGGGTGAGAAGCAGCTGGAATGATGAAATGGAACGTCACTGACTTGCTCATACAGTACCTCAAAACTATAAGACAGTTTTTACTAGTGACCT
The DNA here is from genome assembly GCA_007922155.1 of Mesoclemmys tuberculata. NCBI lineage: Eukaryota > Metazoa > Chordata > Testudines > Chelidae > Mesoclemmys > Mesoclemmys tuberculata. The sequence continues at coordinate 13,996,902 of ML677031.1, forward strand.
TGTTTCTAAGTCACTGGCACAACAAAAACAGTTTCAGTGAGAATGAAAACATGAACCATCAATGGGTTGAAAAATCAACAACTTAAGCCTCCACTGACAGGGCATCTTACAGGCAAAATTTTCTTAAATTCACCTTTAATTGCCAGTCTCAACAACCTTCCAATTATATAATTAAAATAGCTTCAGAATTATGCTATAAAAAGGTCATTGGCTTCTCTGCCATATCTCACTTCCCAGAAGACCTCATGTAGTATAAATAGAATCTGTAAATGTACTCCAGTTTATTCCTCAAGTTGCCCACTTATTCATGTGTCACTTAAACTGTATTTTGCTTTAGAGGTTGGTCTCTTCCTCTGCATTTCAAACTTCAATAGTAAAGTCAACATACAACAATTTTGTAACTGCAGAATTCTTTCTATACGAAAGGAGGAATCTCTTGATTTTGAGGTCTTTCTACATGAAAGACCTCAAGATCAATCAGATGAGCAAAGGTGAGTTTGCAATAATCTTTGTTTAAAAATCAACGTAAGTAACAATGTGTTTTTTGTCAGTGTTGCTGGATCTGTCTGTGAATCTGAATTTGAGGCTTCTGGTTGCCTTTGTTCATTGGTTCAATAATGGGTAAATGCAGTGCTGGAGGAAGGGACAACTGAAGTGTAGAAGGAGCGTAACTCTGTAACTGGAAAACAGAAGGACACAAGGTCTGGTGTTACAAGTTGATCATTACCTTGGGACGTTACCTTGTGAACTATGTTTAAAGACGTTCTAATTCAGCTGCTTTATGCAGCTGTCCTAAGTAAGATTGCAAGACAGTTTAGCTATTTAGTGAGTCAGATTATGGAAAGATGTGCACAACTGTTTTGTGGCAAAATGCTGCTGAAGAGATTGGATAGTTTAGAGTAATGAGAGAGCGTCACATCTGAGACTGGTCCCAAGTGTCACTGATTTGGTCTGGTTATAGTGGAAGCTGACACATGTCACAAACTTACCTTAGCCAATACTTTAGCAGAGACCTCCAGGTTGGATGAAAACATTTTACTTCTGCAGAAGTAAACTCTTCGTTAAAGTTGAGGCAGAATAGCCTGGGAGATAATCTGCACTATTGCAACCTATATCTGCTTTTTGGATAAATAAAGGCCTCTCGTTTCTAATGTGTAATTTAAAGAGCTGCTTGGGTAACATAAGCGAACATTACTGATAAAAGTAGGAATTATTACTATTAAAGGAAGTACTATATTATACATGAACATCAGATTTCTTTCAAGACAATGATCTGTAACTAATTTTAATATTAAACAGCAATGCAGAATGCCATGAAGATACTCTCAAACCTTCAGTCACTCTGAAATTCTCACTTGCTGTTGGCAGATCTTGACACACCCCGCTCCCACTTTTGAGTACTATTGAAATGGTGCAATTTCAGATCCAGTTTTGTTTCCCATGAGGCTAAGAAGTCTGTGCAAGTTCTTCCAGTTGCCATCCTGTTTCCCCAGGGAGTTGAAGGCGTGTGCGCGCATGCGTGTGTGCTGAAAGCCAGTCCCACTGGAGTTGACGCCCTCTATATGTGTTGCCCAATTGAGTGCCTTACACATCTTAGGAAAAAACCTTTGGCACTAATATTCTAGAGTGATGCAGTGAGGTTCCCACAGCACACAGCTAGCATACTAAGCTCCATCACAAAAATGTGCTTGCATGCTTTTTCTTGCGGGACTCTGTATAACCAAAGCACTGAGTTACTTCACATGACTTAACACAAGCAAAGCATTTTTCCTCTGATTTAGCATCACACATGATACTTGCTCACTACACGTTCTTTCTTTTGACTTTGAATGAAACATTTCTGAATAGGCCTGAGGGAATGAGTGAATGTGAAATCATAGTTGGAAATGAGAATTATTAGGCCTCCATACAAAAATCAGTTGCATCACCTATGTTTTCTGGCATATTAGCTATAACATTCTCTCCTTAGCTGAGGACCAGGGTAAGGTTTTTAAAGCCATGGATGCTAAACAATGTCAACAGTCACTGCATATACGTGATTCTATCTTTAAACATTCTCTTCTTATTCTGACAAGATCTAATACAAACTCTCTTCTATTCAGTCAGGTCAATTCAGTGAAGATATGATTCCTACAGTGGGCTTCAACATGAGGAAAGTTACTAAGGGTAATGTGACGATAAAGGTATGTCAAAAACATTCTGCTCTTGTGGGGGCAAAAGCGTTAAATAGCTTTTAAAAGGATGCTCTCAGATTAGCTTTCTGTCTGAAATGAATCCTTAGACTGACTTGGGAAACTGACCTTTCACCAGTCCAGCTTTTTGTTTTACCATCAGTTAGGCCAAAAAAATACCAGACAAGCCTGTTTCACTTGCTGATTCTTAGTGACTAGTATAATGCTGCTGTGTCTGAGTTGCAAACACTGCAGGGAAATTTCTAATTCAATTTTTGCTCCTGAAGCATTTAAAAATGCATAGAATGATCAAACTAGAACCTTCTGTTTAAACTTCTTCAGGCTTAAGAGCCCTTTGATATTCAAGTGGAATGTACATCTGTCATGTTATATTATGACTATATTCAACCATTTTTCCAGTGGATCAATAGGAATAACTTACTTAATGTTCTTGCACGAATAACAAAAATGTAAATGGTGGCTTCTCTCCATGCAGCATTCAACTCTGTATTAAATCGAAATATGCCAGAAATGTACAGGCTAAGCAATAGAACCACTGAATTATCTGGAAAATACATTTTGAAACAGAACCTAAATAATCTCTTGTGTCTAATAGGAATTGAATATCAGTTTACTCACTTCTGAGACGGGAATTCAGAATTATGTGGGGGGTGGGGAAAGGTATTAGCTCCTCAACAGGGCAAAAGGAGGGAGAAGAGACCCCTCAAAAATAATTTTCACATTTGAGAACCCATCATGCTACTGTTCCCAAGCTAATAGAAAATAGGATTTTTCTTGCAATTGGAGAAGTCACCCATCACAGATAAATGACACTCAGAATGCTCCATATGACTGACTGGTCTAGATCTCCCTTCTCCCCATGCGTAGTTACATGATGACTGCCTCACTGTGCTGATGTTATGCTTTTGTTGTCTTGCATCTGGACTGCTATGGCATATGTGGCCTTATGTGACTCACCTTTTTAAGGTGTTACCTGCACTCATGAAGGATCCTTCTATGTAAATGAAGGTGTTCACACTAGGTTTTGCTTGGTTACCATCTAGAATTGACAGAATTCCAATCTGTCCTAGTAGTTCCCTTTATAGATAACAGCATGAGAATACTTATTCTGAAAGGTTATAGCTATATCAAAAGCTGTACACTCCAAAGAACAAATGGGCCATACATGTTTATATATTAAGGTACTTCTCTGTTTATGAGTAATGTCCAGTGAGACTTCTCAAACTCACTAAATAAACGAGAGTCCTGTAGCACTTTAAAGACTAACAAGTTTAATATTTGCAGGCATAAGCTTTTGGGGGCTGTAACCCACTTCATCAGATCCAAGTACTCAGAGTAAACCCATAACTGTAAAAATTAAAATGACTTGCTCTTCCAGTCCTGTGCAAGTAAGTTTCTTTTACATAATTAACAAATTGTGAAACCTTCTGTCCATCTACAGCACTGTAAAGGAAACACATTGTCAAGTAATTAGAAGCTATGAAAATACCTTGTAGCAATTGTGATGTAAGCTCTGCTGGCAGAGCAGGACTCCATGGATACTAGACTCACTTGGACAAACAAGGCGCCCAGCTTTAGAGTATATTGAGTATAGCTAGTATATTGTTTATCCAAAACTGTCAAGTGACTAATTGCATTTAATACACTCTGACTTACAATCCTGACCAAGCCTTCCACTCTCTCTTGGTTCTTTGACTTCTCCCTGTTCGCCTATTGCTTGAAAAACCTGCAAGCTTCAGAGAAGGTGGTTTCAATTGCAACTAATTCTTCAAGTGGCCCACAACCTTAGGCCCCAAATTATGGTGGCTGCTTATACTGTAGGAAGTGAACTTAAAAGGTCTATATTCTGGAATTGATAGGCTACCATGACACCTTAAAACTCAATCAGGAAATGCAAGACTTAACCTTAAATCACAACACTCTACTGCAGAGCCCAGTTTTACCCTCAAATCTATGTGGTCGTCATTGTACAGGTTCATGGATGAAGTGACTCCTATTTGGAAGTATACATGGTATAGAAAACAACACTGAAATGTGGATGACCTGAAGTTCTTCAACTTCTGGTTTTGTTCTTAAACCTCTAAAATTATTAAATTTACAGGCTTTTGCTTTAAGCGGCTAGCACATAAATATTTCTGCAGTCTGCTTAATCAAACTCTCCACTATGGAAACCCACAGTAAAATAACACCACAAAACTATTGTTACCTCAGTTTTGTCAGTCTGCATTGTTCAAGAGTCCAGTAAATAGTTAACTTTCAACTGGGAAACAACATTCTGTGAAACTCTTGTAAATTGGTCTGTATACTTTTAAATGCACACTCAAATGATTGAGCTTTACATGCCAGACTTTCTCATACACGTTCTGCTGTAAAGAAACTTTATCTCAGGAGTAGCTTTTCCTTTGGATATGCCAAAATTCTTCCCGTCAGTTCTCAGTGAGACACTCACTCATGCAAATAGCTGACTTGAGTGTGTATGCTAACTGCACAGTTGCATACCCTTGCACCTGGTTCTAAAATATGAAGACAGTGCATCTTCCTGCTCTGTCATGTGCTGGACAATATACAAGTTCTGTAACTTCTGTGAATTTTTCAGAGGTATCAAGCTTTGAGATATAAGCATCTATGTTTTTACTTAGTGTTTTAAAGTAGAGGAGATTGTGGATAGGTGACCTTGTTGACTATGTATAGGACTTTCAGTGACATTACAGTGGAAATAGCCTTCGTAAGAAAGTTACTGAGAAGATGTAAGGACCAATTACTTTCAAGCACTTCATTTCACCTGTTTTTAAATAGTTCTTCTATACTGTGCTTCATGACATGTTTAAATTTTGACTGAACATAGTGCCTGGCTAAATTTGCTTTTCCTTTTCTAAGATCTGGGATATAGGAGGTCAGCCACGATTCCGAAGCATGTGGGAGCGATATTGCAGAGGCGTGAATGCTATTGTGTAAGTGTAGACCTTGTCAGGCTGCTCTCATGATCTGTAGATTTTCTTCCTCTTCGCAGCTGAGAAATAAGTCTTTGACTTGCACTTCAGTTTGCAAATTAGTGTTCTGTTTTATCTTAAAATTCTGTTATAGCCACTCTAAACTAGCTTTTGAATGGGGTTGGGAACTAAGGCCAGATTGCTTTTTAGGCATTGTTGATGGAACTTCTGATTTCTAATACATTAACCTCTTGACATTTTGAAATCATCTTCGTGATCTTACAGTGTGTCTCAAATCTGGTACACTTCAAATATGAGAGGTTATCAGTCTCTACTTAGCTAACCAGTAGCTGACCAGTATTTGGGGCAGTTGCCCCCTCTGCAAGACCTGTGTATTTGTTCGAACAGATTGTCCTGAAACTTAATAAATATACCAGTATCTTAGTTTCTGAAGCTTATAAACTTGCTTGAGTTACTGAATAACTCAATTTCCAACATCTTTTTAAAGATATATGGTAGATGCTGCAGATCGTGAGAAGATAGAAGCCTCTCGAAATGAGCTGCACAACCTTCTAGACAAACCGCAATTACAAGGAATCCCTGTAAGTAGTATATTCTGGCTTTAACAGTGGATACTCTGAATGAGAGAGAGAAGATAAGTGAGGTAATCTTTTATTAGACCAACTTCTGTTGGTGGAAGATACAAACTTCTGAGCTACACTAAGTTCTTCAGATACTCTGCATCCTTCCTCAGACCTGAAGTAAATACAAGTGGGGACAGATTAAGCAGAAAGGTTAATATAGTTGTTGGGGCATTTTATGCAATGGATGAAGGACACCACATGTGAGAGGCCATGCGTAGGACCCACAATTTTGAAAGGTGTGTTGGGGCCAGGGGTGGAGAGGGGTATTGATCATGGTGGCAGAGGAGAGACATCTGCAGGTTTTGCGTCTATTCTGGCAGGATCTGGGCCACTTTGAGTTGGTGTGTCCTGGTCTGTGGGAAGCTTGCTTCTGATGATGAATTTGGCAAAATTGGGGAGAGGGATTGTTTGTTTGAAGGGCAGAAGAGGGGGTTTAGGAAAGATTTATTTCAAGCTGTGGTCCCCATCACATATTGCCTGTAATTGTTTGATACTATGATGCTGGCTGACCAGGTGCCAGCTCATGCTGAGGGCCCTAGGCCTCACTGAACACTGACAAATGCAAAGCTGGAGACCAGTGTTGTTCACCTGAGTTAGCATTGTTAAAATAGATAAGTTGGTAAGAATGTGTTTAGTGTTTACACTTGAAATTCTTGTAGGATGCTGCATGTGTTGATTTCAGTTATAATATCTGTAGCCTGTGGTATAAAATTACAGTGAGTGCATTGTAAACCTCTGTAATCGGGCAGCTCAGGAAACCGGAAAGAAGCATTAATTAATGCAAAGTGCTGATCCTTCACGGAAGAAGGCCCACTGAAACCAAGGGGAGCGTCTGTGACTCCATGTTAAGCTTATTTTAGTGCTTGAGGAGTTGACACTGGATACTTGGTTGGTGAAGTCTAGATATAGAACACATACCCAGTTGGGAGTTTGTACCCTGTTTTTTAATACTCTGCCCTGAGGTTGGCACTTATTGTCATGAGCCACTCTAGACAGTTAACTTGATATGGGTTCCTCTGTGGACTGTTAAGTAACAACTAGGGGTATGTTGTCTGAGGGTTTTTTCTGTATTGAAGCAGGTTCCTGGGGTATTTGAATGACTCTTTTCATGATGTGATCTACTTTTCTGATGTGTCCTTGTTTTGATGAAGGTGGTTTTAAGTGTTATGGTGTATATCCCAGACTTTATTCTTGGAGAGTATTTTGTGGTCTCTGGGTGCCTGGCTGTAGATAAGACTTCTGGGTGTGTTTGGAGTGGTTGCTGGATCTAGGAAAGTAAGAGTGGCGATTGGTGGGTTTCTTGTGTTTACAGCTCTTTGTAGAGTTCCATTGTTTTGAGCTACTTGTGGTATCCAGGAAGTTGATGTTGGTATGGGAGTATTCTGGAGAGTTTCATGGATGCCTATTAGTGGTTGAAATTGTGGTGGGAAGCTGAGGGATTTCAGGTGTTCTGTTCAGAGGATGAAAATACAATCACTGAAATTTCAGGCACATTATTGACTTCATTGTGCGTTTTTCCAGACGTTCTTTAAATTGGCCCATAAGGAGGCTGGCATATTGAGGATCCATCCTAGTACCCATGGCTGCTCCCATGATTTGGACAAAGTGTTGTTTAAATGTGCAGTTGTAGGTAAGAATGAAATGGATGAGCTTGGTGATGTTTTGCATGTTGTACATTTTCTTGTGTGGACAAGGCAGACAATGTCATGGTATTGAGGGATGTTGGTGTACAGGGAGGTGAACACCATCCTTGCCCCCGTGGATGTCTTGGCAAGGTTGTTCATGCTGTGGAGTTTCTGGAGGAAGTTGGCAGTGCTCTAGTGGAAGCAGGCTCTTTGTGTGGTGAGTGGCCTAAAGATGGTTTCTCTGAGTCCTGATATTCTTTCGGTAAGAGTGCCATGGCCAGATATGATGAATCTGCTGGGATTCCTTTGTTAGTGGATCTTGAGAAGCATGCAGAAGGACTCTGGGGTGGGTTTTTTTGGGGGGGGGGGGATGAGGTTGTAAAGCTGTCAGGGGGAGGATTTGATATCTCTTTGATAAGTTCTTGTGTGAACACATCCTGTGGTGTGATGCCTTTACGTTCTTTATAGGTGGTTTCAGTTGTCTTTTGGCCTCGTTGACATAGTTATCATGATGGAAGTTCTGTGATTGTGCCCCTTTGTCTGCTGGCTTAATCACTCTCTGCTGGTTGGATTTCAGGGACTGTGCAAAACCTCCAGGCATATCTCCACTGCTACAACGATCAGTACCTTTCAGGACTGATGGATCCTACACGTGCCTATCACAACATGCGGTGTGCCTCATCCAGTGCATTAAATGCCCCAGTCATGACTGTGTGGGTAAAACCAGACACACACACACACAGTACCACCCGTGGATGAGCACTTTTTCACAAAACGATCACTCCAGTTGTGATTTTTTTCAATACTGATCTTCAACAGAAACCTGCACAACATGCTCAAAAGGCGAGCTTGGGAACTTAACTCTATAAGTCTGCTAGACACCAAAAAATAAAAATAAAAATGAATTTAACTGGGACACTAGTTTTATGGCTCATTACAACAATTTGTAACACACCACACTGCCTGCTGCCCTTAATTTCTCTCTTCATTTCAAGTAATTGCCTCCAATGTGTGTTAACCCTTCTGCTTAACAATCTGTGCCAACTTGTATTTACCTCAGACACTTTTCTTGGGGCCCGGCCGCCCCACCGCGGGGAGAGATTTGTGTAGTTGGAAAGCTTATACCTTCTAACAGGAATTGGTTCAATTAAAAATATTACTGCATGCACCTACCTTGTATGTGGGTCATCCTAGGACCAACACAGCTACAACATTGCAAACACATTCAATTTCATGCAGATGCATATGCAACTTTAGTAACTTCAAACCAAATGTAAGTTACACAAATTTGTAGATTAAATCTTAGAACCATTAAGCAGATAAGGTTGGTTCTTCATGGTAAAGTTAGCTTTAGCAAACACTAATCTCCTAGAATGCCTGTTCTAGCATATTACTTTGCATTTTTATAAGGCACTTATCCCATGCATTAGGCACATCTTCCTCAATGATGTCTGAATTGTTTTTCTTCAGCACCTACTACAAGTATACCCTTTAGGGCAGGGACAGAGTTACTGTGTACAGTGCCTAGCACAGTGGGGGCTTTGATCTGGCTCTGGCCTCTAGATGTTACCATAACAATAAATTACAAATGTGGGTCAAAGAATAATCCACAATTTTAAATGCAAGCAGAAGTCTGGGAAAACTGATACAAAGGTAAACCCAGTAACCAGATAGGGAAGCCATTAGAAGAATCCACTCTCTAATCCAATAATGGACGGCATGGTGTGGGGGGGATTGCAGACATCCAAGGAAGAGAAGCCCTAAAGCACAAGAAACTGAAACAGGACAATCAGCAGGTCCTAAAGACAGCCAGTAAGGACTTGAGCAAACCTCTGGAAGGGGCCTTCCTAATCTTATCTTGAGGATTCTGTTTTGAGCTTAGTGTCCTAACAGCTGAGATGTTGTTGATAAAATAGAGGGAGGGGAGGGGCAAACACCGGAATACAATTTATTAAAAGATCTCTTGAAAGTGACACAGACCAATGTTTTGTCTCCCTGTGTTCAAAGTCAAGTATACATCCCTACTTGACAGTTGCCTGTGGTTGTGCTGTAAAGCTTGTTACTGTTTGTTTTAGGTTCTTGTACTAGGAAACAAGAGAGACCTTCCTAATGCTCTGGATGAGAAGCAGCTAATTGAAAAGATGTAAGTCTCAAAGAAAATGTGATTAAGGGAGAGTCTACTGTAATTTTAATTTACTGAATTAAATTCATATGGATATCTGTTATGCCATAGAAAATAATTGGCAAATTTCAGCTGATTGCTCTGGTGTTTTATTTACATTGATGGCTTGAAACATGGTAGAGAAACAAGCTGGCATATAGTAGATTAAGTGGTAGTGTTCTGGAAATCTCAAAGTGACTACTGTAGAAAGAGATCCTACTTTTAAGTGATGATCAAATGTTACTACATATCTCTTTTTTTCTTTCAGGAATCTGGCTGCTATTCAGGACAGAGAAATTTGCTGCTATTCAGTTTCTTGCAAAGAAAAGGATAATATAGGTAAAATTTAATTCAGAAATGCCAGTTTAAGAGAAAAATACCTTTCGTTAAACTGGAAGTAGGCATATTCTCTACCTCTTATCAGTGTTGGACATGGGCAAAAGTCTGAGCCATTTTCAAAGTACTGTACAGTTTAAATTATAGTAACTTTTCTGTGTCACTTTAATACAAATAACTTTGTCACTTTGGAGGGGTTAAGAAGCACTGAAACTGAAGCATTTACAATATTTGTTTCCAGTCACTGAAATGAAGTTTATTGCAGTACTTCAGCTTGTCCCTAGTTATGAGCTGCAAACTAGAAATAGCAAATTTAGCTAGAATGCTCCTGAGTAAAATGCTGTAATTCGTATCTTGAACTAATCTTTCAGATATGCAATTTATGACAAGAACTGTAGCTAAGTACTGGTGCTCAGGAAACTGGTTTCATGCACACTTATCCAAGATTTTATCAGAGGAAATAAAGTTTGAATGCGTAAAGGCTCAAATTCGTTATTGCAGAACATGATTCATTAGGTAAAATAGTGAGTGTTGTGTTTCTTTTCTTTCTATGCTAGATGCATTGGGGGCATATGGAGGGAGAAGTGTTCAATCTGCTTTGCTATGTAATCGAATGTTAGGTGTTCCACCTACTCTACAGGCGTAAGAAGGCTAGCTGGTTAAGGCTGTAGGCTGTTACATGATCTTAAATGACTAGTGCTGCAATTCATACAGGGCTGTTTCATTGTCAAGGCCTGGGGGAAGCTAGAATGTCACGGTTACTTGACCATACCTATTATCTCATTAAACATTCTAGGTAACAGATGACCTGTACATAAAAAGATGTTCCCTTAGAGAACAAATTCTTTATCATTGCCTGTTTATAATATTAAATTAACTTAAAGTGGATGTAACTAACATTTATCTTCAGACCACATTTTCTGGCATCGGCCCTTCCAAATCAGGATTCGGACATAGTGATGTTAATGTAGATTATCTACAAGGTGTTACACCAATCAACTTGGTGTCTTGCCTTTGTATTTATGGCTGTTGATGTCCATGTATTGTCTGTGCTTCAACCAGTCTTGTGATACTGAGGGAGTTGACATGGATAAGAATCTGTTTGGATTTTCATTACACTCTCTGCTTACAGCATTGGAACAGGGACAGCACATAGGCCTATAACATCAGCTGACTAAATAATCAGAAATAGAAGGGTAAACCTCAGAATACAGATGGGTAAACTGAGAATACTGGCTCAGTCAGTTAATTAGGTGCCAAGATAAGAGTAGGATGCTCATCTGATTCCCAGCCTTGTGTGCTTGAGGCTTATGTAACTGACTAAAGATAACTTCTCCTGAACATGGTCTTGTACAACTAGTGAGAGAGAGTGTGTGTGTGGCTTCACTTCTGTTCTGTTCTCTTTATTTATTTTTTTTAATTTACAGAGTTTGCTTTGGGGATTGCCTAATGCTAGGGTCCCAGATGTACCCAGGCACTCTTTTTCACTGGCATCTTCATATTAGGTGCTGTTAAAACTTGCTGATTTACGTGGCATTTTAGGGGGTATAGAAGGAGGCAGCAGGACCAGGTACCAGTGAGTCTCCTGTAACAGAAGTCTCATGTTGGTGAATGTGAGCAAGCTGCTCTCTCCTCTTTCTGAGTTACAGCCTCCCACAAAATGAGAACAATTGAGTTAAGCTTGCTCAACTAGCAGCAGGTTCCCATAGTACAATTTCCTTTGTTACATAAACTGCTCCCTTTTGCCTTTCTGTGCCTTTCATCTTAGAACAAGATGACACGAGCACCTGCCTGAAATGTACAAGCTTCATGTCTTTCACCAACCTTCACTCACATCTCCAGGCTAAATGCTTCTGGTTAGCTCAGGAGGCTATGGTCCAGAGAGGAAAAAGGGATTGATGAGGGCTTTTGTGCTAGATTAGCAAACGCTGTGGTCAGGGTGGGTGTTTGGTTGTTTTCTAACCTTGTAATGCATCTGGCTTGCTGTGATTACTACAGCATGTTAGACAGTTAACTTAATTCTCTCCATGATGTCTCTTGTCTTTCTGGAGACTTCAAAGTCTTTCTGTAGTTGACCAACTGATCTGGAATATGTGTGGAACTTTTCCAAGCCATTGCATGAGATCATGGTGAGAACTGGCAATTCTTCCAAATTTGAATGCTAAAATGTGGATTCTCCCTTCAAGAGAAGACAGAACATTTTAACTTCCCATACAGACTCCCTCTGGGGGAGGGAATGCATCAAGCCTGTGTCCATGTTGAAGGTTCCTTTCACCTATGTACTGAGAATAGGATCCTGGAAAAGCTTTTTTTTTTATATGTTACAGAAGTTTTTCAGTGCAACTTAAATTGTTTAGCTGTATAGGAAAAATCTTACACCAGTGAATCTTTTGTTTTCCCTTTAGATATCACGCTTCAGTGGCTTATTCAACATTCAAAATCTAGAAGAAGCTGAAGTCTTCCTGGAATCTCCCAGCTGGCCATAATCTCAGAATTGTCCCCTCCCTCCATGATGAATTACTACCCAAAAATCCTCTTGTATCCAAGAAATGGCCTTTTTCAGTTCATTTCTCATGTGCACTGCTGAAGACACATTCCTATTCCTGTCACAAAGAATCAACTAGAGTTGTCATGATGAAGTCAGCACAAAAAGGTTTATTTTACAGCCATCTAAAGGGGGAGGGAGCTCTTTTAAAAAATTATCTGTACCATATTAATTCAAAGTACCTTTCTGTTCTGGTCTTTCTGGGCCAGGTTTTTATATTTGATTTCCAGAAAATGTTAAAAATGTATTTCTAGTGCTTAGTGGATTGAAGATGGTGACCCTGGACAGCAGTAAGAGTTGAGTGCCATGTAAGGCATTTAGAAAACCTTTAAGCATCACATGTGGGATGCTCACTTATTTCTATCTCTCAAAGGCATGTGAGTGAGGTGTGTACTATAAGAATTAGAAATAGAAACTGTTTGCATAGGGGAGCACTAGGTCAACATCACTAATTGTTCTACTAATGAGACTTTAGGTAGTTACTTTTAGACAGCACCTTTCTGATTAATTAGAAAAGCCAAATTTTGTATTTGTGCAGATCATTACTTGTGTCTTCCTTTTTGTTTAACATTTTATAGGAATGGAAATGGAGTATTTTACTGAAAGCTTTCAAAGGTTAGAGCATTCTAGCAGACAAAACAAATTGCTAAGAATATCACTCTGCTCAGAAATGCATTATTCTGTCTCCAGATGCTTAAATTATATTTATCTAAAACATCAGAACAAATTTCAGCTGCTGCATGATACTCAAATTACTTTATTTTAATAACCAGTCATACTTTTGACTTTCAGCACTGTACCTGTGTAACTTTCTAGTCTCTCTGATTCGTGGAATAGCTGGGCACAGTTTCATCTGGTGCTATGGAATATCTAGCTATTGTGACAACTCTAGACCTGCCTGCTTTCTCAATGTAATCATGTGCAAAGTCTACAGGTTGTAAGTTGAAATTTTAGTGTGTCTCAAAGCACAAGAGAGCCAATGAATTGAGCCTGTTTCTTGATTAGCTTCTACAGTATAGAAAAATATGTATAAACTAAAGATTGTAATATGTCTTTGTAGCTATACTTTCTCAGTGACTTCAGTATATTTAAAGGGACAGACTCATCAAGACTGGTTTGTTCATATAGCAATGTTAACGTAGCCCACTGTAGTGTATACAAATATGATACACCTGCTTGTTGCCTCACACTGTGTGTGATTCTTTTAAGCAGCACCTAAACATAGATTCCAATGGTGCACTTTAGTTGTGAACACTTTCGTCCATCATGTAATTAAGACAAACCAGTTTTAATTTAGATTGCTATGGCCTTACTGTTGTGTACCAACTACTGCACCATGTTCACACTACATGTTGCCACCATTCACAAACCCAGCTTGTATTTTAGTTTTTGTCCTTTCATTCTCTGAAGCGTGGTTTCAATTAATCCCATAGGAGTGTTGGTGCTGTAGGGAAGGGTATATTAACTTGCTACTGTAGTCACTAGTTCACCATGAACTGCTACAGTTACTTTATTTAGCAACTTTGCTTGTGCCTAAAATAAGGAAACTGAACTAGAATGTGTGAATCTTTCTGTGGGGACCAGGTCACTGTTTAGTTAACTGGCCTATAGCTGACCTTAATGTGTTTGGTGTATATCTATTTGACTGCGTTTAGAATTTATGGCATCCAAACACTACTACCAACTGTTAACCTGTGCATTAATCTCTGCATGTGAACAACTTATATAATTACTGAACTTTGTAAATAAGTGAATTTTTTTATTTCGGTGGATGCATATTGTTGGTTTATTGCTCTTCAGCTTTATTCAATAAACTTACATTTTGAGGGTTGTATTGACACTTAACTTACTGACTCATCAGTTATAGTCTCTTAATGACTTTCTGTGGGCAAATACTAATTGTATTGTGACCTCTAAAATTAAACAGGAAGTCAAAATGCAATAATGATGGACAGCATAGAGTGGTGCGTGGCGGGAATGGGTGGTTAGTCTGAAACTTGCCCTGCTCAGCTCTTCCTTGTACACAGAACTCATAACTGCATACTTGGATCTCTTTTCAGACCAAGTTCCACAATGTCAAATTTCTAAAACTGTAGCCATTCGCTGAACTATGCCCTATTAAAGGGCAGTTTCTGCTGAAATAGGACTTGTCACTTCACTCTGGGGGAGGGGCAATGAGAAAACAAGCTTCTGACCATAGAGCTGTGTGCTGCAGAACTTAAAAGTAGCCAATCTAAGGCAAAAGAATACTTTATGTCCTGATAAAGCACTTTGACTTTGTGAAGAGGGTATTTTCCTTCACTGTTCAATCCCAAAGTAGAATAGTTGGTTGCTGTTCTAGGTGAATGATGCAGTAGGTAGACTTGTACAGCAAACAACGTAGAATGATACAAAATTAATATGGCACACATCTTAAAACGGCCTGGCTAATATACGTCTCAAAATGTAAGGAGCAAATCGTACAAGTGTGTGTTTCTTGTGAGGGTCCCCCACAGACTTTTTCATCCAAATGTCATGCAGCACCAAGTCAAATGCCTCATGTTACTCTAAGTATATTACATCAGTGCTATTACCTGTAGCAACTAAAAGTGCAACCTCCTCAAAAACATCAGGTTAGTTTGTCATGATCTGTTTTCCATAAACCCATGTTGATTGGCATTATTGATATTACCCTCAGTTACTAATCCAGTCCTATGTCAAGCTCCATTATCTTGTTTAGGATCAGTGTCAGACTGACAGGTCTATAATTATTCAGATCATCCTGTTGACCCTTTTTAAATATTGGCACAACCTTAGCTTTCATCTGGAGCTTCCCTGGTATTCCAAGACTTATTGAAACTCAACATTAATGATCCAGTGGACTCCTCAACCCTTTTAAAATTTAGTGCAAGTTACCTGGACCTGCTGATTTTAAAAATGTCTTCAGTAATCGCTGTTTAACATCCTCCTGAGGTACTAGTATAATGGAACCAGTGTCATCCTACAATATGATTGCCTTCTGTCTTTTTCCAGTTGCAGAACAAATATTAAATACTTCTGCCTTTCCTGCATTACTAATTCTTTCATTTCCATCTAGTAACAGAGTGATCCCATTGTTAGGATTATTTTTGTTCCTAATGTCTTCTTTATTGTCCTTAACTTTGCAGGCTATACATTTTTTCTTGAGTCCCTTTTGCTTTCCTTAATAATTTTCTATGAGCATCTAGTAAAGTGTTCTTTAAACAATTCCCAATTATCTTTCACATTTTTCTGGTTAAATTTTTCCTTCCAGCTGATTTGTCTCATAATTGTTCTCTAATTTGTGAAATTAACCTTTTTTTTTTTTTTTAAAGCACCAAGTATTTGTATCACTGGTTTGGACTTGATTTTCTGTGCACATTATAAATGTGATCAAGTCATGGTCACTTGTACCATTAATGTTTAGTTCTGTGATCCATTCCTTTTTGTGTCAAGACAAGGTCAAATACAGAATTCCCTGATGTTAGATGCAACACCTTTTGAGTTAGGTAGTTGTCATGTATAATTACAAATTCCAAGAATGTTTTAGTACTGGTGGCCTGACGACTCCACTGTGAGTCACTCTAATTGAAGTGTGTCGTTCCTATATCCTAGTAGATACATATAGCAACTCTCCCTATGAATGTAATGATTGTATATACGCATCTGCACACACATTTTAACACTCTCTGATGTCGGGCTGAAGAAGAATATGTTGTCTCATACTAAGCTACAACATTTGAAATAAGACTTTTTCCTTAAAGTTGATAACACACCAATCCTCAGGTTGTTAATCACTAACTTTTAATATTTTGGCCATTTGCTGTAGCTGCCGAATGTTATTGTACTATTGATTTTTAGCCAATTTCTTTTTTTGTGCTCCTGTTTCTAATTAATATAAGAATATCATTTCTTCACAGGTGGCATGGCTCAACTCTGCTCCCTACTGTCTCTGTTTTACCTTGCACTCAGCCCAAGCTTCTAAAAAGATAATAGAAATACAAACATAGGGGGTAAGGAAGATTATAATAGTCTCTTGAGGCAATTTAACTAGCTGGCTTCTTAAAACTATGCATCACTTGAGAGACTAAACAGAAGAAATCCATTTATTGGAAATGTTTTGTCCCTGAAATGCTAGTTTGTCAAGGACTAACTGGACTCACTAAATCATAGTAACTTTTCACTATATGCTGCCACTGGCTTAGGGATACTGAGGAATAAGTAAATA
Source organism: Mesoclemmys tuberculata (assembly GCA_007922155.1). Classification (NCBI taxonomy): domain Eukaryota; kingdom Metazoa; phylum Chordata; order Testudines; family Chelidae; genus Mesoclemmys; species Mesoclemmys tuberculata. The sequence continues at coordinate 14,013,560 of ML677031.1, forward strand.
TCCTGGTAATATATTAATGATTTTACATGTCACTTAAGTGACGAACACACATTTGCTCAGCAAGGGTGTATGTACCTTCCTATTTTTTTTTAAAGAGGTAAGTAAAACATGATTAAAAATGTCTTTTCCCCTCTCCCCCACTATGGTAAAAGGGGTGCAAGTGATTTTGTGCCTGGGCTGCTAATTTTAATTACAGTTTTGCAAAGCTGTATTTGGTTGAAGACAACATCTGTCACTGAAGATTTTTTGAAGTTTCAATAAAAAAATGACTATGCAAAAGTACTTTGCAACATCTGTGTGGTAGTGTGGATGCTCTTAAAGTTAATGTTTTCATGAAGTATTTGAAATTTCAATCTGCTCCCTATCCTCAATCCATGCACTGAATGATGTGTACGTCCAAAGGGGCAGAATTTAGGTGGCAGGGGAAAATGTAAATCTGGCATTTCCTATTTTATGGGGGATTAACTTTGCAACCTAACTATCTTTCTCTTGACATAGGTTTTTAAATGTAATTTTTTAGGTATTAATTAACTAGAAAAAAGGTAGGCAGCGGATCCTAGCTGTCCTGGGGAGGAGGAACAGGCTAACGGAAGCATGCATCTGGTCTCAGTGTGCAGTTGGATGAGTAGGGGACTCCAGCTTGGCTTGCCTCCCTTCTCCATCCTCTTCTATCCCTACTACAGCTGATCCAACAGTTCTCGGGGTTCCACATGCTGCTGCTGCTGCTGCTGCTTTGGCAGTAGTGTGTGTCTGGCTCTTCAGAATGTTCATATTCAGTTGTTTTGGTATGGGGCCAACATTTTCCCTGAACAATGTAAGTGAGAGAAGGGGGATGGTGATTTTTAATGAAGAAATTGAGATGAACTTGCAAGGATTTTCATTAGACAAGAAAAAGGGAGTCCTCTAGCCCGAGTGCTTTGTTCCTGTTGAATTTTGAATGGCAAGTGTTAGTACTTTGCCCCGCCCCCTTCTCCCCAAAGTCACATGAATGTTTTGTAATGGGAAGTTCTTAGTAACCTCAATAACCTTCCCGTTCCCCTCTATACTTTTATGGATGCCTCTTGCATAGACCACTGAACAGGAAGTCGAGCTGTGGCTTCTGTTCCCAGCTCTAAAAGTGACTTGCTGTGTAACCGTATGCAAGTCACTTAACTTCTTATTCATTCTTGCGCTTCAATCTCCTCATTTGTAAAATGGAGAAAACAAGCTAACTTCCAACAATGAACAATGCTATAGAAGTACTCACATCTGCACGTTATATACATACACACTTTCATACATAAAATTTTAGGTGTACGTGCATACAAAATAGAGCTCCTTCTAAATACCGATGTAATTATTAAGCCTTCGTTTTTAAATGTTAAAATCAGAGTTATAAGCATTAAATTGACAAATGAGACAAAAACAAATTTTGAAGTTGTCTATCCATCTTTTTTCTTCTGGTCAAATGGCCTATGATTAGTTGGGTAGGTGGCAATCCCATTGTTGAATGTTGCAGGAACTGTAGGCTAGACATCTGTATATACTGCATTTCACAACATATTTAAAGAACTTTGACAAAACCGTGTTGCTTGCTACACTGCACAAGCTCCCCTTATTTCATCACTTTGAAGTCTTTGTTTCCTTTACAAAAGGAAATTGGCCTAGCAGCAAAGCAGCAGTTATTACAAGCTCAGTTTCGTGGGTCAGATTTCCACTGAAATCAATAGTAGTTGCATCCATGCAACTTGAGAGCTGAATTTTGAAAGCTGTCAGTGACTGTAAACCTGAGGATCAATACATAGCCATTTCTTGGTTAGTGGCTGATGAAACTCTGCCCTTCCTAACCCCTATTTGCTTCAGTTAGTTTAAGCCCTGAAACATAAGATTTCTGGCTCATTTTTATCTCATGGAGATGTGAAAATACAGAATTATCAGAGAGGGTTTCAGCAAGTAAAGTAAATACACGAGCAGGTAAACAGCAAGCTATTCTAACTAGTGTGTATTCAAAACCAAACCTGAGTGATAGGGCAATAAAGTGGGGGAGAACTGAAGCAAATTGGCTAAGTATTGTGTATGTTTTGTTCTCTGTAGCATGTAATGTGAGAAAGGAAGGGATGCTTTCAGCTTTTCATAATGAGAAATTTTCCATGTTGAAGTAGGCATTTAGCAAACTGATCCATTCCTTATTGTTGTGCAAACCTCCTATCCACCTGAGGCACCAACAATATTCTATGTATTTTGCGCATTAGATAGCATAGTATACAAGAGCCAGAAGGCATGTTAATGGAGAATCAGGACGAGCATCTAGACCTGAGCAGCTCAAGACTGCTACAATGGATCAGTGCAGAAAGATCTCAGCTAAGGTTCTAAGGTTAGAGCATAGACCTATTCCTGTCTTCTGTTCCTAGCTCCTGCCACTACCTCATAGTGTGGCTTTGAGCAGATCATTTATTCTGCAATTCAGTTTACCTCTGTGAAAAACGGGTGAAATGCTAGTTACCCAGCAAGGTACTGAGGCATAATTGATTTTTTTGAGATCTTGCAATAAAAGGTATTTTGTACAGGAAGTATTATAAAATGGTGGTAGATTTGAGTACAAAATTCAAAGACTTTACATGTTTCTTTTCTCATGAACAGTATTTTACAGAAGAGACATGCTCAAGTCACAGACTTTGTACCTGGATCTGAATGTTCCCAAAGTTCATAACTGTAGTTTAGGTTCAGCATGTTACATATATACCCTGGATGGGGCTAAAGTGAAATCTCTCTAGATTTTCATAGATGATGGTTTCACTCCAGTTCCTGATAGACCAATGTCCATCATGAAATATGGACCACAATTTTACCCGATGACAGTCTTGTTGAAGAGGAGCACAGAGAGTGAACTACCTTCTCACCTTAAGTCAGGACTGAAACGTATTAGGAGGGCGGCATGCGCATTACTGCCACCCTTTCTGTGGCTACATACAAGTCTTAAATCTCCAAAGCTGTCACTCAAAACAAAGGAAGAAACGGCTCGAGATTGCCTGAGTTTTCTGGGATGGCTTTCGTGAGGGAGATTTTTTTACACAGTGATATTTTAGGATAGGGTATGATATGTTTAAATAAACAATACATACAATGTATTTCTCAGAACTGATGGACTGGTACAGCTACTTAGCTATCACAGTCCTGGGGGGAGGGAAGGAAGCGTTACTCCCATAGAAATCCTACAAATGTATGGCTGGAAGGGACCCTAACAGGGACCCATTTTATGGGAGGAAAGGGTTAAGGGTGAAGTTTTCAAATTACCCAGGGGCCTGAGAAACTTTGGTCCCATTTTCAAAAGTAACTAGGCAGATATGAGTCTTGTTGACTTTTAATGAGACTTAGGCTTGGAAGTTTGAAGTCACTTTTGAAAATGGGGTTTAGGCTCTTAAATCAGTTAAGCACCTAAATACCTTTTGAGGGTCTAGGTCTAAGTCCCCTAGATTTTCATTGGTTACCTTTGACTACATGCTTTTGGATCCTGGTCCTTATGTGCTTTTGAAAATTTTTACCCTAAGGACTTCTCCAGTGCTGTACAGTGTCTGAGTAGCAAAAATTGAATTGGAACTCTTGAGTTCCTAACTCCCTGTCCCACTAGACTACACTATCTGAATCAATTCACCTAATTTATTTTTTAATTAGAAAATTGCAAGTTTCATGTAGGAGAGATTACTCAGAGCATGGCTGGAGTTGTTTATGCTAAAAGCTGTCAGGAGATGGGGTCAAAAGTTTATTTGTTACAGGGTGAGAGCTCCTCACATTATAAAAGCAAATATTTCTCAAGGATCTGCTTCTGTGATTGGAACAGTGGTCGGAATTCTTTGAGGCATTATTAATTGCATTCTAAATGAGAGAGAACTATAATGAGAATGTTCCACGGCAGCTGTTTTCTTGGAACTCTGTCAGAATTATGCCAGCTACCACTCACATTCTGAGCATAATATGCTTTTTACATGTGTGACATTGCAGCGATTTTTAAAGAATCCAGTGGATATCCCTCAAACAATGGTAGAGGTTTTAAGAGAAACTGGGGGAGTCACCTGGAGTTTTGCTGGGTTGAGTCCAATGTTTGTAAGTATGGATGCTAAAATAAAGGTAATTAACTCTCGTGCTTTAGAGACTAAATAAATGGCTGACAAGGGTCAGCAAAGAAATATTTCCCCCAAATACAGCATTGTGCAGTTATGCAGAGAGAGGCCGCTAACAGAGACAGGGCCCTGGATTTGATGTAGTCATGATCTGGAGAGCTGTGTCAAATCCTATCTTTCTTCTCTCAGAACACAATGTCCTTCAGATACTTCTCAGCCTACCCTAACCTTTAAAAGAGGGGTTGGGAACCCATGGCTCGCGAGCCAGATGTGGCTCTTTTGATGGCTGCATCTGGCTTGCAGACAAATCTTTAATAAAAAAAATAACGTTAAAAATATAAAACATTCTCATGTACAGTGATCCCTCACTTATCGCGGGTATTAGGTTCCTAGACCCCCACGATAGGTGAAAATTCCTGAAGTAGGAACTGCTCTCCACAGTGAAATTGACTCTGCCTTGTCAATTTCACTGTGGAGCAGGGCACACTGCAGTGAAACTGACTCTGCCTTGTCAATTTCACTGCGGAGCAGGAGCAGGACACACTCTCCCCAGTGAAATTGACGCCTTGTTAATTTCACTGCGGAGGAGGACACACTCACACACTCTCCGCAGTGAAATTGACGCTTCCTTGTCTGTTTAAACAAAACCGAGATGCAGAGGCTGCGATAACTGAACCGTGTTGCGGGTGGCTGGAGCCAATCACAGCTGTCCTCCGGGAGAACACCAAATTTTTATTGGATAATGCGTAACGTACATGGGTCGTTGTGAGGTCAGGAAGTAAACTTCCCTCCTTTTAATCAAGTAGTCAGCTAGCTAATTGCAGAAACCCTTTTATCGAAGAAGATGGCTAAAAGAAAAAAAGATGAGGAGTATCGTACTTTTCAGCAGGAATGGACAGAGGAATTTGCCTTTGTGGAGAGAGCAGGTTCTGCAGTGTGTCTAATATGCAATGATAAAATTGCATCGATGAAACGGTCAAATATAAAGCGGCACTTCGAGACACGCCATACTACATTTGCATTGAAATATCCTGCGGGGGACAGCAGGAAGAAAGCATGTCAAGAGCTACTGTGCAGAGTGCAAGCTAGTCAGCAGCAACTCCATGTTTGGACTCAACAAGGTGACTGGAATTTGGCTAGCTTTGCTGGTGCTTTAGCAATTGTGAGAAACGGAAAGCCATTCACAGATGGGGAGTATGCCAAAACATTCATGCTTGATGTTGCCAATGAACTTTTTGATGACTTTTCGGATAAAGACAAGATAATCAAACGAATAAAAGACATGCCTCTGTCGGCAAGAACTGTTCACGATCGTACCATCATGATGGCAAATCAAATTGAGGCAACACAAGTGAAGGACATAAATGCAGCACCATTCTTTTCTCTCGCTTTGGATGAATCAACAGACGCAAGCCATTTATCACAGTTCAGCGTGATTGCAAGGTATGCTGTCGGTGACACACTACGTGAGGAAAGTCTTGCTGTTTTGCCTATGAAAGGGACAACAAGAGGGGAGGATTTATTCAAGTCTTTCACTGAACTCGCTAAAGAAAAAAATCTACCGATGGATAAACTTATTTTGGTGTGTACTGATGGTGCTCCGTGCATGGTGGGGAAAAACAGAGGATTCGTAGCACTTCTTCATGAACATGAAAAGACACCCATCCTAAGTTTTCACTGCATCCTACATCAGGAGGCGCTTTGTGCTCAGATGTGTGGCGAGCAGCTTGCTGAGGTGATGTCGCTGGTCATTCGGGTGGTCAACTTTATTGTTGCCCGAGCTTTAAATGATCGCCAGTTTAAAACACTGCTGGATGAAGTTGGGAATAATTATCCTGGTCTGCTTCTGCACAGCAATGTGCGTTGGTTGTCAAGAGGGAAGGTGCTCAGCCGTTTCGCGGCTTGTCTGAGCGAAATCCGGACTTTTCTTGAAATGAAAACCGTCGAGCATCCTGAGTTAGCTAACACTGAGTGGCTCCTGAAGTTCTTCTATCTCGTGGACATGACTGAACATCTGAACCAGCTCAATGTGAAAATGCAAGGCATTGGGAAATACAGTCTTATCCCTTCAACAAGCAGTGTTTGCATTTGAAAACAAGCTAGAACTCTTCATCGCCGACATTGAAACAGGTCGTTTACTACACTTTGAAAAACTGGGAGAGTTTAAAGATGCATGCACAGCAAGTGACCCTGCTCAACATCTTGATCTTCAGCAGCTAGTGGGCTTCACATCTAATCTCATGCAGTCATTCAAAGCGCGCTTTGAAGAATTTCGTGAGCGCACTCGTCTTTTTAAGTTCATCACCCATCCACACGAGTGTGCAGTGGACAGCGCCGACCTGAGTTACATCCCCGGTGTCTCCGTCAGAGATTTTGAGCTACAAGCTGCTGACCTCAAGGCCTCAGACATGTGGGTGAATAAGTTCAAGTCACTGAATGAAGATTTGGAAAGACTTGCACGATAGCAAGCAGAGTTGGCGAGCAAACACAAGTGGGGAGAAATGAAAAAACTTCAACCCGCGGACCAGCTGATTGTCAAAACTTGGAACGCGCTTCCCATCACATACCACACACTGCAGCATGTGAGTATTGCTGTACTGACAACATTTGGCTCTACATATGCATGTGAGCAGTCTTTCTCACATCTAAAGAACATTAAGACCAACCTACGATCACGTTTAATGGATGGAAGTCTCAACGCCTGCATGAAGCTAACCTCACCACGTATCAACCAGACTACAAAGCCATCAGCAAAACCATGCAGCACCAGAAGTCACATTAATGATAAGTACTTTATTCATCATTGGTTAGCAACAGCATAACAACGTTATTAAAAAGAATTCAGAGACTTATTGTACTTTAAAAGTGTTGGTCTTACATAAAATGCACACATTTACTTGTATTTAGTTTTAAACATATTGTATGGCTCTCACGGAATTACATTTTAAAATATGTGGCGTTCATGGCTTTCTCAGCCAAAAAGGTTCCCGACCCCTGCTTTAAAATGTAGCAAAGCTACTAACATTTCCAAAAAGCTAGAAATTCTAAAGAATCTCCAGTTTCTTAAGCAAAAGTAAAGATACCTGTATTTTTTTTTTTAAATAACCATCCACTCCACAGCACTACATCTAGGAGTCCTTGGGGGAGATGCCAGACGTTGGTATGCAACCAGTTCCAGCTCAACCCTAATTCACACTAATAAACATGGGGATGTCACCAGTCTTTTTGTGAGACAAGGGAGGGAGCTTTGATTCAAACTGAGTGTTTTCCATAGAGATAATGCAGATGAAGGGTAGGGACTTTGACTGTAGCACTGTGTCAGACTCAGGTTTCACATCCTGAAAGTTCATCTGAATCTGTTATTTTCAATCTAGGGCGTTAGTACCCCTCCCCCTAGAATTTGGGGTTTGAACAGTCAAAGTGAAACTCAACATCAGTTTTCACATAGTTTCATGCAGGAGCCATTCAGCAGTGGGAACATTGCACGGTATTGTCATGCAATAATAAACTAGCCCAAGTTTGAAGACCTTATGAATTCTTTCAGCGGACTTTGCTTGAGTTCAGACCATTCATGTTTAACATGATTTGGGGTTTTCTAATAAAGAAGTCCAAGCTATAACGAAACTGAACATTTATATATTGAACGATAAATTTATTTAAAATTGCCCTGCAGTTTAAATTTCCTCTCCCACAAAAAACCAACCAATTAACTGAATATAAAATAGACAACTTGAAAAGGATTTTATTTTCTTACTTCATTTATTAGATGTGCTTATCTCAAGCCTTGAGTGATCTTTACAACATAAAAATTAGACAATACAGCAGCTACTCAATATTAATTAAAGCAAACGAAACCAAGAAGCTCACTGCCCCCTCAGAGCTGTTTGCTCTCGAAGTCAGTATGCTTCTCCTCTGTTATACTGAAAGAAAGAAAGAAATCCAGAATGGAACACGCTGCCCCTAGCCTTAAAAAATATAAATCTGCAATAGGATCAATGTGGGTAGAGCTGACTAGATAGTCAACAGAGAGCGAACTGTCACCTGAAGCATTTCAACTGACCTCAGCAGCTGAGGTAAGGCACAGGAGGGGGGAGAGGGTAGAACGGGAGAAAGGGAGACAGTACACAACCTATCCACGACTGAACCCAATAGAGTTCTCTGAATCAAATCCCCTATCCGCTTGGATTTCATGGAGAAATGAACTGGAACCTAAAGTAGTTTCTAATGCAACTATGATGTGCACCAGGAGAGATGTTTCACTCAGTAAACAGGCCACCAGATTCAGCATTTGCTAACTGGAGCAATGGTCAACTGTTGCCCCAAAAAGAATGCATGACAGTGATGCTATCTCTAATAAAAAAATTAGGTGAATTCCTGTGCTAACCTGCCACTATTATCAAATTATTGTAATGTGTTTTAACTAAACAAACTAAATTTGCTGCTCCAACTTAAATATACACCCAGAAATTAGACACTCAAATGGCAGAAAATTCAGAACTTTACTCTGTTCTTTTGTGCCTATGTATTATATGTCAGCATAAGTTGTAAGCAAATGCACCCATTGCTTCAAAGCCTAAGCACATTCAAATTGGTTAAGGATGGAATTTTAGGCTTAAATCTGAAATTCCTAATCTTATTAGTTTCAGATAGAATCTTACTTACTGGTATTTTGAAGATAACCAAGTTATTTTTTCATAGTTTATATTTTTTAAATATTTTTTAAGTCTTCAAAGCAATGTTTTCCTCCTGATTTCCCTCTTGTTCTTTTGAGCAGCACTGATTTCTCCCCACATTTCCCATGTTTTATATGACTAGTTTTTATTTAACTTCAATTTATTCCATGCCAAAAAACTGACAATGTGAAACACACCTTTGGGAGTAACATTTGCTAGTTAACTCTTGATGAGGTCAAGTTTTTATTGTTCCTGCAAAAAGTGGTTATTTTAAAAATTAGTAAATGGACAGAAAATTTAAATACAAGCTACATTATTAGAATCAGGAGTATTTTCCATACTGGGATTTAAAAACATGCTATGTGTATTATGTTTTGTTTCTATTTTGCGTCTCTGTTGAGGTTTTTGTCCAAGGACAAATACAGTATAATCTAAATATTTGACAGTGCTGTTTCTCTGAAAGACTACATCCTGCATTTATAGAGAAACATTGAACGCCATAACCAAATAGATTTTTATCTCTAACTTATATTATGTACATTATTGGAATTCAACTCTGATTTTTGATGTGGCCTGCACACCTCCCTGCCCTTGGTTACGCACAACTGTCCCACTTTGTCCTACAAAACCCCGTCCAGGTTGAAGAGCATCCCGTCCCACATGGCTGGCTGGGCTCAGCTCCTTAATCTAAGACATTGTGACCCGGCCAAATCTGAATGAGTAGGGCTGCAACCCCATGCCAGGGGCACTGCCCAGAGCAGGGAGCTGAGACTGCCAGTTCTGCAGAAGCTGTGACTGCAGGGTGAGTGTGGGGCATGCTTGCTCTGCAACTCCTGCCCCACAAGGCTTCCCAGTCCCCAGGGTCAGTATCCAACCCTCCACACTCCAGGACAATCATGCAGCCTGCTTGTCGCTTTAAGGGTTGGGAGGTTATCAGCCTCAAAAAAGCCATCAAGTGCCCCTTTCTGGAAGTTGAGGACCCTAGGAGTTGTATCACAGCAACTTGCAGGATTGTGGTTTAACTGCACCTGCAAAATCTAGGCAGGTTTCACCCAGATACAGCTTTCATCCTTGAAAACAAATTTTGCAAGAGACCGAGAAATATAGCAAGGAAAGGAGCTTTGGAGCATGTGGGTCACCTAGCCCACCACCAAATTGCCAGGGCAACGCAACCCAACACTCACAGCCACTTGGTGCTTGTTGCAGGGTGGGCTGAAGAGAGAGAGACTGAGCTGAGTGGAGCAATAAGGAGCGTTTATTTGGTTACAGCTTCTAGTCCACTCATTGCCCTTTGTCTCGCGCATCCAACAAAGTGAGCCCCGAGTTCACCGCTTCACAACTTTTTATCTAAAATAATATGTAAACACACACACTTCTACAACACCCCATAAAATCCCTATCTGGTGATATAAATGATTATAAAATGAATATTAATGGCTAGGGGAGACATATAATTATATCCGCCTGTTCGTTATTTCCCACAAACCTTGCGTAGCTTATACATTTATCTTAACAGCAGGAATGACCACGAAGTCCCTAAACAAACTAGCAACAAGGGGGAGAGATCCCGAGCCATCCCTAACCGACAGGCTGCCTGGGACAGAAGAGCTAACACCCTTTTACAACATTCTTTGTCCAGGTGGCGAGGGGAAGAATAAAAGGGAGAACACAGCCAGCTCATGTTAGGATGCTGTTATCACGGTGCCCATTGGCAGGTTTGCCCTGTTCTGGACGCTGCCAGAAAGTTGCTCTGATACACTCCCTCCGTCCCTAACTTCAAGGCGAGAAGTGCTGTGGTTTGCACAGGATTATTGCTTGTGTAGCCCATGGCCTTTGCAGCCCAGGTCAGGGTTCCCGCGGAGGAGGACGTGCCTCCAAAGCCTGGGCCCGACCCCCGGCCGCCCCGGAAGGTGGCCCAGCGCTGACGTCCTTTGTCCCCGCGCCCGCGGCGCTCACAATTAAGCACTGCGAGTCTGTCGTGGAAGTCGGAGAGCCCGTGACTTTCCGCGACCTCTGCGGCGGCAGCGGCCGGCGTGGCTGACCTCGGGGCCAGCGAGGCAGCAGTGGCCCTAGAGGCCGTGGGAGAGCAGGCCCGCCCCCACTTCTGGAGCCAGCTCAGCCCGGGGACACCCGCGTTGGGTGGCCTGGGAGCAGCTGAGATTTAGCCCGGCTGTGTTCAGTGGAGGTCGCGGCCTGGATTCCGTGTATGGCCCCTGACCGGGCCATACCTCCCCACACAGCCCCCGCCCCCGCCCTTCTCCAACGGCCCAGCCCCCCCAGCACCGGGCCGGAGCGGCGCGAGCCAGGGCTTCCCAGCTGACCCTGCGCGCAGCCGGGAAACGGCCCTGCCCGCGCCTGGCAGCGAGCCCGGGGGCGGGCCTGCTCGCGTCACTGCTCCCGCCTCCCATCACGGCGGCCGGGGGGGAGGGGTGATCCCCGATTCCTCGGGGGGGAGGAGGAGCCACCAACCCCCCCCCCTCCCAGCGCTCTGCCATTGGCTGGGAGCCGGGAACTCCCTGCGTAGACTCAGGCCCCAGCTTGCCACGACAGCCCGGCCTCGGCCCCGCCCCTCCGCGCTTTGCGTGCGTCTGCCAAACCGCCCCTCTCAGGTGGGGGGGAGGGGCCAGTCCCCGCCTTTTGATTGACACCCAGCGGCAGCCTATGAGCGAAGCGGCCTCCCCCAGGCTGAAGCCTTCAAAGGGCGAAGCCGACCAATCGGGAGCCGGCCCGGGGGCTCGGGCCTTGTTTTCTCCTCTGTCACGCGACAGGTCCCGCCCCTCCCTTAAAGGCGCAGCCGGAGCGGGGCGGTTGGTTGGTCCGTTGGGCAGAGCCACTGGGGCGAGTCGGGGGGCCGCCTTCGGCCGGCTGGCGGCGGGGGGGGGGTCCCTTTAAATGATGCGCGAGGGCGGCGCGCGACCATGCCATGGCGGTCGCTGGTGCTCGGCCTGCTGCTGCTGAGGCTGGGGCTCCACGGGCTGCTGTGGCTGGTGTCCGCGCTGGGGCCCGGCCTCGGCTTCCACCAGCGCTTCCCCTTCGCCCTCTCGCCGCCCCACGGGGCCGCCGACCCCGCCCCGCCCTGGCTGCGGGCCGCCGGGGAGCCGCGGGCGGCGCGCTGCGGGGGCGCCCACTGGGGCAGCCTGGTGCGGGGAGCGGGCGGCTGCGGCCCGGCCGAGGGCGATGAGTACGAGAAGCGCTACAGCGGCGCCTTCCCCCCGCAGCTGCGGGCCCAGCTCCGCGAGGCGGCCCGCGGCATGTTCGCCTTCGGCTACGAGAACTACATGCGGCACGCCTTCCCGCAGGACGAGCTGAACCCCGTGCACTGCCGCGGCCGGGGCCCCGACCGCGCCGACCCGTGAGTGGGGAGGATGGGAGCCGGGTGTGGGGGGGGATGGGAGCCGGGTGGGGGGGAGGGGGGGTGGGGAGGGAGGAGGGGGGCTGGTAGGAGGTGTTCGGGTGGGAGGGGTGGACAGGTGAAGGGGGCTGTCACGATGGGGCGGGGGGAGGAGGAGGAGGAAGGGGCTGGCAGGGAGGAGGTTTGGGGGGAGGAGGGTTGCTGGAAAGATGGAGGTTGGGGTGGGGGTGGCCGTCAGGATGGAGGCATGGGGAGGGAAAAGCGGGGGCTGAGGGCGTAGGGGGCTGGCAGGAAGGGGGTTTGGGAAGGAGAAGTTCTTGTCTAAGGTGGGAGGACTAGCTGCAGGGAGGGGAGGAGGATCTTGGAGAGATCTGGCCATGGGTTTCTGGTTCATTTCCCTGACCTTGGGTGGGTGTGGCTTCCTAGGACTCTGCTGGATCATGCATGCTCAGTGCCCAAGGACACCGTCCCCTTGATACGGTGCCTTTTGCAGTGAAGGATTGCAGTCGCTTTACAGACTGTACCTAGGCATCACTTCATTCCCTCATGGATGTGTAGCCACCTCTGGGGTGCAGCATGGCAGCAGCTCCAGAGTGCAGAGCAATGCAACAAGCTAACTTCTCTGCTGTGACGCCTTGCTCTAGTTGCACTTCTGACAGTAACTACTGAAGAGCATCCTCTATTTCTCTGTGAATTTTTCCATATTCTTATTGTTGCTTTAATATATATGTTCCTGTTGTGGTATCTCTGTCTCTTCTAGTGTATATCTGTAGGTGAAGACGTGTACAGTAGCAGCCTTCCAGCCTATATAGTTTAACTAGAAGCCCCAGTAACTCCAGGAAGTGGTTAGTGTTAGACCAGTCGAAGTCCAAGGCCACCTTCCCCTTTACACCTATCTGCAGGTTGTTCAGGAGGTGAGCATTAATTATATCCCATCTGTTTTAAAGCATAGTTGTAGAAATATAATTGTTTGTAGAAACTGAACTTGGCAACACAGAAATATGAAGTACCTAGTTCCTAAACTTTTACAGGGAATTGTGTTTGACTTGCATTGACTTTCATGGGTGTAGGACAGCTAAATCCCCTTGTACTGTTTTTAAATTCTAGGATTACACCTCTTGAGTTTCATGTTTAGTTTACTGTGTGAAATCACACCACTTTTTATCTCTGTCAACACAGCAGGCATTGCTGTAACTGACAAAAAGCCAACTATAACTTTTTAAAATTTTGTGTCCAGTCAAGTTATGATAAACTTCATCTTTTCAGCTTTGTATTTCCTTTCCCACCCAGTGCCATGTATGGCTTGCAATACTGGCAGTTTGAAAAGCTCTGTCTTCTGAAGATAACAAATCCAATAGCGAAGTCGCTTTTAGAGACTAAATGTAATGTAAACATCACATATCTGAACTTAACCCATCTTTGTTTATACCACAGAAATAGTCCTTCCAAGGCAGGGAGAGGTTCCAGTCGGTGACTGGGACACCTAGGCACTTCTAATAATTATTTATCATTTGTACTGCAGAAGTTTGGATTCTGATCAGGTTTCTGCTTCATATTAAAAGAATGTTAAAGAGCAATAATTCTGTAAGCTAGAAAAACACCTCTTGGGTCAGAAATTACCTAGTACTTTACTTCTTAACATTACTTTTGTGTGTATATAAGGCAGGGGACAATAGTGAGGTTTGGTTATCCTGTTTGTTTTTAAGGCTAGTGACTTGGACAATACATATCCTTCTTTTAATGTAGTTGAATGAACTTGTGTATTTGGTCTGGATAAAGAATCCTAAATTGTTATGAATCCAAATAGACTTATATCATGGTTTAGGTATCTTTGATATCTGTGAAGAACTGGGTTGGCCTTGAGCATTTCTTCTACTCTCAAATGTGTGCTTGTAAGGAGAGGATTAGTTTTTGCAAGCGGAATGGTAGCACGTAGGCATTTGTATTATTACCGTCTAGCATTACCTATGTTATCGAGTAAAACGCTAGATTGTCAATAGATGTGACTGTTTCATGTCTCATACCAGCAGCTCTAACAAAGTGAAACTTCTTTTTAAATTAAATTTGTAGCTTTCATGCTGTACATGGCCAATACTGTTTTTTAATTTTATTGTTTTTGAATTCCATAGGGTTGAACTGAGTATGAGGTCAGAATTTAACCCATTGTCATTTGACCTGAAGTGATGCATGTTTACTGCCAGGAAGGATTAAAAACAAATCCTCTTCTCCCATACAGACATATTTTGTCTCCTTTTTGATTTTAGTATTTAGCATTTTAGTAGCTATTTAGTAGTATTTAGTAGTAATAGCTATTTAGTAGCTATTTAGTAGTATTTTGATTTTAGTATTTAGCATTTTAGTAGCAATGAGCGTTTAAACAGATGTGAAAGGTAATGCCACTGGAAGTACTTGGGTACATGGACATTATTTGGAGATGGTGGTTTTATTATTATTTGTACATTTTGAAGCTGAAAGGAGGTGTTTTTGGTACAGTAAATCAGTACTTGTTAATATATTTATATTTGGATATTTTTAACTTACTGGCACCCACTGCCCAGAGATATAATAAAACCAAAATATTTATAGAAGAGATCAACCTGTCATGTAAATTGCAGAGCAAAATATTCAGCATCCTTTCTCTACGTACAATAACCAAATCAATCTTTCATAAAACTATATAAGAGCTCTTAGTGCTTGTCTTGAAGAATGGCAGTGTGACAGGACATCCAGTGGATAGTCCAAGAGAGGCACTTCAGCAAATAACTTAAAAACAAACAGACCATTGCTTAGAATTGCCGCTGACTTCAAACTTTGGAAATAAGAACTGAAGAGCTGAAATTCTCTCATTCTAGAGAGAGCTGTGTTCAATCAGATCTATTTTTCTTCAGATGTAGCTATTCACTGATGGCAGAAGAGAGCTAAAACAGCCATCCTATTAAAATCTATATTGAAGATTTTGGACTGCTGGAGCTGAGAATCATGTTTAGGGTTGAGAAAATTTTTATTGCCAGTAAAACAACCATGGCTGTCTTGCTACTTTTGCTATTACTACTTCAGAGATCCTCTCTGGATGAAGGAAAGCCTCTGTTTGCTTGGTCCACCAGCTTTGAACAGCTTCCTTTCTGGTGCTTTGGTAGTTTCTCAGCTTGTAGATGTTGGCATGCCTGTAAAATAGCAAATCTGTGTAGTGTGCTCTGTAAAGTCTTTTCAACTGTTGATTTAGAAACCCTCAAATGATGCTATACTCCGTAGATTAGTAGTCTGATTCAAAGCCCATTGAAGTCTGGACTCTAAAGAATTGTAGTTTTTTAAAAAGAAAGCTGATAAATTTTCAAGTAACCATTTTAGAGACTTGTTAAAGCAACTTCTTTATAATGAACAAAGATACATTTGTAGTTGAGACAGATATATCTTTACCCAAACTGTATATGTGTTACCTGTTGTTTAAATGATTGAGGTTTTACTACTATAATAGGCCTGCATTTAACAATTGCACAAGGCTCTCAACCTTTTCAGACTTCTATGCCCCTTTCAGGAGTCTTGTTTGTCTTGTGTTCCCCCAGGTTTCTCCTTACTTAAAAACTACTTGCTTGTAAAATCAGACATAAAAATACAAAAGAGTCACAGCACACTATTACTGAAAAATTGTTTACATTCTCATTTTTACTATATAAATCAATTGGAATATACATATTGTACTTACATTTCAGTGTATAGTATATAGAGCAGTATAAACAAGTAATTGTAAGAAATTTTAGTTTGTACTGACTTCGCTGGTGGTTTTTATATAGCCTGTTGTGAAACTAAGCAAATATCTACCTGAGTTGATGTACATCCTGGAAGACTCTGTATTATATACCAACCCCTAAGGATACACAGTCTCTCCCCTGCCCCCCCCTTCTTCCACCCAAAAAACCTTTTTATTTAAAATAACAATTTGAGATCTGATTAAAATATAACAACTGTATCCATCTGACTTGTATATAGTTCATGGTTTCGCTGTATACGGTCTATACACAAAGGACCTTTTTTATAATTTAAGAAAATAATTGATGTGTTTTTGTTTTGTTTTTTTAAGTCAGTTTTTCCTTAAAATAAATGAGCTATCCTCAGCTACCCCTCTACTGGATGTCACAAGCAAGGTTATTTTTATAGGTTAAGTTAAATGGATGGCTGCAACAAAATAATCCAGTTGGCCATATTTATTTAGATAGACCAAACAATTTGGTGCGAAAAGGCTGTGCAATGAATATACTAGTAAAAAAAATTACAACTATGCTTGAAGTCAATAGAAAAGGTTGAAATGACTTGTTAGACTCAAAAAAACAGTTGGAACTCCACTATATCTTTCCCTAGACCCTTGGCAAAAAAAGTCGAGTAAATTCATTGTTTTGTAGGCTAGAGAGAGCCTAGGTTACAACAGTGCATCGCACATGCCTTCAGATGTATTAGCTTGGGTCTTAATGAGGAGAAAGAGGTCTTTGTAATCATGTTAATCTAACACAGTTGAAATCTGAACTTTTTTACTTGTTAAGATGGCCATAGGGCTCAATTCTACTTCCATAGGAGTCAAAAGCAAACTCCCTAGCAGCATCAGGCCCTTTCTTTCCCCAAGGTAATGCTTTGCATGCCTGGAAATAATTAAATACACATGATAGAACTCTTTAAATCAGATTGGTGGTTTATTCTGAGACTTTATTAACAGAGCATGTTATCTGGTTAATGTTAAGATTTATTTTTTACGATGATGATTGTAAATAGATAGTGTTAACATGTAACATTTAACTGTATTTGTTTCAGTTCAAATCTGAATATCAATGATGTCTTGGGAAACTACTCTCTAACTCTGATTGATGCACTGGATACCCTAGCGGTGAGTTGTCAAAATACAAAAATATATATCTTCACATTCTTAGCAGAAGGTAAGAATCTGCAAGTTGTGGCTTAAGTATTTTCAGCCAAAGCAACTCCAAGGGGACATAGGTGGTAACTGGAGTTGCTTTTGTTTTTTTTTTTTTTTTTTTTTTAAGGGAAGAGGGGGGGAAAGGAAGTGGTGGGGGAGGGGGAGGGAGAAGGAAAATTAAGAGGCTAGCATACTAAATATGGAAAAGGCTAACAGAGATAAAATGGCATCTTTAAGCTCTTGTCCAGGCCTCAGTTGTTGATTGTCTTAAAGGTAATCTTTGATAGCAGTAATTCTGTAAAGCATTCTGATGCTTTGCAGACACTGTACACATGTTAAATGGGTAAGCTCTAAAATATTTGAAATGGCTGTTCTTGAATCAATCTAAGTAAATAAAAATCTCTTGGAGAGAAGTTCAAAAGGGCAGCATAGGAAATTGAAAAGAACAAACTGAATTCTACAGATCAAGTTAAATCCATTTTAATGCATCTGCATCATATTGTCAGTGATGAGTCTCTTTGCTAATTAAAACCTGATGGCAGTGTCTTAACTGGGCTGAGAAGGACTGTCTGAAAAAGAGGAAAGTCACTTAGTTAAGGAGTGTGGGGTACTCAAGATGCTCTTCGAATACATGGTTCTCTTCCTGGCTTGGTTCTTCACTATCCCAACCTCCTGGCCCTTGTGGCTGTAATAACTTCAGATCACTTTTGTGAGTCTCCTCTTTCATTGACTCCTGTATCAGGTATAGTCCATCCTTAAAGTTGGTTGACATAGCTATGCTACTCAGGGGTGTGAAAATTCCAGAATTCTTCCATCAACCTAGTTGACCTCTCAGACAGAAGAACCTCTTCCATTGCTGTAGGAAATATGTTTTTATGCTGCTATAATACCTACAATGTAGACATAGCCTCATTCTATATCTGTTTGAATGTAGCAGACACTGTTGCGTATTGGCCACTTACACATATCTTTTTCCCTCTCTTCCTTAGCTTTACTGTTAGATGTGATTGTGTTCTGTGTACATTCTTGGACAACAGGCTACACTTTTTACCAGATAAGCTTTTTCTCTTAATCAAAATCGGAAAGCTTTTCCCAGAAGTAAATATAAAATTGTATGAAGTCCTGAGTGGCACATGATCTTAACCTGGTGGAAGACAGAGGGAAGAGTGCTTTGCCTGTATGATAATATTTTAAATAGGCTTTCCATAGTCCCATTTTTGCATTGCAAGATCAGGGTTTTTCCTAACTTGATGCTTTGGAATGCAGTCAGAGAATTACCATCTGTCCACAGTCATTGAGTGGACAATGTCTTTAGTAAATGAATGCTGCAATTGTGTGCTCTTCTTCTATATGCCATCTTTCCTCAAAGATGATAATGTATTTTTGCAAACTAAAGCACTTGTTCATCACTAAAATAAATACATACAGTATCTCTGTGGTGAAAAGCTGCAGCTGTCTGATGGAACACTGTAATGGTTTACAGAACTTAAAGCAGGAAGTAAAGGGAAAAATTTTTTTTAACTGAAATGATAGAATGGGCCTTAAAATGCACTTATACAAGTTTGATTCTGGCTTCCAAAAACAAGTGTTGATATTTCTGATCTTGCTTTTTAAAAATCAGGTATTGAGGATCTTTAATGGCCACAGGTCAACTTGTGTTTAAGTCTCCTCTGAAGAATGCTTCCTGCAGTATACTGCTGTTCAGGGCCACACTGGAGCATTGGCTCAATACTGACAGAAGAGTGCCACCTACTGAATATCCATTGCTGCTTCCTATATCACCTGCTCATGCTTCTATTGAGGTCTTCCATTAAAGTGCCAAACTTGCTCAACTTGAAAGATCATATTATACCCTTATTCACAAGACTCAGCTTTCTTTTACTTTAGGAGGTTCTTGCCGCCAAAGATCTCCTCAGTGCACAGCTACAGGCCAGCATCCTCGTGTAGTAGCAGTACTCATTCTGAACACTTGCTAGCCCAGCTGTAACTTACTCATTGTGCCCCCAAAGCTATTCTTAAAGGGTCAGCTCCCATTTCTCTTATTACAGAATTTATTTTACCACTAACAAAGAGAGAGATACACAACTATTACTAAACATAAACAATATTAACCTGTTTCTAAAACATCTATCCCAAGAGCCTCACAGTTGCAACACAGTCTGGCACAATTGCTAAAATAGATCCCTTGTCGCTGTCACAACACTAATGCAGCTGTGTTAATAAAGTGAAGTCTATTGATTTTTCCCTTTCCTCATCCTGCTAGTGTTTTGCAGTAGCCTCTAGTGGCAGTGTTAATATATTAGAAGTACAGACCCTGAGGTCTACAGTACATGTAAGACACACTTGTGTCCTTAATCAGACAAGCCTTTGGTTGTCAGCACCTTTTGATTTGGTCAAGCACACCCCAAATAATCAATTGGGTACTGCCCGAACAAAACCTTTGACACACATTCCTTTCTTTAAAGGGGCAGGTTCTTTAGCTACGTGTATGAAATTGGAAATTAAGTCAGGGAAGGAGGAAAACAAATTCTGTTTATCGTCATATAAAATTCTGCTTCACTGGGGATGAGTACATCCTGACTTTGGTTCACTAATGTATCCGTTGTGTATAAGCTTACTAGTATTGTAGAAAACTGAGCTGGACTTGAGGCTTCATGGAAGGATTGAATTCACCTCTCACCTTGAGCTCATCTAGAGTAACTTCAGTGAAGTCAATGGAACTAGGCCAGTGTAAAACCAGTGTGAGAATTTGGTTTCAAAACTCTTGACCTCAGTATAAACAGTAGCAGCTGAAAGAACTTTATTTTGTAGATTTAGTCAACTCTTGAGCTTCTACAGGAAATCTGGCTGTTTTTATGTTTCCTTCTACATAGAAAAATTTCTTCTAACTTCCTGTTACTGATGTTGTTGAAACAAGCAATTTAACTAAATCTACTTGCAGGTGCAATTAGCCACAGACCTTGCTAGCATCTGAATGGTTAAGTTAGCTAAGCTTTGCTTTGTTTCCCCCTTGTATTATGCAAACTGCAAGACATGCGTGATGGATCTTTAAAAACAAAACTGAAGGCGCTTGAGTATCAACATATACTAATGTAAATGAACAAAAACTGTGTAGTAAATATGAGGCAAGAAAGAGCTGACTGTTGATTTTTGGATATTTTTATTGTCTTAAGCTATGTGAGATGACCCAGAATTCTGTTTTGATTGAGGCAGGGGGGGGGGAAAGTAAATGTATTCGTTAAAAAAGGGCAAAAATGGATTCTAGTAGTTAGAGATGCCCTTTTGCACTACAATTACTTTGTAAAGTATTCCTGGCTTGTGTAATGTGGTAACTATCAAAAAGGTGCTGTGCAGCGGAAAAGGGACAAATTATTGTGTATAAATAGAAACACTAACTATGAATATCAAAGGCACTATTCTCTACTTAGATCACATTTGTGGCTTAAAAAAACCGTTGCATTAATTCTTCTTCAGTGCAACAACCTGACAGACCTCTGTTTAATATTTTTCTTTGATTTTAAAGGTAATGGGAAATTCTTCCGAGTTTCAGAAAGCGGTGAAGTTAGTGATTGACACAGTTTCATTTGACAAAGATTCAACAGTCCAAGTTTTTGAGGCAACAATCAGGTGTGTGGTCATAAATATTAAATCTGATTAAATAACTGAGCTATTATATGTGCTTGGGAATGATTCAGAGAGATTTCTTTGCTCAAGAAGAAACTTACTGATCCCATAAACTTCATTATTTCCTTATTGTTCACTAGGCATTCTTAGACTTAGTGAGTAGAAGGTGTGCTCAGTGAACTATCTTTCAAGTGCCATTATCCATCCTTTTTTGTTTTTGTTTGTTTGTTTGTTTGTTTTTGTTAAGTGTCCGGGTTAAAACAAAAGGCAGATCTGCTATGGAGATCACTTTTAAGGTAGTCTTTGTTTTATATGTTCTTACTGAATAACTCTTAACACTGCATGCTCAATCATTTCAAATGTCAAGACAGCATTAGGACAGCTGAACACTTTTTGGAGAGTTTATTCAGTATCTTGATATAAAATACGTTGCGCTCGCTAAAAAGGGGCTCCTGTCAATGTACTGTAGACAGGCTTGGCATAACTGAAAACCCACATCAGAATAACAGTCCAGTGTGGGCATGGGGACGAAGGATGTTAGTGCTGGGCCACATTCCTGGGGTGTTGGAAGTTAGACACGTCTTTGGAGACACATTGTCCTCCGCGGGACTCCTGACCTGGGCTAAAAAGGCCATATACTACACAAGCAATAATCCTGTGCAAACCACTGCACTTTTCTCGCCTTGAAGTTAGGGAAGAAGGGAGCGTATCAGAGCAAATCTCTAGCAGTGTCCAGAACAGGGCAAACCTGCCAATAAGCACCATGAAAACAGGATCATAATGTGAGTAGGCTATGTTCTTCTCCCTTTTTTTCCCTCCCCTCACCATCTGGACAAAGAATGTGGTAAAAGGGTGTTATTTCTTCATTCCCAGGCAGCGTGTCTGTTAGGGAAGGCTTGGGGGTCTCTCCCCTAGTTCTTCCCTTGTAGCTAGTTATTAAGGGACTTTATAGTCATTCCTGCTGTTAAGATAAAAGTATATGCTACACAAGTTTTGTGGGAAATAACAAACAGGGGTAGATATAATTATACACCTCCCCTAGCCGTTAATATTTGTTTTGTAATCTTTTATATCACCAAATAGGGATTTTATGGGGCGTTGCAGAAGCATGTGTATTTATATATTATTTTAGATAAAAAGTTGTAAAGCAGTGAACTCAGGGCTCACTTTGTTGGACGCGCGAGACAAAGGGGAACAAGTGGACAAGAAGCTGTAACCAAATAAACGCTCCTTATCGCTCCACCCGGCTCAATCTCTCTCTCTTCAACCGACCCCACCATCCAGTATAACTGAAGTTCAGCAGTGCCATTCCCTGCAATCTATAATCTGAAAATAAAAAGATAAAGCTGTCCAATTGCCTAAGCAAAATGTTTTCCCAACCTTACAATTTCTCTCTCTCCTTTCTTTTCTTGTCCCAGACATCTGAAAACCAAGTGCTTTGCAGGATGTTCTAAATATTGCTTGATGCAGCCTAGTTGGGACTAAAGGGTTGATGTTGACTGTTATCTTACCACAATTCATTTTTATTCTGATTGTGTGTGTAACAGATATTTCAGGAAATGTAGTTTCATAGGAGTTAAATTTGGATATTTTTATCCTCATTTATGTTCCAGATGTAATCTCCTTTTATTGTGTCTTGTCTTGAGTTAATTAATGTAGTTGGAAGACAAATTCCTCTCTAACCTTTTTATAAAGCCTTTCAAAAAACTTTTGATGTGGTTCATAGCCCTGTTTCATGTAAGCTTATAAATGTTGATGCTGTACCAAGGTGAGCTGTACGAACAGAAAAACAAAAGTCCCCTTTCCACTGAAGTTCTGAGGGAGGGAGGTACAGGTCTAGTTCCAAGGGTGCAAGCTCTCCATTCATTGTGCTTGGTCTCCGAAACCCAAATGAGTCTCTGCAGCTGTGGACTGAAATTATTCCTTTGCCTTTTGCACTGAGTATTTGAACTTTAATGGTGCAGGGTCAAGGTCTTAACTGGAACGTGTGTGCATGCCACTTTCTTCCCCCAGCTCATTACAGCTTTGCAATGGGATACCTCATCTCTGAATCACTCCTCTTTTTTCAGGCTAGGTAGTAGTACTTCACCTTTCTGACAGGCTCCCTTTTTTGCAGGTTATTAAAAGGCATTGCATGCTAAGATTCTTATAAATGTTCTCCCAGTTTAACTAAATCTGTTGGTATAGTCAAACTCAAAAGAAAATTCACTTACTGTGAATAGAGATGTTAAGAGAACTGCATCCAGTCCAAATCATTGAATTTCAGTTAGCTATGTCAGGAGCTGACCTTTTGACTGATGAGGTTTTACCAAGTTTGCTCAGTGTTCTTTTGTAGCATGAGGTATTGACCACACTGCAAGAGGCAAGCTATTGGAGTATGTGGACTAGTTTTATCTGAATCATCATACTGAAAATTCTGTGGGTTTTTTAAGGTTCTGCAATCTATCTTCCAATAGGGTTTTGGGAAGTCTGCTTTCTGCCCACATAATAATTACAGATACCAAGCAACCTTTTGGTGACATGACCATTAAGGATTATGATGATGAACTCTTACACATGGCTCATGACCTGGCAGTGAGGCTGCTACCTGCTTTTGAGAACACCAAAACTGGAATTCCCTATCCTCGGGTAGGTGTGATACCCCTGCATATTGATAAAGATTGTAACTTATTTCTGGTTCTTTGGAAGGAAATTAAACTACTTTTACAGTAGTAAAATCTCACTTTTATCTGAAAGGTACAGATGTTGGCAATAAAAATGACTTTTTACGTTTTCCAGTACTATGCACATTTGTTCTGAGCCCACTTTTCCACTCTGTAGATGTCAGATTAAAAATTAGAAACTTAATTTCTCCAATACACGTAACCTATTTTTGCTCAGATAATGTAGAGTAGATAGTTATAGCGTCCTTTACTCTAGTCAAACTGTACAGATTTATTTCTAACTTTTCCTCATTACTCAAGGTGCTGTGTGTTGATTTTAAAGGACAATATACATTCAACATCTTAAATTACTGGTACAACTGGGAAGTCCCAACTAAAATTAACTGTTACCATGTCTGAACTATGTCTGTAGAGTTAATTTAGTAGCATTAGTGAATTAATATCAGAATAATGCACATCAGGGACAGAAGCATAGATGCTAAATTAGTCTAAATTTATTGTTTTGTATTATATCAGCACTCTAAAATGAGAGGTGATCCATGGTATTTGGGTTACTACTGACATACTTGAGTAGAAATTCTTATTGGGCAAGTGCCATCAACATCTGCAGAAATTTTTTAGTTTTTAGTGTTGCAAAGGAAACATTCCGAAGGTAACTAGTGTAAATCAATGCAGTCTCTTTTTCCTGAGTCTACAGATAGATGGTTCAAGGGCCTTTGCAGCTGTTCAAAGCTTTTCCAGATTCATCTTAAAAACTGGGGTGGAGGTTAAGGAAGAAACAGGAAAAAAGGATTGTGTGAGTGTGTGTGAGAGAGAACTCTTCCATATTTTCTGAACTTCCTGAAAATTGACTTTCTTAAAATCCTCGAGTAAGGAGTACATTCTTATTACCCTTTTTCCAACCAGATCTGTTGTCAGACAGGCTGTAATACGGTGAAAGTGAAAACTGACAAGTGTGGTGTTAGTTTTTGCTATTGTTCAGAACATTGTGAGCAGTAATGAAATTGACAGGGATTTGGGACCATTTCACTCAGTGGTGTTCTTGGGGAAAGTCCATTGCATCCATATGATGCTCAAGAACTTTCCTGGGGGGAAGGACTCAAAAGTGAAGGTTGGGAGAGAAGAGTAGAGGAGCTATCACTGAGTCTCCACCACCATCATGGCAGCCATGAAAAGAGGAAATGAGAGTAGGAACTGAAGGGAACACAACTAAAGTTATCTTATGATAGACATGAAGAAAAGGAGGACTGAAGCCAAGAAAGGTAAATGAGTAGGATGTGAACAAGAGGTGTGTGGGCTTTTTAAAATAACTTACTGCCAGTTAACTTCCTATTCAGTAAGATTAATTTAATGGTGCACGAATGGAAGAGTTATTCCTTTCAACTTTGGGAGGGTGTGTACTTGGTATGGCAGCTCCGTTGTCTTTTACTGACTGTTAAGCTTACTCCTTGGGCTAGCAGGTATCAAGTAATTTTGCAATTTTAAAGTGTGTGATGAGAGTGAGACAACAACATTCTCTGCTGTAGTGTAGTAATGGATTTAAATGTTGATGCTGCAGTAAAAGGTTTTTTTCCTGAAAAATGATGCTCTCATAGCTGGAGATTAGTTCATCATTTAAATAATTTGTTTCTAGCTACAATGATGCAACTTCAGAATAAAGCACGTATTCTACAGATGAAATGTGGTGTCCAAGATGAGTTCTCTTTATTGGGATTATTTTTCTTCTTTACAACAACCAAATTAATTTTAAAGGATTATTGTAATTATTTTTTAAACTGTTACATTTGCATCTATTGTATGTAGTATGGAAGTATTTATAACAATGTTTGTAGCATAAAGAGGTGGCCAGTGTTTTCATTCCCAGGAATGAGGGAACAGAAGAATAGAGCTGTAAACCAGTTTACAAACCTAAATGCACAAAATTAGGCACCTGAATTTCATAGGTGCTGAGCACTTGTATTTTAGGAATTACATGCTCAGCATCTCTGAAATTCTGGGGCCATTTATTTAGGAATATTGAGCCTACTTCAGTATCTGACTTTATGGACCAAAGTTTGAACTGTGATTGCAATGTGTTTAGCACTTGCTGCAATTGATATGAAGTTAATCTCTTCTCACTGTATGTAACTACTGTGCACTACGTTAAAAAGCCTGGTGTCTATAATACAGCTCAGACTGGAATTTAGAACATTGCAGCACATTTTTGCTCAACATGTCATGCAACTGAAACTCCCTCTGTCTGTTCCACAGGTGAATCTAAAGAAGGGAGTCCCTCCCAACAGCAATAATGAGACCTGTACTGCAGGAGCTGGCTCTTTGTTGGTGGAGTTTGGCATTCTTAGCCGGCTGCTTGGGGATTCCACGTTTGAATGGGTGGCGCGGCGAGCTGTTAAAGCACTGTGGAGTCTTAGGAGCAATGACACTGGACTATTAGGTAGCCAGTGCTCCCATGTACTTTCCAGATGTTTGTCACTTCAGTCAGAACAGGATGTTCCTGTCTTGTCTCCCAATCTTCTATTTTTAGATACCTGGTTTCCTGCACAGTAGTGCTCCACTCATCACACTACATACTTATCTCCTCTCTGACTTTGATATTGGGCTCTCCACATACGTACCCCTGTTATGTATCTGTCTGATGTTCCGTGGATGTACAGGGATTATAGAGATCTCAGATGGCTGTTTTTTTCCAAAAGACACATAATTGTGAAATTTCTGACTATAGCACAAATCTGAAGTTCCTACATGTGTAACATTAACATAAATTAAAATGGTATGTGAGTAAAGGCTGCAGAATATGATCTTTAGTCTTTGAATAACTGCATGAGGGTAATATGCTTAATTTCTTGAGCAAACATATTCTAACTTTTTGACAATACTTTTTTTCCTTAAGTTATTTTATAACTTGAACATGTGCAGATGAAGAATTAGAACTTGAAAAACTATTTTGTCTCTTGTGCTTCAACTAAAATACATACCAGGAAACGTTTTAGACATAAACCTTTGTTTTTTCTGTCTGTCTGTCCCTGAAGGAAATGTTGTGAATATTCAAACTGGCCATTGGGTTGGAAAGCAGAGTGGCTTAGGAGCAGGTTTGGATTCATTCTATGAGTATCTTTTGAAGTCTTACATCCTTTTTGGAGAAAAGGAAGACCTAGAAATGTTCAGTGATGCTTATCGAAGTATTCAGAACCACTTAAGACGAGGGTATGTTTCCCATAGGTATCATTTTCTTAAACTTACAAATGCTCCGGTTCTGGGTGATAAGTATCAACTGCTCTCTATGGAGAAGCTGTGCTCTCAAAGAAAACTTTTCCTTGATGAAATTATCTGGCCACTATCATTTTCAATTTGTTTGAAATTTACACTAATACTGTTAAAGATCAGTTGATGAGGGAGAGGGGAAAAGAAATAATAAATCACTGTACATTTAAACCAGTATTTACTACCTGGGATGATAGTAAGGAGATAAACTTTCTGGGGGGGAGGGTGTGTGTGAGAGAAACAGTACTATCCATGCTAACTTAGGAACTAACCTACCTTTGTTGTGTCAGTGGTAAGGCTTCCATTGATGATGGGGAGAGTAGGAGCAGGTCCTGAATTTATATAAATAATGAATATTGTCTGGTATTAAACCTGTTTTTCCAAATTAGTGGTATAACATAGGCTCCCCCACATCTGTGAAATTTGCTGTTTCTGTGACCATTGTAAGTTATGGCAGTATTCATGTGTGTGCCTTGTGCTCTTCTAAAAACAAAACGTTCATGGTTTATGGTTACTTTGCAGACGGGAAGCCTGTAATGAAGGTGAAGGAGACCCTCCTCTGTATGTTAACGTAAATATGTTCAGTGGGCAGTTGATGAACACCTGGATTGATTCTCTGCAAGCCTTTTTTCCTGGACTACAGGTAATCCCAATTTTCAGTTATGTGGAGACTAGGCAGTACAGTGGGTTGGTTTAGTAGAGATGTTTGGTCTAATACTAGTTCTGGCCACAAGTGAGAGTCTGAACAGATCATGGAGCCCCCTGCAAAACCAGCCACCAGTGTGGCCTGGCTGATGGTCTGCCAAAGAGAGGACCAAGGCTAGATTGCGGGGGTAGCTCTACCTAAGTCTGAACCGCATCAGCAAAACAGTGCTGAGAAGCTGGCTTGCACTTTACTAGACTTGCACTACTCTGTAATTTTCAAGGGCTAGTTCTGATCCTAGTACCCACTGTAGAATAAAATCAAGACAGTAGGCCTTGAACGGGACACACCATTCTATTCAGCCTGGTGGGAAACGTTGTAAAACATAACCTTATCTCTCCTGGCTGCAGCCGCCCCAGCCCGAGTGTCTGTAACCTTATTGTGCAGCTGCAGCCTCCCCCCCCAGCCCCAGGGTCAGGAATTCCGTCAGGTCATCATACCATGAAGATGCCTCCAGACTGGCCAGCCCAGGAGAGCCCCCCCTAATTTATGACCTGCCATGTTGTAAACAATTTGGTATGCCCTGAACAAAGCACTATAGGATCCTGCCTGCAATATGTAACTCTAACTAACCTATATAAACTTCTTTGTAACTTGAAACCAGCGTAGATCAGTGACCAGCACAAAACCGTGCTGCCTGGACTCCCCTATGGCTATAGTCTGTCTGTATGTGTGTCTGTCAAATTAAAGTTCTACTCGATCTTCAACTGAATTGGAGTGGCTGCGTGATTCCTTCCACGACAGTTTGGTGCCATAGGGATCTATGATGTCAATATGAGTTCCCTCATGCCAGTGTTTCTAGTGTGAATGAACGAACAATATGACTCTTCCTTTATTCAGGTCTCTGTCCTCTTGAGGCATATGTTATATCTGAGCATCCAATGCAGTATGTGGAATGAAAAGTGAATTGCTATCTTTGCATTTTGTTGCATAATGTGGTCGTAGTTTCTTATATGCATAGGTTTACAGCTATTAATTATTTCTAGGTTTTAATAGGAGATGTGGAAGATGCTATTTGTCTCCATGCCTTCTATTATGCCATTTGGAAACGATATGGAGCTCTTCCCGAGAGGTACAACTGGCAATTACAGGCACCAGACGTCCCCTTCTATCCACTGAGACCAGAGTTGGTGGAATCTACTTACCTTCTTTATCAGGTACTTGACATTCTTTGAGAATATGACCTAAAGAAATGTTTTGGTTTCAAACTGCACTTTTGCTTTTTCTGTTACATATTTGGTCATGGTCAGGCTGCCAAAACATCATGCCAGTCCATCAAAAATATTCTTTTTGTATAGAAAGTCTTCCTAGGTAGCTGTATTTTAGACATGTAAAACACTATGCTGCTTGCTTTGAAAAAATGCTGTGTTATAACTCATCTTTAATGCATTCAAAATGCCTTCTTTCAGATGTTCTATGTAGCAGATCCTTGAACAAATACTTATGACAGAGTTAACCTTTTAACATGGTGAGGCAGCTGTTACAGTGAAAACTGGAACTGTACAAGGGCATGTAACCACCTTTCCTCTCAAGTCACCCTGGTACAGTTTCTGATTCAGTGCAAAGCCAGCAAAAATACTTCTTTAAACTATCAGCTTTTCTCTGCTAGAAAAACAACAAAGAATACTGCATCCTGCTCTCTTCCAGAGAGCAGGACGTTTCTTCCCAAGAGGACTTTTCCACTGGGGCAAGTTGTGAAAATCCCCAGAAAGAGTGGGGGCTCTGAATAGTCTAGTCTGTGTAAGAATGTCTAGAAAATATGCTCCACTAAATGCCTTTATGGCTCCAATAAACCCCCACCATAATAAATACCTGCTTGACAATATTTTGAACTCCTGACTTTTTTCTTTCTTTCTCTACCCAGGCCACCAAGAATCCTTTTTACCTTCATGTAGGCATGGATATTCTTCAGAGTCTGGAAAAATACACAAAAGTCAAGTTAGTTTTCAGAGTCCTTACCCTTCTTTCTACTGTCAATGTATTTTTGTTTGTTAATGACTCTAAATTATCTGAAAATGTAAAGAGGTGATACATTTTTAGAAAGATGACAAAGTACTTAAAAGTTAAATTTAATAATAAATTACGCAGGTTTCTTAGTTGAGCCTCCATATACATGTGATGCAACCGTAGCCCAGCGGTCCCCAAACTGTGGAACATTTGGGGGGGGAGGGAGCATGAGGAGGGACTGCCACCCAGCCCTGCTTTGTTCAGAGCCTGACTGTGGCTCTGCTCCCAGCCGCAGCTGAGGTAGCAGGGGGATGCAGAGACAAGTATGGGGTGGGGGAGAAAAAAGCTTGGGGACCACTGCTGTAGCCAGTCTTCATGTAGGAATCTGCATTCTCTGCTGAGAAGAAATATGAATTTTCTTTTGAATCATTTCTAAATTTTTTTTAAAATAAAAGATCCCTTCAGTAATGTGTCCTTTTTGTCTTGATACGCCTCCTCTTCTCTCTCCCCCCCCAGAATTGATTATCCCGATATATGTTTTTCAGGGTAGCATAAGAAAAACATGGCTTAGCTCACAAATAATTATAGTGGTAAACCTGTTTTTTCTTAAGTGTACGATGTCTTGTTTTATTTTAATTTTAACTTCAATCCATGTTTGGCATGTGGACTTAATGGAGTAGGAATGTGTGTTTTTAAATGTCAAATGGGGTGGAAATAAATCCAAACTAAATTTAATTTTCAGGTGTGGCTATGCTACATTACATCATGTCATAGAAAAGTCAAAAGAGGACCGGATGGAGAGCTTCTTTCTCAGTGAAACATGTAAATATTTGTATCTGGTATGTATTTACCGCTATCACCACCACCCAAAAACTTGGTAACTTCGTATTACAAGCAAGAAGCTTCCTTGTAGGAACTGCAGGCAAGCAACAATAATGATCATAGGAATTCAGGGCTGGAAGGGTCCTTAAGAGGTAATGAAAGCCATCCCACCATGCTCCCTTGCTGAGGGAGGATTAACTATACCTAGACCATCCCTGATAGGTGTTTGTCTAACCTGTTCTTACAAATGTCCAGGGACACAGATTTCATAATGCTGGGTGGAGAGGGAAAGGCTAGCTGTCAATGATTCACGTTATAAGCTTTTGGATTACTCAGAGAAGTATTTTTAGTCTGTTCACTTCATGTAAGCACTTACTTTAGTGCAAAATGAATACTTAAAAAGTATTCAGCTCTTGTACTGAGTAGTCATCTTATACTTATCAGCCACTAATTTCTCTGTGCTTTTAGAATTACAAGCAAAACCAAAACATTAAAATTATAGTTTCCTTTGGCTCTAATGGAAATTTGTACCACTAATCTCAAAAAATCAGACTAGCTTGTTTGGTGTCATGTTGAATTATTTCACATGCATTTGATGAATGTCCTGATAACACATGAATTTTCATTAGAGCTTCATGCTTTATCTCTCTCTTCTGCCTCTTGTTTAGTTGTTTGATGAAGAGAATCCAGTGCACAAATCTGGAAACAAATACATGTTTACTACTGAGGGTCACATTGTGTCTGTGGATAAACGTTTTCGTGACTCTCTATGGCAAGATCTCTTCCCTGAAGAAGAAGAGAATGCAGAAAAACTAAAGCCTAACGAATTAAAAGTCATCAACTCCAGTTTTAACGTAAGCAGTGTATCTAAAGTATATCTGACTGTGTGGTTGGAGAAAGGGGTGGTGTAATATTGTACCCTGACAGATCAAGAAGAGGAAACCAACTTTGAAGTGGGAACTAATGAACTCTGTGCAGCACACTTGTATTCAGGTATTTAAAAAATACTGAACATTTCAGACTTCTGAAAATTAGGATGAATGCCTTGCTGAATGGCTTAGAATAAAGGTAATAAAGACATAACTTGACAGATCCTAGGCCCTTGCTCCAGCTAGCCTCATTTTTGTAGTAACAAAATAATTGCCATATGATTGTTATGGGATGTGCACAGAGTAAGTTGGTGCTCGCCATTTCCTGAAGGTCAGCTTTGTGCATTGCGCAACCACTAGTCCAGTCTCATAGACTTGAAAATCAGAAAGGACCATCATGATCATTTGACCCCTTGCACACAGCAGACCACAGAACCTCACCACCCATTCCTGGAATAGACCCATAACCTCTGGCTGGGTCACTGAAGTTCTCAAATCATGGTTTAAAGACTTCAGGTTACAGAGAATCCACCATTTACACTAGTGTAAACCTGCAAGTGACCCATGCTGCAGAGGAAGGCAAAAAACCCCCAAACCCTTCTACCTTCAGCAATAGAGGTCAAAATTAAGTGGATCACAGACAGTACTTGTTCTTTCACCCATTAAAGGCACTTTGCTATAATAGCAAGTGGGGGCCATATGAGTAGATAGGCTTTTGCAGAAGAGGGCTGAAGCACATAAATGTGGCAGTGTGGGGAAACCTGTACTGTAATGGTTCCCTGGATAGAGACCATTTCAGTATAGCAGTGGGAACCTGGCACCCCTCACCAGCCAAAAATGGCTCCTTAAAATAACTGTAAAGAACTAGCAAGTAATTGTGCTAGCTCCACTAGAACAGTAAAAAGCTATTCTAGCACAGCGTAATGCTGTTTAAAAATTGGTCAAACAAATTTAAAAAGCCACTGTGACCAGATGCGGCTTAGGGAAAACTCTTATGCAAATATTGAGCTGCAATAACTTAGTGCAAACTGCAGGCGCATGAGAGACTTCAATTACAAACCAAGAAAACACGACCTGTTACGTCTGCCCAAAACAGAACGTGCTGTGTACAGAGGTTTGGAAGCGGTGGGTGAGAGAGAAACGGGACACTACCAGGCACAGCAGTACTTACTGCCATAAGTAGTCCTGTTGGTCATTGAGAGGGCTGCGTATGGTGATAACCCTCTGTTTGATAGTGTTTTGTAGGGTCAGTGCCTGAGCTCTGTAACACTACAATATGGAGAATAGACATGATTGATTATCCGGGGCTTTGAATTTTTAAAATGGCCTTGTTTCTTTGTTCACAGTGCAATAGGGTCCCTGATGAGAGGAGATATTTGCTGCCACTGAAGAGTATCTACATGAGACAGATTGATCAAATGGTGGGTTTGATCTGAATTTGTTCTTCAGAGTAATCTTCATAATATGCAAGGAGGCACGTGGAGTCCGATTCCGATACGAACTTCTACAGCTGCACACCTGCAATGCATCTTTTCATACACTGAGTCACTTAAATAGCCACTATATTTTTAAGGATTTTAACTATAAACTCAGAGGGAGATGTTGTGTTAGACAGAGTTTAATCATCTTCTAAAGTGAAGTGTAGTAAAGCAGTGGGAACTCTAAATACAACTTAAGCAGAGTTCTGTCCTGATAAAATTTCATACAACAAAGCTTGTATTACAAATGAAGGCTGGCTGGATAAGCTAGGAGTACAAATTTTTTAACTAAAAAAAAAAAAAAAGCATGTGCCATAAAAGCCATTTTGCTACCTCTTTGTAGCTGCATTGTAAATGATGTTCCTATGGAAAAGGTTTAGTATCTAAGTTGAAAATGTTTTGGTGGAAAGGAAAGGAAATGTGCAATTTTATCACCAAGTTTAATCATTTTCAATTGTTCTGACTAGCAATAACAATGCTATTTGTTCCTCAGGTAGAAACATATTTGTGTAGTGGGTTTTGGTTTAAACAAAACTTTGTTGCAAATAACAGCTGTGAGAGGCAACTCCTAGTCATAAAAGAAGAGCTTTCAGAAGAGTCATGAGATATTTAAAACAGTGTTCTTAACATGAATTGCACAATCGCAAAAGCCTAGCTATAGAAACCAATAATTTGAGAACAAGGTGCCTTTGGTAGGGGAAATGCACAAAGCCACTCAACTCTCTGAGCTGCTCACCTTGTATTGCTTAGCTGAACAGATGAATGTTCAAAATATTCGTTAGGTTATTTTTGTCATGTACCTAATGCCTCTCCCAGAGAGATCCTGAAGATATACACAATTATCTGACAACATGAAAACAAAGTAAATATATTCTTGGTAGTGCAAATATGTAAACTTTTTGGATTAGTGCCATAAGCTTACCTTCACTCACAAAAAACTGCTTTTCTTTGAGTGGGAAGATATTTTTGTTAAATGGAATCAGTTATTAGAGTGCCTTGAAAATGTATGGGTCCCAAAGAAACTGAGTTTAGTTTTGTACATACTGGAAGGATGTCGCTTATTATGCGTATCCCAAAGAACTTTGGATTCTTTCTTTCTTTTTTCCTGTGAATTCAATCAAATAT
Source organism: Mesoclemmys tuberculata (assembly GCA_007922155.1). Lineage (NCBI taxonomy): Eukaryota > Metazoa > Chordata > Testudines > Chelidae > Mesoclemmys > Mesoclemmys tuberculata. The sequence goes on from ML677031.1 coordinate 14,047,077, forward strand.
TGCTGATGGGTATTGCTGATTGGTTGAGGAATTCATACAGAGCCTACAACATGCTAAGCTCTCAAAAAGGGTAGAAGTGGAGTGCATTCATCAGCTTTCAGGAGGTACACAGCACTTCACTCATAAGGTCATTAGTAGGTAGTAACCCTTTGTGCCTCCATGGTGGAGGAGAGGGCAGTGGAAAACTGATTGCACTTTCTCCTCAACTGCACCAAGTGCAGCTCCGGCATGCTTGAGGATGACTGTGTGAATTCTCTAAAAGAAAAGAATTGAATTTGGGACAAGCTTGTCATGAAAGAGGAAAACAATCCCTTCAAATGAGACTGAAACATAACTTCTTTTAAGGGTTACTATTTTCAGTGCTTCTTATCAGTTAAATCTCTGTTTTAAACTCTGTCATTTAGACTGCAGTTAAAATGTATTCAGCTACCACTTTTTTCCTACTTTGCATAGATCCTAAAACTTAAATAGGAATTCCAAAGTAACAGAGCTGAAATGTGTGTGTGCGCGCGCAGATCATTTGTCTTATGACAGAATTCCAGTTCTTCATAAGCCATATGTTGCTTTCATAAAATATTTCTAACAAACATGATAAAGTTCGTGCATATGAGGCTAATGCTTAACTTAGTATACCGATGCATCTCAGGGACCTCGAACTAGACTTTTCTGTTCCCACTAACAGATTTATCATGGATTCAGGAAACAAAATCTTGTCTTCCTATTTTGACCTAGTATCTTTTGAGGGTAGGAGAAGAGAGGATTTAGGAAGATAGCTGACATAAATTTCCCAAAACATACATGTATATGGGTCTGGTGCCTTTTGAAGTTAGATGCTCCCTGAGCTCTATAGTATTTTTTCTTAATTATGTTTCAAAACTATTACTAGAATAAAATAGGCACTGAAGTGCCTATGAAACAAAGCAAAACATACTTCCAGTGTGTTATGACCCAAAGATGTATTAGGGGAATGCAGGTGATAGCAATTTTAACTGGGGATGCTAGTCAACCTCAATTGCTGATTTTGGTGCAAAGGGTGTATGGAAAAAGCCTTTTCTGTCTGTCAGGCAAGGCATAAAGCATATCTGGACATTCCAAAATATTGCTACCTGGGCCAGACCTTCCTAGTTTGAAGTGAGGAACTTTATTAAAGTTTACTAATGTGAAAAGAAACATAGAGCCCTCCAAAACTCGCAGCTTACAATTTATTGTAAGCAATTAGTTCATGCCAGCAGGTGTCCTGGTAAGTAATTAGTTCATGCCAGCAGGTGTCCTGGTGACTTCTTCTGCTGACAGCAAAACCTTCCCGATCCTCATTTGAGCTCGTTGAACATGCACTGTATGCCCTGCTATTCTCAGCAGTGTTTGTGCCTTCTGAGAAATAGAGCTGAAATGCAGGTTTCAGGTGTAGTTTAAGTAAAAGGAAAATGTGGTGAAGCTTTTCAAGAGAAAAGCCTTCCTTTATTTAAGTAGGCTGTCCAATTTTTATATTCTCAAGTTTTTAATTTTAGAACCACACTTCATTTTTGTGTTTTGCCAAAATTAGACTGATGTTCTTAGTTGCAGAATTGGTACAGTGTGGGCAGAGGCACTGCATTCTTCTCTGCTCTGTCCAGCTGGTTTTGCCTGAACGTGTATTGGCTGGATGAATTACATCCAGTATTGAGAGGAGTTAACTTCATGACCTTTCAGTGCTTGGTATCTCAAATCACTAGCCATGATGCCAAATGGGTTGTAGTCTCCTGTCTACCAGAAACAGGGCTGAAGTCACCAACTTGCTTTTCATAATCACGTAACAGCCATTGTCCCATGGTAACAGTCTTGGTTTGTTAGGGTAATGGATTTAAGTTGATGACCTAAAAGTGAAAGACACAGTATTCTCAACTGATCCAATTTCTCCCTCTCCCTGCCCCCCTCCTCTTTTTTTTTTACAAAGTATTTTTTTAAATAAAACATGGCAAAACACAGGCCACATCTTGTTTGATGCACTAGTGTGAAAATCTATTTTTAACTAAGTATTAGAGCCAAGTTGAAAACACTGCTGGGAAAACTTGCTGATACTTACAATGCTGTTGTACTTCTCAGTGTAATGTGCAATATAATTTTTCTAATTAAAATTGCATTGTATATTTGTTTAATTGTTGTAAAATGTATTTAACTGGGGGATGGGAAAGACTTGTAAAAGGACCAAATGTTCTTTTATAAACGTCCTAAGAAATTGTCAGAATTGCTTAAAGTTAGGTTTTACAAATTTATATTAAAAGGTTATCTTTGACTTTTTTCTTTCGCCTTTTCCTTTGAAAGGGGAGGGGAGATGTAAGAAGTGTTAATCATGCAGTTATGGGAATCCCATGGTGCAGTTTGCGGATTACACATCTTTGCACACTTTTCACAAATCTGCTTTCGTTGTTGGTTGAGGAGGCGGGACCAGATTGTGATGAAGTGGAAGTTTTTCTGTAATATTTTTATGAAGACTGCCTCAGTTCTCCCATATTTTGCAAGGCTGCCCGGTGGGCATGGAGAGAGAAGGGTTTGCTCTCAGGTCAGGCTAAAACCAGCTAAGGGCTTGTTTACATGTACAGCGCTGCAGCACGTTTGGTAAAGATGTTCTATGCTGACAGCTTAATGAAACGACCGCTCCTTGTGGAGGTTGAGCTATGTTTGTGGGAGAAGCTCTTCTGCCAACGTAGGGTGCTTAACCGGTGCTTATGTCAGTGTAATTTATGTGGTGGTGGTTAATTCATTCACACCCGAGTGACATAAGTTATGTCTCTTAGGCTCTCTCTACAGTTCAGTATAAGAGTAAATGTTGCCTAGCTGTTTGCGTTTGAATGGGTCATTAATGAGAGGTCAGTTTCGTCCAGTCTTTTTTTTTCAATGAAGAATCTGAGAAGACCATGGCAAATCCAATCACGGGGGCACTGGGTAGTTGATTGCTGGGCATCCGAGATCAGAAGACTGGGAAGGTGTGAAGTGGAGGGGGATAAGAATTGGTTGCAGGAGGGATTTGGTCTGTGCTTTAACCTTCATTTCTTTGTGCTACCCAAGGATTTCCTATGCTATTTGCCAGTTGACTAATAAACCCGACTGTTTTGCCAATGCTGGTTGAGTGTCACTGCAAATGCTGGGTAAGGTGCATTAATCCCTGAAGAGTGCAAGAGTGACTGAGTCTATCTCAGTGGGACTCACTGAACAGATCTCAGCATGAAGCAGGAATGTTAGGGTCTCAGAGGCTTAACCTAAGGAGCTGTTGAGGCTGCATGGCCTACCCAGTGTAGGAAGAGGGAGACCCTTTGGGGGACTGGGGTGCTGAAGGGGTTCATCAGAGACTGTTCCAAAGCTGGGGATCCTGTGGAGTCATGACGGTGGTAGCAGAGTGATGCTAAATACACCAGTAACATCTTGGAGTAAGTGGCATGCAGCAGTAAAGCAAAGGAAACAGCAAGAAATTAGTGCATAACCACTTCCCTATGAAGTATTTCATAAACTTCTGCAGGGAGAGATTGTTGGGAAACTCAACAAGGCACAGCTGATAGCATGGCTGGAGAAGCATGACTGGACCAAGAAGCATGCTTCAGCCCGAGGCAGGGGTTCCAAGAGGGTCTGAGGGTGACAGGTGGCTGCAGGGTGTCCTCAAGACCTGGCTCCTTGTCCAGCAAGGTATTCTCTTGAGCAGGCTCCCCATTGATAAATTGGAAGTGCTGGGACTTGGGGCTGAGAGTGAAGGGGCTAGCAGACTGAGAAGCAGTGAAAGCATGAGGAGGAACCAGGAGAAGCTGAGAGCATGAACTGGATATGGAGAAGAGAAGGGGTAAGTGGGGAAAAGAACCTGGAATACCAATGCCACAGGGAACCTGGGTTCCAACTGTTGCCCCCAATTTAGGTGGGTGGGTGGGATATAGATGCCGCCTTCACTATCTTTGTGAAGGTTTGTGATTTGAACCTGGTTAACTCTGCAGACCAGCTCCGTTGTCTTTCCCCTTACTAAGTCCCAAAGCTATAAAGGTGTACAGCTATATGGATGGAGTTAATACTGAGGACTATGAATGCCTCAAAAAGACTCTAAGCTGGAGAATTTGTTCCAACCCAACCAGGTTATACAACTCTGAGATGTCCCCACAAGCTTAAAACGTGGTGAGTGGCCAGGAAGCCTAAAGATTGGTGTAGAACAATCAGTTGGCAGATGCATTTATGGACAGTAGGTCTGGATGTGAAAAGGAACCCAAAGGAGCCTGGCCTAAGCATGGGAAAGGAACCAATGGCGGTGCCCCAGAAGTGGCATTCATGGAAACCTAAGGTAGCTGGAGGGTAGTGGGGAGTGGCAGTGCTGGTAGACCTTCTCGAAGGAATCTCGGAAATCTGAGATGTAATATGTAAGTGGAGCAAAATGCTTGAGGATTGATGAAATAGTGGCTAAATGGTACCCAAAGGGTTAACTTGGTAAAAGCCCAGGATGGGCTAACTCATCCTCTGTCCATCCAAGAACACAATCTAGCTAAGGTCAGAGGGTGAACTATGTGACTGACGGTTCAGCGGAAGGCAGTTACACAGCCAGCTGCTCGGCACGCAGGGCGTGGTTACCGATGAGGTCTCATTCCAGGCACCAGTATGCATGTCCCCTTGTACTCTCCTGGGCTTGGACTCATCTGACATCAGTGGGAGGGGAAAATGGCAGTTAATGGGAAGACATTCATGGGGCGGAGAGATTCTGGGACGGACAGATATCGTGCGCTGTCAAAGATGCATAGCAACAAATGCTGACAGGTTGTGTAACTTGGATTGAGGTTCTCAATGTAAAGCCATTTGCTCTACCTGTGACTTAGAGCCCCGTGCAGGCACAGGTCCCCTTAATCTGCCATGAACAGCAACCATCTAATCCAACCCCCGTGTTTTGCGCTCTCACAACCAAAGAGCCTGCTGCTATCCTTGCTTCCTAGCCCAGCTGGGTGCTGAGACCTGGGCTTTTCTGGAGAAAAGGAGTGACTTAAAGCTTGTAATTTTCATTTGCTCCTGAGAAAAGACAAGATCTCTCTGCATGTTCCTTCTTGCCTGTCTTTTCTGGGCTATACCCTGCTTCCACTGCTTTGCTGTGCTTCCCACCCCGTTCCCCACCTCACTTTTCTATCTGTTAATCTTTTTGGGTCCCAATGCAAACTCGAGTAGTGCATGTTGGCAGAGGAGCTCTTTTATGTTGTATGTGGCTCTTGCTCTCATTAGCTTAAGTCCCTTTAATGAGTGCACCTTTCTTGCCCTGCTCAGAAGCTATTTCCTTGCCTACTGCAGGCAAAGTAGGAGCTATTATTGAGGATTGAGGACAGCACCCAACCATGCCACCTGCACAGGAAGATGAACTACAAGTGGATATAGTTTCTATAGTGATGCTGTTTTTTCTCCTTCCTGCCAGTTGTGGAGGGGAAAAATACCCCATTCCTGGTCAGAAGATTGCACCCTGTGCTACCGGGCAGATTTGCTCAGGGTGACCCCTGTATTTGTGAGGTTCAGGCTCTCTTCATCACTGCTCATCTAGGCCTAAAACCCCCGGCAACCGGAACAAGCTCCAGCTAGTATAAATTACAGCAGCCTCATGCACTTAGCAAAACAGGATGCTGTTCGCACCCCCGCTTCATTCTGCTCTCTGCACTCCCCCCACTGAATAAAGTCCAGTTCCAGGTTTCTCTGCTATTCAAAGCCTCTGTGGAATTCATCAAGCTTACCAGAAAGAATGCCATAATGTTTCACAACTCTGACCTTCCACTGGATCCGTGCAATTCTTGACAAGAGGAATCAGGTGACAGGATTTTCCTGGGTGCTGGACCTACACTATGGAGCCTGCTTCTGCAAGAGAGAAAAATAATCATGTCCTTTTGTAGTATTGAGGGCAAAAGACAAAAGCCTATTTCTTCGGTGTAGTTTTCCCTCATTTTCTAATGCCACTCTACAGCAAGTCACTTGCTCATACAAACATGATCAACTAAAATGCCCTATTAAACCTGTCAAGCTGTTTCCTCTTAAGAAAGGACATAACTATTTGTAATTTGTTTTATGATAGTTGGGGAGGGAAGTGGGGATAAATACTCCTATGCCATGGGGTCATGTGAGCAACTAGATATAAAGGCTGCACGGGCAGCACATGCTTTCTTAGCCAAAAGGCCGAGAAGCGTACTACAGCTGGGTTGAGACCAAACGATGGAAGAAGCAACAGTCAGCTGGGCTGGAAAGCGGCTTGGCCGGGGATGGAGGTGTACTACGGTAGGCCCAGGGCAATGTTTTTATCCTTTATAAAAATCTGTGTTTTGAAAAAATGGACTTGTCAAAATGTGCAGCTTTGTAAGAAGACTGAGCATTTTAATATGGCTCCTGTTAATATTTGCACTATTTAAGACAAAATATAAGAAAGAAAAGCTGGTTTTCCAGCTTGCAATTTTCCTAGAGACTTGAGCAAATGAAGGCCATGTATGGTTAAAGAATTTAGCCCAGAGTTGTGCTCAGTGTTGCAATACCTAACTGATTTAGGAGCCTAAATATCATTTTCAAAATGGATTTAGGTACTTATGAGCCAAAATCCCATTGACAGTTGATGAAATTTAGACTCCGAAGTGTTTAAATCCCTTTTGAAAATGATTTAGACAATGCTGAGCTCAGCAATGCCTACATGATTTTACAAATCTGGGTCTTAAAGCCTTACAACATGAGAGAGAATCTCTAATATTTTGGAAGTGGTGGGTGAATAGCTTTTCCAATCATTTCATTTACAAACCAATAGAATCAGAGAGTGAATACAGAAAGGGATGTGATTTTTCAGACCACCTGTATTCTAGTGTATTACATTTAATATTAAATGTATTAAATTAAAATATAACACATTATATTTAATGTTGTAGATGTTGTGTGCTTCCACAAGAGACCACTCTTGCTTCACTGTTTGGAACTTTGGAAGCACTGTTTGCTGTGCTTCACATATAGGGGAAAGCCAATTGTAATGTCTTTTTTTGGAAAATGAGTGTTTGGAAATGTAATTTCATGGTTTTCATGAACCTTGCTTTTCTTCCAAGCAGGTCTGGGCAAAGAGCTGCAAAGTGTTAATGGACAGATGAATGAGGAAAGCCAAAATGTAAATATTCAGCTGTCGACAGGTTCTGCCAGCCATGTGGTATCACTGGAGAATCTGGCTGTATAGATATATGAAAGATTGCTCCCCTTAATTGGTAGCGGTGTTTTATCTGCTGATCACCACTGATACTGATTATTGACGTAACAGAGATCAGACACTATTCTTCAAAAGCCATTTTCAATTGCTGCTGTTCTGCTTGTTCACCACTGAAACTGATCAGAGAAGCATTTGGTTATAAAGATCAGATTGGAATAACATCTCTGTTTTCTAAGGTAAGGAAATTTCGCTGCCTTGAATGTCACTTGGCTGCAGCTTGTGGGCATGCCCACTAGAGTTTGTTATAACCTTATTGACCTGCCTTGGCAAGAGATGCTTAACATAATTCACTTTTTTCTTTCCAAGATGGGAGACATGAGGCTTTCACACCAGTTTTAGGGAGCATAAGTCTGCAGACTTCAGCAAAGTTACTCCTGGTTTACACTAGTGTCAGAGAGAGGAAAATGAAACCCACTCAATCGGTTGATGGGTCTGATTTGGGGAGTTTTCTGTTCTGTAGATTAAGATGTAGTGGATATTGCTGAAACTGACCTCTACAGCACAATAAGGTTATATCTGGATGATTGTAGGGCACAGGGCACACTTTTTATGCTTATGCATGCTGATGTGGTCTAAGAAGCAATTTGTGGCGAGGGGATATAATTGATTAAATGGATTGAAGCCACTGTAGAAATGATTCAAATGGGTTTTGTGCATGTCAAAATATGAGGCAAGCTGAAGGATGTGGTTGTTAGTGCTGATGACTGTTTCAAATAAAATGTCATTCCTAGCATTAGTAATTCGGCTAGTGTGGATTAGAATTGCAGCCTGTTAGAGCGGCTCATGGGAGCCTGGCTTGTAAATCTCAGAGAGAGTAAGAAAAAAAAATTGTCTGTGCCTGTCAAAGCCATCATTCTATGGAGAAATTCTAATAGCGGAGTGCTTACCCCAAGCCCTCAAAAAGCTGGTGTGGTTCTGGAAGTCTTTTGCCTCAGGCACATTCATTCACTCCCAGGCAAAGTATTGGATGCATGCTGTACCTTTCTATACCAATTGTAACTGGCTGAGCTACCCTGGCTTAATGGCAGATGGATGCAAGTCAAATGCATTAACCTTGTACAAGACAACAGGGCCCTACCCACAAAGATACTTAGGCACTTGTGTCTGGGTTTAGGTGCCTATGTCACAGTTTTAGGCTCCACTGCAATCCTGCTTATTCAGATCCCCTATTACTGATACTATCATCAAGGCCTCTCAGGCTGGGTCCACACTGACGGCGGCAAATTCGCCGCTGTCAGATTGATTGCTCTGGTTTGACTGAGCGGGCTGTATAGACGTGCTCAGTCGATCCAGCAAGCGATGCAGGAAAACCACCACGGTAAGTGGCATAGTGGTGCAGGAAAACTACCCCGGCAGTGTGGACGGCGCACGGAGGAGACGCTGCAAAGTCGACAGGAGATATGCAAGTGATTTATGTCACTTGCGTATCTCCCGTTGACTGCCGCCAAATCACAAAGGTACGTGTAGACCGGGCCTCAGTTGAGGTGAACCAAATCCTCTCTTTAGATAAACTGGGGCTATTGCTATCACTTCTTTTACTAGTGAAGGCACAGCCTTAGAAGAAAGATAAACTCTCACCGGGCTCTTTATTACCTGCTCCTTTTATTACCTGCTCTTCAGGGCTTCCTCACCTCTTTGAAAACGGTGAGTTTGTGATGGTGCTGCAGGAAGGAGGATCGTATGCATAAGGGTTAAATTCAATTGTTATCAAGTGAACGTAACTGAGCATTTAATTATTGTTTATAAATACAATACCTACAAAGATCAGCTGATTTTGTACAAAAGAGGCAGTAGAGTTAGCATCATAACTAGAGAGCAGCCTTGAAATGCTAGCTCGTGTATGCTGAGGCATGCCTATGTAGGAATCGTAATACTTTCTCTGTAGAGGGCAAGCTTGAAGTCAAGGATTCCATAAAACAACGTGGTATCTCCAGTGTATTCTTAACCAGCCGTCAGAGAGGCTCACTTGTGACTCATAAAAAAGCCAGCAGACCTTGACCTAATCCAAGGATGATTTGTTTACAATGAGCAGTGAAGGATACTTTATTATGCTTGACTACTACCAGGATTACTAATAGATAATAGAGCTCTGAAGCATTAGATGCTATAGAGAACGCCGCTGTATGGCATCGTTTTACCTGCCATGGAATTTCCAGAGCATCTAGTGCCAGCAACAAGACCTCTTTTTTCGACTGATTAATTTATAATGCTATCTGAGCCCCCTGCCATATTGGTGAGAACAGTTTCCTTTTCAGGAGTCAGGTTTTTTTCTCTCGGAAGTCCCTGATTCAGCTTAACTGGATATAGAAGCCCGGAGGATGTCATCAAGGTATCGTGGGTTGTGTTGTCAGATAGGATCTGTTTCTCTCTGACCTGAGGTTGAACCCTGGTATTATTTAATGGCAGGGGAGAGTTCCTGGTTCAGGGTTTCATCCATCCCAAACTCCACCTTTACATTTGACATGAGAAAAATTAGACCTGATTTTGTGACATTAATGGGACGTGACTGTAGAAGAAACAGTGAGGTGGCAAAATTTGCAGATGATATAAAACTACTCAATATAGTTAAGCAGACTGCAAAGAGTTACAAAGGGATCTCATAAAACTGGGTGATTGGGCAAAATAATGGCAGATGAAATTCAATGGTGATAAACACAAAGTAATGCACGTTGGAAAACCTAATCCCAACTATAACGGGGTTAAAAAGAGAACAAGATAAGTTTGAGAATAGGTTCATCAATGGCTATTAGCAAAACCATGCTCTGAAGTGTCCTTAGCCTCTGTTTGCCAGAAACTGGGAATGGGCAACAGAGGCTGGATCACTTTATGATTGCCTGTTCTGTTCACGTCTTCTGAAGTAAATGGCTTTGGTTGGACCATTGGTTTGACCCAATATGGCTGTTCTTATGCTCTTAAGAGAATAGAGGGACTTAGATGGCTGTTGTTTGTGCTTAATAACTGCAGAAATGTTGAACTGCCTTGATGTCATAACCATTAGAGGAAAGAGAAATTAGAAATGTGCCAGTATTACTCATTCAAGAGATTACACATGTAACATTTCTATCATTCTGATTCATTGCTCCAATTTCTGGAACTGAAATAGACGCCTGCCAGAAACAGGAATGATCACTGGCCAGACAGCTTTATGGGTGCCCCAAACAGATGTCATTGCCTGCTGTTTAATAAATGCTTTGGTTAACCCAAAGAGGGCCCCATGATGGCAGCATGTAACATGAAAAGGGGAATATGTTTCTTTGTCTCTTCAGTGGCTTCAGAAGTGTGTTATAACTAGAATGAAGGGACCCCACTAGCAACAAGTGGTATTATCTCAAGCCAGGGGCTTCTCATGGATACCTGTCTATGACCTTTGTGATACTGCAGGGGTCTGGGAGTTGGAATTCAACTGTGTGTGTGTGAGGGGGAGAGGAGGTTAGAAATTAAGGAGCACTGGTGTACGGGGAATTGAGTTTTCCTCAAACAATCCCAGTCGCTATATCTAAAATACATATGTCATATGGTCTGTATCAAATTATATATCAAATATCAGAAGAACAGTAAGCTACCTCTGGACAAGTACATATTATCTGTAACTAAATTAAATAAGGATTTCAGCAGCATACCACTCAAGTCTTCCATTTCAGTAGCTTATTGCTAGTAATCCCCCTTGCATCAGCAGCGGTGCAAGTGAATACAGAAAAACAAACTCATTTATCACCATGTTTCCTCATGAGCTCCTGGCATATGAAATGCCACGATGAACAACAATATCCTGGTGAAATTGCAGTCTTCTCTGATCCAGTGGTACACTCTTCCCCAAGAAGCTAAGTCCCTCCAGGGAATCAGGAGAGCATGGTCACTGGCTATTTCAATCTGAATTTTGCCTCTGCTGGTTTGCGCCAGGTACTTCCTGTTTTGTATGACTTGAACAAGTGGCTGCATGAATTATCGTGGTGAGGGGAATACAGGGCCTGATCCAAAGGCTGCTCAAGTCAGTCGAAGGTCTCCCATTTGTTTCAGTGAGCCTAATTCCACTGAAACACAGTTTGGTTCACTGGTAAGGTTTATTGTTTCTGACTAGGGCCTGCAGTGCAGACATGGGCTGAGTCAGTAGCAAAGTCATTAAATGTGGTTAATACTCAGGTGTGTTTCAAACAGTCTGTCTGCCTCTGGGAGGAAATACCAGCCTCATTGGTATAAAAGGGCCTGTGCGGGGTACTGTGTTTGGAGCACTGCTCCCAAAGCAACCCTAGCTGACCTAGAAAACTACTCAGAGCTTAATAAAAGCACTAATGAACTGCCCAAGGGGTGGCGGGAGCGTGGGGGTGTGTGGTGTTTTGCCTTAAATCTGGGTGGCTCCTATGTAGGAATCTTTTCCACAGCACCCATTTTAATCTGCTCCCTTTGGATTTTTGATTTGTATGTTTTAATTGTCCTGTACCTGAAGTGTTCGCCCAGCACTGCGATTGCTTTGTAGATGCTATTGCTACTTGGCTTGAGTCTCAGACTTCATTTGTGGCAGGGCAGTGGCTTGCTACCCCACCTGTAAAAAATGAGGTCATACACTGTAAAATCTCTGACCACCATTACCATAATATCTGAGCACCTCACAACTTTATTGTGCATTTATGTGCAGCACCACCCCAGTGAGGTAGGGCAGTGCTGTTATCCCCATGGATAGATGCGGAACTGAGGTCCAGAGCTTTGGCAGTTAGGGTCCTAACTACCTATGAGTATCTGGGCCTGAGAGATTAAGTGACCAGCCCATGGTCAGGCAGGAAATCTGTGGTGGAGCAGGGAATTAAACTTGGGTCTAACCCCTGGACCATACTTTTTTTCCATTGAGAAATTAGGCCAATGCTGAGGGCATTGAAAAACCCCACAGTTTTCAAATTTTGTGTAAAATAATAATAAAATGGGGGCAGCATCATTCCTTTAAACAGTTTAGTGTATTCTCATATTATGAACAGAACTGAGATATAGTCTTTCTATATTGTAACCTTAGTTATCACTATAAACCAAAAGGATATTTAAAACCAAGTAATTTAAGCCAACATTTTAAATTTAAAAAAACCCAAAAAACATACTAAATCTATTGCTACTAAACACCACATTTCAGTCTGCAAAAAGAATAATTAAAGTTTGTGTGAAGAACTCTTATAACCCATAGGTGTGCGAAGATATTGACATACCTGTTAGCAAACTTATCTTTTGAGCATTATGACAATAGATTAAAAACCTACATTTACTTACAGTAGCAGGAACAGCATATAACCTAAAAAAACAGATGATAAATAATCAAGAACTTCCTTTATTATTATTTTTTAATAATTGAAATGATCTCCACCTTAAAGCCCAAAGGGTTCTACAATAACGTCAGGCTGGATGCCATTAATTTTTAATAATGCTCATTTATTGGAATATGCCATTCGTAACACTAACAGTTCTTGAAAATTACCATGTTTTAAAATCAATTATCTCCATCATGTAACAGCAGCAGTGGCAATCTGGCATTACATGTTTGTGTCAAAAAGCTGCATTTGTTTAACTTTAAGTGAAATACAAAACCACGGGGTTTGAAAAATCTTTCCAGTTTTTTGCTCTTTTACAGCGGAGATTGATTTTTTAAAGCAGGCTTGGAGGGAAACTTTTTTTTTTTTACTCCCAAAAGGAGATTTAAAATAAGCATTTTTAATAGAACAAACAGTCTCCTTGCTCTGAGATGCAGCTGAATGAAAAACAAATTATACAACAGCTATTGATTGCTTTCTTTGCAAGTGATTATTTTCTGTCACACATTCTTATTGTTTTACCTCCATCTGTACAGCTCAGTGCAGAATAAATGTGTGTTAGCAGGGCTCGTATTTGCACTTAATTCGTTCCATCCCTCTCACAGAGGAACAGACCTTTTGTCTTTTTAACTATCTGTTATTAAATAGTATGACATCGTGTAGAGCAAAAGGCACTAACAATAATTAACTCATAAATTAGCAGAGACAAAACCAGATCAATAACATTTCTGTGAACAGATTTTTTTTTTATGGTGATTTTTTTCTCTTTATAAATCAGTCTATTTCCCACTGATTACATGACAGGTGAAGATTGACACATTTGAGTTCTTTTATGCCTCTAGGAGCTGAGCACGTAGCATAGTATTACTAAGAGGTGTCACAATGGCAAGTGACTTTTTGATAGCGGTTTTTATGTTCACCAGGTCACCAAAGTATGGTAGCCTACTGCCTGGGACTGCTAGAACAGAGACACCTTTAAAGAGGTAAGGGCCCACTAGAAATGTGAAGCTTTTAAATTAAATCATCTGCATGCAGCTCTATGGGACAAATTCTTTTCTCACCCATAAGATTAGACCATGATTTATTGGATGAGGTTTCACAGAGCCTGGGCTAGATCTAGAGTCCTACCCTGGCTACTTTATATGCCCCTGACAGTGTAAATCAGCTGTAAAGCCAATAGATCCAACCCCACAAGCTCCTCAGGGGATCCTCTAGTGCAGCAGTTCTCAAACTTCATTGTACAGCGACCCCCTTCAGACAACAAAAATTACTACATGACCCCCAGGAAGGGGATGGGAGTGAAGCCAGAGTCTTGCCGCCCCAGGTGGGGGAGGCCAAAGCTGAAATCTGAGGGCTTCAGCCCTGGACAGGGGTGGGGGAGACCTGAGACCTGCCACCCAGGGCTCAGAGTGGTGGAGCTCAGGCTTTGGGTTCAGCGCCCGGCCCCAGCAAGTCTAACGGCAGCCCTGGTGACCCCATTAAAGCGGGATCGCGATCCACTTTGGGGTCCCGACCCACAGGTTGAGAACCACTGCTCTAGTGGTTATAGGAGCCATTGTAGCTGCTAATCCCTATTAGAGTAAGTGGGTAATCGCTGGCTGCTGTAATGGTTTGTGCATCTATAATAATGCCACTTTTCTCATTCCCCACCCTTGTCATGGACCTCTATAAGCAGCAAGTGACCTGGATGAAGTCAGTCTTGTAACTTTTCTCAGGATATATAAGAATTTACTTCAAGGAAACCCAATGGTTGGCAAAGCAGTGGCCAGTAAGTAATCATGTATGAAAACAATGAGGAGTGTGATTGTCATGAGCAAACACCCAGATGGTAAGGGCCAACAACCACCTGTAGCAAAAAGAGAGTGAGAGAGAGTGTGTGTATGTAATTAACCCTAACTCTGACTTTCCTGGCTCCTACCACTTTAGAGCCACATACTGGTTTTAAAACATTTTGACTTTTTTTTTTTTTTGCTTCTGTTTATTACTTTTTTTTTTTGGTATGTGAAAAACAAGGAAATAAAACATTTTTCCCTGATGCAAAATGACACATGTCCCTGAACAATTACATAAATAAATTGCTTTTAACTCAAAACAGATTCCTGTCACTTAAGAAGAATCAAAGGCAATGAAGGTAAATCAAGATCAGCAGCAAGCCCTGCCAGCTAATGGCCTAGATTAGTTCTATCCTGCCCCTCGTGGCGATGTGGGGCATTAGGGGTGTGTGTGTTGGGTCTAAGATTATTACAGACACCGCAGATCTCTGTGAGGTTGTTCAGTGGTAACTGAATAACTTAGTTCACTGAGGATTTTTTTGATGATTGGGTGAAAATTTGAAAAAAAATGGAGAATTTGTAGGCTACATTTCAGCCTGAAGCCTGCCTATCTGTTATGACTTTCATATAAGAAATCCGTGGGTTTTTAAAGAAGGATTTATTATGGAACCTCTAAGAGAACCTTAACTATATTGCTGGAGTAAAGCAGCCCCCTTCATTAATGCCTCAGGGATATAATACAAGCTGTTCGTGAGGTACAACCCACATAGATGAGACAATGTGTCGTGAATAAACTCATAATATACTGGGTTATGGTTTAGGAATTCATGTGTAGAGCACTGAACAATAATTAAGCAAAGCCTAGCAGGGACAAATGGAGACTGGCCACTCCATCCCTCCACAGAGCATGTATCAACTTTAAAGAACGCATTTTAACTGTTTTCTCTCTGTGTTTCTAATTTACCTCTCACCATAGTATCTACGCTTCTCCTAAGGGTGAAGAGAGTCATCCTCTGGCTGTGTATTAGCCTCCCTCAGTTACTACGTGCTCCTATGGAGCTTTTCAAAGACAGGTTTTGGTGGAAAGAAGATCTCTGCAGCCTTACTGAAATCTCCACATTGTAGGAAGACCTGTGCAAAGAGGGAGACAGTGTAGTGTGCTCTAGGGGCCTGATCCAATGCCCAATGAAGTCAGTGGAAAGCTTTCTGTTGACATCAGTGGGAGTTGGTTTGGGCCCTAAAAGAAGTGAGACCAGAGATTCTTCGGTCCTGGACAATTTGACATTTTGGAAGCCCTTTGATACCTGAGATTGTCAGACCAAAAGACTATTGTGGTTGGGGGCTGGAAGGTGTTCAATGGGCATCTCTTGGGTTGATGGGGATTGGTGACAACATAGAACTGATGCTTTTAGTCTCCAAGGGCCTGAGCTTTTTCCCACTTTGAAGTCAATGGCAGTTTTGCTTTTGGGGCCCCAAGTGTGTCTGTGGGGCCTCAGCCCTGCCCCTCAAAGGGAATTAGGAGCCTAGCTCTAGGTGGGAGGGAGCTGCCTCCCACCACTCAGGATTTTCAGCAATAAATCATGGAATTAGGCCTGGCCTGGCTTAGGTGCCTTTCTTGGGGGGGAAAAAAAAGGCAAACCAAAACAAAAAGGTGCTATGCTCCACCCCCTATATGTAGACCAGGAGCCCCAAACTTTCAGCTGTGAAAGCCACACCACTCAGCCGGAGCTGCTGGGCCCATGTCATGTGGAAGAGGAGTAGGGGAAAGAGGCAGGGCTGGGAGGCAGGAGTGGCCACCAAGCATGGGGCCAGGAGAGGCACGCTGGGTCCACATGGGAGAGGGGCGGAGGGGGGAAGGGCACGACTGGGAGGGAGTAGCGGGCTGGTCAAAATGTGTCAGCAGGCTGGATGCAGCCCGTGGGCCATAGTTTGGGGACCCCTGATGTAGACGTTAAAGTCAGAGCATACCACGGTCGGATTGAATGCCGGTGAGGTTTCATGGATTTAAATTGGCCTGACATTTGCACTGAAACTTATCTAATGGTGAAAACAAAGGACTGGGATGCAGCACTTGTGTGTTCTGTCCCCAATTCTAACACTAGCTGGCCTTGTGACCGTAAGAAATGTCCTTACCTGTTTATGCTTCAGTTTACTGACATGGAGATTGGATGTAGTCATTTATTTTAATAATTCTTTGCAAAGTACTTTGAGATCTATGGATGAAAGGTAATGAATACCAAGAATCATTCTTTTATTCTACCTGATAAAAATAAAGTAGCATAGTTGACTTACATGGGAAATTCTTAAACATTCTCCAGTTACAAGCAGTTCTACTTTACTTATATTCTGGCTTTTATTCTCTACTGCATTTACTCTCTCATTTATATCCTAATTACCTATTTGTTTTTTATTACAATTATGGGCATATTATACAGACACAAAGGAAGTTCTTGTTATGGCAGATCACTCAGGCTTGGTCTGCAACTAAAACTTAGGTCAACCTAGTTACAAGTCTAAGAGGTGTGAAAAATTCATGCCCCTGAGAGACGTATTTAAATTGAGCTAAGCCCCAGGATAGACATTGCTAGTCCTAAGTACTGCCTCTTCAGGGAGTGGATTTACTACGGCGATGGACCATTCCATTACTGTAATAAGTGTATGCTGTACAGCGGCATAACTGCAGCTTGTAGTGTACATATACCCTTAGCCCAGTGGTTCTCAGCCTATTTGCCATCGTGGGCTGCATGTACAGCTCTCTGTAATATGTGGGACATATCCACACAATATATATATACTACCTGTATGGCACTGATCATTTCACATGGACCATAACTGTGGTGATTGGGCCGCAAGCAGCCTGTGTGCTGCGGGATGAGAAACATTGCCTTAGACTGATAGGAACCCACTGGATTATCCTAGGACCCTCTTTTCTGATACTGTCGCTGATTGTTAATTACCCATTAAAGCCGAGGCCCCCAAACTGTGGGGCTGCAGCTCCGGATCCTGGCCATGGTCCTCTGCTCCAAGCTGCAACCCCGCTCACAGCCATAGCTCTGCTCCAGGCCCCAGTGCAGCTCCGGCCTCAGTCCCTGGCCCTGACTGTGGCCCCAACCTCAGGTCCTGACTGCAGCTGTTGGGGGAGATGTGTGTGTGGATAGAGTCCCTTATGGGCAAGAGGGGGTGTGACAAAAAATTTGGGGACTTCTGCATTAAAGATTGGAATGTAGGCTATTTTTACTTACTTATTTTTACTGCCTGATTAATGATGTGGACACTAATTGCCTTTAGTTTTGTGAAGGAATAATATCACAAATTATAGCTCTTCAGATAGAAGAGGAAACTGCTTCTGATAATGCTAAAATTTAAAATACATAAATAAATAAAACTCAAAAAACTTGCCTGATCACAATCTAAAGACAGGATGAGCTTTGTAACACTTTGAGTAATAACTCAAGTCTTTCCACAGCCACTATTAGGAATATGAGGAGTAATAAGACATTATAGATAGTCCAGATGTTACATGAGCTGAAGAAAAAATGTGGCATAGCAATATTTTAGGGGAATTCAAGCCAACAGTGTAAAAAATGAAATCCTTCTTATCTTGAACTTCAGTAATTTCTTTAGTTGGCAATGCATCACTTGATTTTAATCTGAAGTAATTATTTTTGAGCGTGAAAAACCTCTCTTTCCACTGGAGTAAAGTGGGATCATAAACAAGTTGAATCTCCTGTTTTCAGACTTTCATATTTGTTGTAAACCAAAGAGTCAGATGTCCCATGGAAAGGGATGAAAAAGGTAGGAAAGCCATATGGTGCTATAGTAGGTTTTACTGTATATTTGTACATTCCATAACATCTGGTTTGAGGGGAAGGGCATGTACACTCCAATCAGTGATTGACAGTGTAATGAATCATCAGCAGTGATGGATCAGGAGGGGGCAGTGTGGTGAATCTGCTAATGGTGTGTCTGCTGTTGCTTTTTTCCTCCTGTTTAGGAGGGTGATGGGGAGGCTTCTATGGCAGTTACCTGGGAGAAGTGAGTCACGGAGGCATGGTGGGAGGCGCATGGTAGTGGAGGCATATGGAGAGTACTTATTGTTTGCATTTCAATAGCGCCTAGGAGCCTGAGAACTGGATCAAGACCCCATTGTGCTAGGCGCAGCACAAACATATGACAGAGACAGTCTCTGCCCCAAAGAGCTTACAGTTTCCTGGAGCTGGAGCCATAGAACCTAAACTGCTGATGCCCTTAAACCTGTAGCATTTGCTTCAGCTGTGGTACACTGGATGCATGACCAGGGACTCTGTGAGCTAGGGTGTGGTATCCTGCTAGGTTGAAGACCCGATGAAAGACAGACTTTTATCACAGGTTAGAGCTTCTGCCCCCAAATTGCAAGCAGACTGGGGACCAGAAAAAAAAAAGAAATTTTGGGTAAGTACATTATATTTTCCTATTTCCAAGCTATTGAAAAGAGATTACAAACAATGGAGAATGGAGAAAAACTCCTGAGTTCTAATACCAACACAGACATTGACTGGTATTCAGGTGGGACACTAACTCACATGAGCTGCATCTGCGTTTATGAATTAGGACCCAGCCTTCTGCTGGGTTTCTTGGCTGCTCAGTGAGGACTTGTTGGTACTTTGGAGCCTGGGCCTGGAATGTGCCATATACATTCTGGGGCAGCGGAGCAGCTGCTTTCCAATTAAACTGAAGAGCCAATCAGTAAAGACAGCAGGTGTGAATGGAGCACAGGGTTGAAGGTAAAATTAATTTGTTTGCTTTTATTTTCTGATTTTTCTTTTTCTTCAGAGTGGTGGCATTGGCTCCACTTTCCCCAATGGCAGAATCCCTACTGCCTCTGCGTGACTTTAGGTGACTTAACCTTTCAACCTGTTTCCTTTCTGAATTAGGATACTAGTTTTTACAGTAGCTACCTTCACAGGTATGTTCTGAGGATTAATTAGTTAATGTTTGTGTAAACCAATAAAAGACCTATTATGAAAAGTGCTATAAAGTAACAAATTGTTTTTAATAATAACATAACTAAGTCCGTATTGTACTTCATTAAATCCATATTTTAGATATAAAATAGTTCAAGCATTGAGAGTTTCACCTTAGTTTAAAGAGCACATATGACAGCCAAAAAAAAAAAAAAAATTGGATTTGCTGTCTGAGGATGTTTTATATTACCTAGGTCCCCTCATATAGCCTCTTGGGAGGTGATGAGCGATGACAACATTTGCTATCATTCTTTTAAGTTACATTGTGGCTGGGAGAATTCATTGCTAATGGCAATATTGGATTAGTCAGAAAGATTCTGAGTACAGCTCCAGATATCTTATTAATAAAACTCAGTGTAAATCATGTTTTTTTGTGGAAGCGTGAAAGTACTGATTATCCACATCTCCACTGAAAAATGACCTTCACTCTCCAGCTTTCCCAGTTGCAGGTTGTAACGCTCCTCAGTGGTTCATTTCTTTGAGCAGAAGTTGAATATACTCACTAGCACTTGACGTTAATGATCAAGTTTCTATTGAGGCGTCAGTCACTCGCAATGCTATCGTTAAGCCTGAGTTTTATTTTGCACTGCAAGCAGAGATTCAGCCGCTTCATTATATATAAAAAGGGTAGCATATTCTCCCCAATCTTACAGCACTCAGTCTTTGAGCACAGAATTATTTTTTGAGAATTTGAAAGCAAACCTGTAAATTAATTTGAGTTAAAATGAATTCAACTGGGTTCTTTAAGGAATTCCACAGCTGTCAGGATTTTTTTGTCCCAAATTATCCTAATAATGTAATAATTTAGACACTTCAAACCTACTTCAAAATTGAAATGTTGTGCATAGACTATAGTTAAATAAATTCGTTTTTAATTAAGTTAGGTTACTAAGGGTGATTTTATCTAATTGTTTTGATTATATAGGCTACAGATAGGGTCAGGTCTACAGCTCAGGTTAATGTAAGTAGAACCATTGGGGGATGACTCTGATGTCACAATCCACACCATTCTTCTGCTGCTAATTTACATGCAACAATTCTATTGGTTGTAGTGAGCCAGCTGTCAGAGGAAGATTGAACACATGTATTAAGAGTTCTCACTCATTCCTTAGTTGGCCCAATGGTCACTGATCTTTAAAGATGTGACTGCATGCAGGGTTGTTAGGATGAGAAACTAGTGATATGGTTCAGGTATGCTTGATGTAAGTTTGTTTCTTTACCAAAAATGTACACTAGCCCTGTCTCCGTGAATGCAGTACAAATGAACAACAGCAGGCCACTTCCCTGCTCAGAAATCTCTGTCTGCCCCTCCAGCAAGTTCTGTTTCTAAGAAGCTCCATTTCTCTGCTTCCTTTAAGGGTGAAGCTCACACCTCCTCCTGACTTTCTGCCTTCAACACTCACAGCTTGAGACTGATAGCCAGCCAGGAAATGCCCTCAGTTCACATGGCTTTGTTCTGTCCTGCCTTGCGGTCTAATGGCTCAAGTGGTAGCTCCCAGCTGCTATCTGTTTTTACTACATAAAGGGGCTTGATTGCTCTTTCTCTTGAGCCTGAAAGAATGCTTGGCACAGCCATTGAATTTAACAAGGTCTGGGATTGTTTTCTGATCTATGGGTATCTGTGCACTATGCGCTACAGCATCTGTCAACCTTAGTGGTGTCTACACTGGCACTTAGGTCAGCTTATCTAGGTCTCTAAGAGGTGTGAACTTTTCATACCGCTGAGTGATGTAGCTAGGTTGATGTAAGCTTTAGGTGTACATCAGGCCTAAGTCTCATTTAATGGTAGTTACTAGTGCCTTTCTGTCCTTAAAACTAGTTTTCATCTGTTATGAAACCACAAATGCTAAAATGCTTTAATAATAATCATTTTGTGATTGCATGTCATCACTGAATTGACTGGGTGCTTTAATAGCACATTTCCATATCCAAATATGTTTTGGATTTCTTTTAACAGTAACTTTAATTTTTAATTTCTTGGGTTTATAATGCTTAGCTATGGAATAATTATAGCAACCTTGTAATGCTTTTTGCCCGTAAGTTTCTGATATGTACTCTCACCCTTAACTCCACTGTAACTTAATATTTTTGTCCTGGAATTTACATACACGCTTAAAAACCTTTTGAGGATCTGGCCATAGTGCCTTTCATCTGTAGGCATCCCCAGACACGTTGCCATGTTAATACAAGAATGAAATATGGGGATCACTTCATCTGTTAGTGAAATGCAACCACCTCTGAGGTGAAAAGTGTCAGCTGCTGAATAGAGCTCAGCTCTATAGAACAATTAAGATAAGAGGTGAAATTTTTTTTTTCCAATTAAAATTGTACAATGTAATTATCTGAACTGCAGTTTGGTCAAGACACAGTGTTTTCTCCATATGAGAGTATGGTGTTGAGTGCCATGAGATTTTAGTGACTACAAGCTCCAAACATCAGTTTTAAATTTCATCTAAAAGATGTTAATTCTAGTGGTACAGTGCCCCTGTTGTATTGGTTCAATTCTGACTCAGTGGGAAGAGTCCCAGCTAACAAATGATAGAAGCTGGGGTTTTCCTTAGAAAATTTGCATCTCAGTGCTGACCCAGGTCGTGCTTAGTTTATAAGAGCTGATGGAATCAAAGCATAAGGTAGAGTGAATGCAACCTTCAAAGTTCTCTGAAATCTCCAAACATTTGATTTAATATGAGTATCACTGCACTTTAACTGCACCTCTAAAGCATGTCATGGTAGAGGAAATTTTGATAAGGGTAGTGATGGAAGATTTTTCTTGTGGCTCTTCAGCTTTTGCCCAAACAGCTAAAAAAAAAAAAAAGAAGCCAATACCTGGAACTGATTGACTGACTGAAATCATGACTTTCTTAGGGGAAAAGGAAAGAACAGTGTTCTTTGCTGTGCACTAGAGATTCATTAAGGTTAAAGAGGTTAATGCATGATGGTAAATAATTGTGCTAAGCATGAAGGGCCTCTGAATTTCAGAACCATGTTGATTTCTGTGTATTTCCCAGACCCTGGTAATTCTTTTGTTTGAAACAGCAATTCCTTTGTAAACCAAACAAACAAATAAAACCCAGGCTTTGAAGAGGACTTTGAAATGGTAGGTTTTAGACTTGAGTAATGAAAATGATATTAAAAATGTATTATTCATAATGTGAAAAATGCAGTCTTCCTCTTCTGTTGACACACTATTATTAGATTTTGGAGGATTACTGTACCTGAATTTGTTTTGCTACTGGCACAATGTAAATGGCATCAGAACTTTTTGAACCAAGGAAGCAATTTAGGAATTCAATACTGTGGTAAAGCAAAACAAATAGGCCTTGTCTGTTAGCGTACAATGGCTCTAAAATATACAACTGCAATTTTATGGCTGACCTGTGCTGTAATTTGATACTGGTGGTTCACTAACGGAATGCACATTTATACTCTGGGTGCCTAGCAGTTAGAAAAACAAGTATCTGTGTCTTTTAGGACCTATCAGTCAGAGTATGACGCAAAGGGTAATACTTAAAGACGCTCCCTGATATGCTCGCACAATGCCTCTTTTTTTATTAACAGAAGCCCTAGAGACTTGAAAGCAGTAGGAACCTTTTGCTTCAAGTTTTGGCATCTGATTTATTTTTCAGGTCAACTAACACTTTGAGTAAATGTGGTTGCCCTAGGGATGGGGCAGTAATAAAGCACCATGGCAACTCCACAATTTGTGCTCAGCAAAGCAAGCAGGAATGGCAGGAAGGAGGGAGATCCCACTGAGGAGTCAAAGCTTATCTACACGGGAAATTGACTGTGATAGGTAACAGTGCTGGTAACACTCCCCTGTGTGGACACTTTATTCTGGGATAATTACTTCACCTCCAAATAGTTATTCTGCTCTTGCTATGCTGGTCAATTTCCCCACATGGACACAAACTCAGTGAAGTTTAGTCGTTGGACTCCCACCGATGTTAATAGGAGGCTCGCTCTTATCTTCTTGCTCATCACCTTGGAAATGTATGCTGTACTGTTACAAACAGTTTTGTTCAAACAGTTAGAAACAGTTCAAATAAAAATGATTTAGGGGCTGGAGGAGAGGCTGAGGGAACTAGGCTTGTTAGCCTGCAGAAGAGAAGAATGAGGGGGGATTTGATAGCAGCCTTTAACTACCTGAAAGGGGTTCCAGGGAGGATGGAGCTAGGGCTGGTCTCAGTGACGGCAAATGACAGAACTAGGAGCAATGGTCTCAGGTTGCAGTAGGGGTGGTCTAGGTTGGATATTAGGAAAATCTTTTTCACTAGGAGGGTGGTGAAGCACTGGAATGTGTTTTTTTTCTAGGGACGTGGTAGAATCTCCATCCTTTGAGATTTTTAATGTGCAGCTTGACAAAGCTCTGGCTGGGATGACTTAGTTGGGGTTGGTCCTGTTTTGAGCAGGGGGTTGGACTAAATGACCTCTTGAGGTCCCTTCCAACCCTCATCTTCTTTGATTCTATGAAACAGCCCTTATGAGTGGTATCACACTGTAACTTTGCTTAAACACTATCACTTAGCTTGAGGCTATTGTGTGTGTGAGATACCAAACCAACAAAAAATGGGAATCATCTGTCAGTAATCAGGAAAAGATATCCCTGCAAATACCTGGTCTGTTTCCTACTATTTCACAGGACTGTCATTGCTTCTAGTTTGGCTGGCTGAAGCTCAGTCCAGACGGATCTCATTGGAGACCCATCTATGTATCTCCAGACATGGGGAAAGCAAAGAATTTGTATTTTCTGGGTCTGATGATGACACTGAAGCCAGACTCTCTTGCTTTTTTCATGCTGAGTAGCAGGGTTAGCGGAATACAAAGCTGCAGAACACTGCATGAAAGAGCTGCCAGGACAGAGGAGCAATGGCTCAGATCTGCCCTGTTGAAAGGCTGTGAGAGGTTTGCCATTGACTTCAATGAGAGTAGGGTCAGACTCCAATTGCTCAACACCACCACCTATAAACCGGGTGGCGAGTTGTGAGAATGGCAAATCAGAAGAGGATACAAAATAATCATTATGCTGTATTTAGCCAGTGATAGAGTGGTTCTACACTGTTCTACAGTGCTTTTCCCTTAGAGAAGTGTGGAACCCACCTGGATCCATCAGTTTCTTTAGGGAGAAAATTAACTCCATTGCTCAAATTGTGTAAAAATTAGCCCTGACTTCTGCTTGCAGGAGGTGACAGTCAGAGAATTAACTGAGACTAAGCATCTGGCCTCCAAACCCATCCCCAAACGGAGTCCCAAAGTATGCAGATCAGTATATATGGAAGTGGGAACCAACTGGTTGTTGTAGTGCCTATATGATGCTGACCAACTCGAGAGCGGTTATAGAATTCCTGGTCAACCCCATAGGGGTCATCTAAAATCTGAAGTGTATGGAGACAGCCATGCACATGACTTGATTTCTAGTAGATTTTCTACGGCATGCATATTGTATGCAAAATATATCCTATATGTGTGGTGTAATTCATAGATTAGATATATATTTTAGATATAAATTCTCTCTCATCAGAATGAAATTCTTGGAACTGGAGAATTCACTCAAGCCCATCATTTTTTGTCTCTTCTTTTACTTTCTCTTATGTTTTAACAAAATCGCTTGCTTAATGCCAGGATAACTTTTGCTCAGTGGGTGAGGAATATGTGAGTTAAGGGGTTAATTAGTATAGCTGTTTGAACAGCTAACAACTGAGTCATATTAAATTAATGGATGTTGTTTGTCAGGTTTTAATGAATTAGGTAATAAAACCCATCCCAGAAAAACCTGAATGCAAGTTAATGAAATCCATGGATCTACTTATTGTGGGCGCGAGGACAAAGGATGTCAGCACTGGGCCATGTTCCTGGGCGGCTGGGAGTTGGGCTTAGGCTTTGGACATGAATTGGGACCCCTGACTTGGGCTGAAAAGGGCATGTACTACAAGCAATAATCATGTGCAAACCACAGCACCTTTTTAGCCTTGAAGTGGGGGGGAGAGGCAGGGGATGAAGCAAACCACAGCAACTTTCTAGCTTTGGAGTTAGGAACAGAGGGAGCGAATCAGGGCAACTTTTTAGCAATAGCTGGAGCAGGGCAATTCTACTCGATAGGTACCATGGTACCCAGCGTAACATCAGTTGGCTGTGTGCTCTCTTTTGTTCCTCCCCTCACCACCTGGACAAGAATGTGGTAAAAGGGTGTAAACTTCTTTCCCAGGCAGCATGTCTGTTAAGGAGGGCTCAGGATCTCTTTCCCCCCCCCCTAGTTCTTCCCTTGTTGCTAGTTTAAGGGGCTTCATGGTCATTTCTGCTGTTAAGATAAAAATATATGTTATACAAGTTTTGTGGGAAATAACAAAGGGGGGCCAATATAATTATACTCCTCCCCAAGCCACTAATATTCATTTTATAATCTTCTATATTACCGAATAGGGATTTTATGGGGTGTTGTAGAAGTGTGTGTATTTACACTATTATTTTAGATAAAAACTTGTAAAGTAGTGAACCCGGGGCTCACTTTGTTGGACGTGCGTGACAAAGGGGAATGAGTGGATTAGAAGTGAATAAATGCTCCTTATCGCTCCACCCGGCTCAATTGCTCTCTCTTCAACCGACCCTGCAACATTTATTAGTGTTAAAATGTTTCTCCCTTTAGTTTTTAGTTTTAAGTTCTGTTCAGTTTCTTTGTATGGTTTTTCCCATCAACAGAGAGCTTTGTTTCCACACTATATTGTGCAAACCAAGAACTCTAGTATTATCAAATTAGGTTTGACTCTTCCTGCATAATAAATATAATAGCAGTAAAATCCATTTGATCCAGGCAGTTTTGTTTCAGCATTTATAAAAGAAAAAAAGCTGACCCAGTATATGCCAGTTTGCAGAGTTTATCAGTTCACTTAACAAAGAGGAATTGTACAATAAAATGATCTGAGTGTGTTAACACTTAGGAATGAAATAGCATAGTCTGTTTTGTTTTAGAGATTATTATAGTTGTTCGTAAATCCCTTTTAATAAGATAAGGATGACCAAATTTGAAAACTAAGAACATAATTCTTACCTTCATTCCCTGCAGCTGGGGTCACTGTACAGGCAGTAAAATCAGCCCTGCAGAAGGGAAGTGCATTTAGTTGTGTGGGCAAAATTCTGTGCAATAAATGTCTAAGAGAAATTTTTGTGGGAAAAATGTATTACTTTTGATTGGCTCTAGCATTGAGTTACTTTTGAGCAATGTTTGTCAGTTACCTACAGAGCTGCCTTCTGGTACAGATGGCAGGAAGCTTATTGTAATTTAGGGTCTTTGTGGATACCGTGGGAAAGTGAATAAGAGAAAAGGTGGGATCCGTAAGGGAAACAAAAGTTAAGAAGCATGGTAAATGGACCAGAAAATGGATGTGGCTGATTTTGCATTGTCTTTCTAGAGTTACTGTATGTTACTCCTCAGCATCTCACAGGATAGGGCTATATATTATAAAATAGTTCAGTAAGCATTTGAAGCAAGTTTTAAAACAGCATTGAGACATAGCCCTAGTCTGACTTGTTTCAGAGATATTTGCAGTATCCTGCTGCAGCCACATCACAGGATGGACCACAGATTGCCTTTGCTATAGAACCCTCTGTATTGTCTCAAGGTATCTCGAGGCAAGGAGTTAGATGAGAGGCCGTATTCTGATGTAAATTATACCTGTGCAAATCTGAGGCCCCTGAGATTGAGTGGATGTAAATTAAAAGTCCTGGGAGGGTGATAACTAAGCCAATGGAGCAGTAGTTAACACACTCAGCAAAAAATTCAAACTTTTCTAAGAATCTTGCAGAGTCTGCAACCTTTAACTTATTTTTTTCTCATAGTTCAATTCATAAACCCTAAAGTCCCTTTGGTCCTAGAGAAGAGATTTACTTTGTAGATCTACAAGTAACTGTTACTGAAATTCATTCTGTCAGACATTAATTTGCATGTGTTAACTTGGGGATATGATAAAACAGTGCTTTGTTTTGTTTTCTGAATAATGGATTTAATTATTTTCTTTTTCCTTTCAAAGACTATGGATTTCCCTGGGATTCTTCATGGTAAAAGTTCAGCAGAATCACTCCAGGCCAAGTTTCCAGGATTTAGAACTAAAAGAACCCAGAGGACTAACAGATACACATGTATTTTTTTTTTTTTGTTTAGAAATATTTTTTCCTTTCTCTGGTTTCAAAACCTTTTTAAAAATGACTTGGAAATGTAGAGAGTTTGTAGGAATTTGCTTGCATGGGTGTTAAACACATGATTAGTTTAAATGAGACCAAAGTTAGACATGTGCTTAAGGGCCAGATATGCAAAGGAATTTAGGCACCTAAAGATGCAGCTGGGCACCTTGTGGGATCTACAAAACAAGCAAGCAGATTAAATGCTTCTCCCACTGAATTTCCATTGGAATTAGGCACCTAATACTTGCAGGCACTCTTGTAAATTCCACTGGGCACCTACCTGCATCTTCAAGCTCCTAAATCCTTTTGTGAATCTGTCCCCAAGCGCTTTGCTGGGTTGGGTCCAACAGTCCATTGATGTCAAAGGGACAACTCTGAATAAGTTACTACTTTGAGTAAGGATGGCAGAATCCAGTCATTTTAAAAGGATTTTTAATTCACTTTAAAATGAGTTCAAATGCGAATCACGTAATAATAATAAAATGAAGCAAATAATTTCCATTGCTTTCGTCTCGGTCTACAGCTGCCCTGAACGGCCATTTTAGGGTTCATCGCACACTGACGTTAATAGATACAAGTAAATCTGTAATCTGATTTTCCTGGAAGCAGAAAAAAGAAAATTGATTCTAAAGATTTCCTCCTCAAGCTAGGAATGAACCAATCCTTGGCTTGCAGAGCCCATATACACATCATCTTCACCTTATGGGAAAACATTAGTGTCCACAGATAATAGCTATTATACACTAACCTTTGGGGCACAGCGCACCACCAAGGATCATACTTCCTCCGTCTCTTCTATTTTATAAAAAAGTTAACAGAACAAACATTCACAATGTTTAGTTGTGGTGTAACTCAATCACCATATCTGTTACCAGATACCTGCTTAAGAACTCAGTCGAGATCAGTTGGAGGAGGCTTTTCAGGTCGCTTTTATTAAGCAGCGCTGCTGGCGAACACTCTGCAGGAAATTCAAAAGGCAGGGTGCCGCGCAGGGCACTTTTTGGCATGAGGGTTTTATAGTATGCTTACACCATGGTATCCTCCCCATTACATCATGGTGTCCTCCCTGTGGGAGGACCCTTTTTCCGCCCCCTTCCCGCCCCATTTCCACTTTACATGTTAACTCTCCTCCCAGGGGTGTGTCAGTTAATATGTATTAGCTGATTGAGCATACTCCTACCTGTACCTGGGGTGCTAAAGGTCACGATGTGGAGTTGAACTTGTCCTGGACCGGTTTGGGGTGGATTGAGGGCATGTAGGGGCATGTAGATGGGGAATTTCCTGCCTTTTCTTTTACTTTTACATTCTTTATCATATCTATATTAATCACAACAATAACAATATCTTTCCATTTGTGTTGCTTCTCCAACTGTGCAAGCACTGATTTCTCTCTTTGGCAGAGGGTTGGAGTTTTAAATCTACATTGCAAAAAAAAGGTGTGTTCTTAATTCAGGGTAGTTAACCCAGGTTAAGATTGCAATGAACACACAGCAATTTGGCTTTTAATTCAGGTGAGCAGCTCCAGTTCAATCCCGTGCTTCCCTAGAAGCTTTTACTTGAGCTGCTAACCCTAGCTGCCCTGTCTTCATTGCTTTTTAACCAGCTAGCTAACATGGGTTACACCTTTTTTTCCAGCATAGACATACTTTCTGAGAACTGAACACTGAGTAGCACCCAACCCCTTTAGCAATTCCACTGAAGACAGTGGGACGACAACTGAAGTAAATGCTAACTATCAAGATGAAGGGCATCAGAATCTGACCCATCGTTAAGATAGAACTTTATTAAGGATACCTCTATGTCATGGATATTATTATTTATTGATCCTTTTCAATTGCAAAACCTTTTTTCCAGATTCTACAGCTTTAGTTCTTATGACGCATTAAATTAAAAATACAGTGAATTTCACAATATCGAGCTGGTTAGATCTTCCGTCTAGTTACTTTTAGTGATTACTGTCCTCAGAAAATGCAAAAATGTCTGCTGGCAAAGGGGTGGGAAAGCATTTGAAATCTCAGAGCTCAGCTTAGAGATGTTTTGAAATTGCATACTACTGCATAATTTAATGCTACCACTTTCAAGAGTGAGATAATTTTTCTGAGCAGTCAGAACAAAAGATTTTGTTTATTTTCGTGATAGAATGTGCCATACGATTGCTATAGGAAAATAACTCTGATTTAAATTGTATGGAGTTTTCAGGCCTGAGAAAAGCCCACTAAAGTCAGTGGGAGTTTTTTCATTTACTTCATTGGGCTTTGAATCAGGCTTTTCGTGCTGTAGAGAGAAAAAATCTGAGAGTAATAGCTGAGTTTAAGCAGCTTGACATCCCCCCCAGGCAGTCCATCTTTGCAGATAGCCGTTTGCTAGTTTTTTAAAGATTAAACAACTCAAACGTGTTCATAATTACAGGCATTTGATCACCATCACAATAAAATACGAGACTAAAAATGTTAATTTTGGGAAATGCTGTTTTATAGTTCACAAACTGCTAGCGCAAACAGTAACATTTGAAAGCACTGGGACACTAGACCAGGATATGTTAAAAGCTACTTCAAGTCTGTGAACGGAATGATGTCTTGCTGCTCAAAATAGGATGTCTCATGTGACTTCCTTGATTCACAGGCCTTACGCTTGCCAAAATAATTGTGTGTCAGTGTAAGGGGTGGCTCAGGCCTGGGTTCTCTCATTCTTATATGGTATAACGCTGTCTATCTTGCTAGGGCACATGCCTTTTACTTTAGCAGCACTGCCCTTAAAAAATTACCTCCATTTGTTAATGTCATGTTCATCACAGGATATTACTGGTAAACTGGGTGGGAATGTGTGTGTCTGTAAATGTCATACTTTTAGCTCCACTCGTGTCTGAATAATAATATTTAATAAACACAATACTTATTTGTTATGTAACACATTTCATCCATAGATCTCAAAGCACTTTACAAAGAAGACAAAATAGAATTTTAAATAATGTCAAAAATGTAGGGTCAGACTCTGATTATCCTACCCAGGTGGTCATTTTACAGATGAGAAAACTGAGGCACAGAAAGGTGAAGTGACAATAGAGAGGGTGTAATTATCCCAAAACCAAGGATTACAAAATCCAGGACATTCAAAGTGAAGGTTGCACTTAAAAGAAAACCAAATACGTTAAGTTGTGGAAAGGCACAATTAGGGCAACCAAGCAATCTTAGCTTTTCCCTATAAAGACACTAGAGTTTGTCCTGTAGAGAGGAATCAAAATATGAGGGGTTGCAGAACTTTAAAAAAGCTGTTTAATCTAATCTGGTACCACAAACACTCAAATGCCATAATCACAATTGGAGGATTATTGCATGGTGTACCACATGGCAGAATTAATCTTCTTCATATGTCATAGTTGTTGGTTAGGATATCTTCTTTTAAATATAACCTTAATGCTGAATGTCCTGAATTAATAATGTTTGTTTCTGATGTAATTACAACATCACTGTCATGTTTTTTACCATTAGGTTAGTCATATGTACTCCCACCTTTAACTACATCTTCATGTTGTTTTTTGTCTGTGAATCTTTACAAATGTGTGTGTGCACGCACAAAACAAATTAGAGGTCCTCCCTGCTCCCCATTAGGGCATCTCGTCCAGTTAAAAGCCATATTTAGAATGTAAATCAGATCACTTTTGGGCATTGATGTAGTCCATGGTCTGAGTTTTAAATGAGCTGCAGGGAATGCTTTAAGTGCTCTAAACTGCACCAGGAGCAAAACAGGTTGCAGCAACCCCAGGATCCAGGGCACAAGTTCTTCCCTGGGACCTTGTGTTGGCCTCCATTCCTGTGCAGGAATGAATTCCCTCCTTGGTGTCATTACAGCAACTACTGTGCAGTTTTCCCTTTGACCCAAACGAGCAATCAAATCACACCCTGATCCAGCTCCCAATGGAGTCGATGGAAAGTCCCTCCCTCTTGTTTTCAGTGGCGCTTAGGGTGTGTCTACACAGCACGCGGGAGTGAGTGTGACAGATTGGGTCGACGGACCTGAGTTAGGGGGGCTCACGCAAGCACTCTAATAAGATCTGTGTAGACGTTGCAGCTCAGGCTGGCGCTTGGGCTCCGACACCTAGGGAGGGTAGTTGGTTACTTCAGACCACTAGCACAAACCCTCCTAGTGCAAGTCTCCTCTGGCTGGGAGGCTCCCTTCTGCATGCTGTGCGCTGTAGCCATGCTGACTATGCCTGCACTGTGATTGGGAGCGTGACTGCAGCATGTAGACATACCTGAGCTAGCTTTGATCTAGCTAGCTCAGGTTACCTAGCGCCACCGACCTAGAGCCCTGGGGGCATATTTGAGTAGCTGCTGCCTGTGTTGCTGTGACTTCACTGCTATTGTCACAAGCTAGCTCAGGTACGTCTACACGCGGCCGTCACACTCCCGATTACAATGCAGACATACCGATGCAAGAATTCAGTGTGACTTGAACTATAGCACCACCAGTAAAAGAGACTGAGCGCTAGCACTTCTGAAAGGTCGGGACCGTAGTGCATGGTGTTCAACCCCGGGGTTCGAGATGTGACTGCAATGGACCGGCGACACCCTCCAAGGAGACAGACACCAAATTTGAGTAACAAAAAGGGGATTTTATAGTAATCTCATTAAAAAAAACATATCAAAATAGCAAGGGAAGAGACATATGGTGCAATAAACAGCTACACAGTGCGAAGGGTCATGCAAATTACAGGTGGGGTGATAAGCAGCTACTCAGAAAAAACAAGGAGGAAAAGCAAACCATACCAGATACAAATAGGAATTAATTACACTTGTGGACAACACGTAAATGACTTCATAAAAAAAAAGGAAAGACTAGATGGAGAGAGGTAGGATAACTACATCAGTTATATTACCTGTCCCAGCACTGTGGTGGTACCCAAACCGAGGAGGCAGACCAGCTGCAGCATCTCAGTAATAAATCGTTCGGCCGGCAATTCGCAGACACCCAAAGGTCTCGTGGGCGGGAGCTCCCTGTCTCGGTCGGGGGATCCGTCCAACCGGTTCGTGACGTGCCCTTTAGCATTCGAGGGTGGGAGCACACCTGAGCTAACCGGGGCAGGAGCTTAAATAGTGTACTGCGTGGCCAGAGTATAAAATAGCCAATTAAAAATGAGATGCAGGTCAGGACCAATGAAGTAACTGGGACCCCAGACAATGATCCCTCCTTCGTGGTGACGGGGGTGCCAAGAAGTAAACAGGGTGATCAAAAATCACCTGAGAAATTAAGGCCCATCAGGGGAAATCGATACTTAACATTCTTCCCCCTGAGCTGCATAGTCAGGAGACGAGACCCATCAGGGCGATTGACACTTAACATTTTCCCTGTGGGCTGCAAAGTTTAGAGGGCCATGTCGGGGGCGGGGTGGCCATTATGTCTGCCACCTCCGTTAACACATGGTAGTGTTGATCCCTTGTTCATGCATTGAATACGTTATTTCTATCTTACGTAACTTGAAATATGGAATGGGGTTGCCATTGCCTTTACCACAGCAGGCATGTACCCAATCATTACCATGGTAGCTGCCTTCTAACACCCTACCATGAGTTCAGTCTGTTAGCAGAGCATTCCCCTTAACCTTTTATTTTATTATCTGCTTTTTTCAGTTGCCCAATGAAAGAGGAACAGTAAAAAACCAGGGGTTCACTATAGATCCAAGAAAATATAAGCTTTGTTAAGACGAAATTAGGGAATAAATCGAACTGAAACTGAGTGGAAAAAATGTCATGCCTGCAGAGAGATTGCATTAGCTTTTCTAATATAACAGTAACAGGCACAATAAATTATAGCGGTACCTTGAAATTAAAATTTCTTATTCAGAAATGTCTGTGCTTGTGCTGTTGAAAAAACAGATCATGAAGCAATTACATGCTGATAAAGCTTGTGGGTTTTTAATCAATAGTGAAGGTTGTATGAGGTTTGCCTTTTTAATTTTGAGGTTATGATTTTTAAAAGCTATTCTAAAACTTCTTATTAGATTAAGGACTTCTTCAAGGTCTGTGACCCAGGGAGCTTTTTACTGATCTTGTTCCAGGAGATATCAGAAAGCATTTCTGTATATTTTCTCCTAGTGTCCATTCACCAGAGACTGTGGACCAGTGTGCTCCCTCAGAGACACTGGTCTACACACTTCTGCTTCTTATTCTTGCTCCCAGAAATGAAGTTTATAGCATAACAGCTGCTCTGCAATAATCTTACATCCTTGAATTATATCAATTATTTATCACTTATGTCTGAGTTTGGGGAATTTTTTTTTTTTTTTTTGCATCCAAAATGCAAAATATAATCTAACGGCAAGAACTTTCATTTTCTGGGATGTCATCCACAAAGACTTTTTAGGACTAAATTTATGGGTTTCATGGGCTAAACGACTTGCATTCATTTTCTGCTAATGGTGATGCTGGGACATTTGCTAGTTCCTGAACAATCCTGTAGTTTTTGGCAGTAACAATACTTCCCCACCAAATGAATGTAAAAAATGTGTGGCATGTTGTGCCAGTAAACCACATTCAAAATCGACAAAGCTCATTTTAAAATTGATGGATATGCAGTTATGTCAAGTTATGTCACCAGGAAATGCTGGTACAAATTAGAAAAGGTACTGGAGAAAATACTTCACAGCAAATTGACTTTAAGTCTGTTTAGCCTTCTAAAACTCTTTGCTGGGCAGATAGAAACACTATAATCCTAGCTGTGAAAGGTGAACACCAGCACCAGACACCTTCCCCATTTTTACTTTAAAAAACATGTGATCCGCAGGGTAACACTTGACATCTATTTGGACATTAGCACATTGTTATTTCTGCTCTGTTATTTTTCAACTACTGAGACGTTAGGCCTTGATCTTGCACTCTTTGACTTTAATGAGAGTAACAGTGGGCCCTTATTGTATTATAACTTTTCAGTTGTAATTTCAAAGCTATTGTGTTATTGAATCAGCTACTGTAATTACAATTTAGGACTTTGCTTTGGCACTTGGATACTGCAATATAATTAGCTGGGGGGTTAACCTGAACAGTAACAAATGTGCAGCTGTGAAAATTACATTATGTATGTAATATCAATACATCTGACCATTAAAATAAACAGAACCATATTAACACACATTATTCTGAAAGAAAGCAGTATTAATACCTTCTAGTACACAAGCCCTTCACTCTGACTGGCTGCAATCTTGGATTAGTTTCTGTACATTATGGAAATGTAGCCACTCTGATTTACTGCAGCACTTCAAAAACATGGCTGCTTCAGCTCCATGTTTCATTAGCTGACAGAAGTGAAGAAGGGCTCGCTTAAGGGCTGTAGGAGAGACCAGAAGAGGCAGTATTTAAAGTGTGTGTGGAGGAGTGAATGGCAGATCCAGTCTCCTCTCTCCACCCCCAAAAAGAAGAGCTGAATGGCTGGGAGGAGCACTTTAAATGTTGTTTTACAAAAGCTGCTGTTCCCATCCTGTGATAGACCTCCACACCTTTTTTCAGCCCAGTTTGCACCGGGGAGAGGAGAATGTTTTGGGGGAAGACAGGGCTCCTGATTGTAGCTCCGTGGGTTAGGGAAGTTGGTATTTGTTGCTCTTTTTTTATAGTGAGACGATTTACTCCTCCTGAGCAGTACTCATTGCCTGATACTGTTCTGTCTCCACACAGTCATTCTTGTCAACCTGCTTCATGCAGCGATTTGAAACTTTTAAAATTAAGCCTAAAGCCAGCTGAAACTCACACAGCTTTAGGGTTCATCCCAAATCTGCAAGTCAAAGCAATTTTGCTGAATGATTTGTGGACACGGATGCAAGCCTGGGACAGATTTTACGTACATCAGGGATTGATTTATAGTGCCAGGTGGAAACCATACAAAACTCTTTTTTTCATGTGGTCTTCACAGGAAACCAGGCAGATCATAGTTGTTTGGGGGTGAGTTTCATTTTTGATTTGTTCAAACCCAAAGCTAATAATAAAACTCAGAGTGAAAAGTTTCTCATTCTGTTCAACTCCCTCTAACAGAAACTTAAGAAAACGATTCTCCAAACCCAAGTGAACTGGAGCTACAGGGACTGGCACGGTCTTTCAACTCAGCAGTAATCTATATAAGAGGATTCCAGGACTGTCACCTGTCTATGTGTCCCTCTGAAGCTTAGAATGTCCGAGTCAGTGTGAAACGATGGAAATAGCTACAAGCACGGTTTGAGACCTCTTTTGTTCAAAATACTACCAGGCTGAATCGTCATTGGGTTTCATGGGCTGTTACCCTCCAATTTTTAAGTTCTTAACGGTTTTGACTTTATGAATTACATCCGTGCTACAGCAAGGCACATATCTATGCCATACCTAGGCATATATGCAATACCAAGG